>OY755240.1:3141701-3574920 GCA_963576725.1 Azorinus chamasolen
GTCTCTATTTCTCTGTCTGTTTGTCTGTCTGTCTGTCTGTCTGTCTGTCTCTCTCTCTGTCTCTCTCTCTCTCTCCCTCTCTCTCTCTCTCTCTCTCTCTCTCGATATATCTATCTTAATTACGTATTGTATTACAATATGAATTAAGGATCTAAATGCAATAGAACCAGAATTGTTTTATATTTTATATGAATTATTGAATGTTTTACTCGGGCTTTGTAAAGCAGTGTATATTCCAGTTCTTGTTTGATTATTAAGTCGTTAAAGTAACGCACCATGAATCTAAATTTTCTTCACATACTGATGACACTGATCACAATCTTAATAGTTGTCTCGATGATCCGCACTGCTGAAAGTTGCACAGGATACCATTTATTAAACAGTGATAACAATCTTTATAGTTAGGCGTAGATATATTGAAATGAAACATTCAATACAGACGCAGCGAGTCGTATTACATTTATGCACATATACTTGTTTAATCCATGTGGATAATAGATACATAGATAACAAAAATGTAACCAGAAATAACCTTACTGACCCATATTGATACACATTAGAACCTTTCAACAGAGTTCACTTTATGTATAGACATACATTTGTTTTAACACATGTGTCTGTGAATTCAAATCGAAGTCTGATCCAGAATGTGATGGCAGCAGGTACAAGTCATAGATATAGTCACTTTGTTGATCAGTTCTACAATGCAGTCATAGATATAGTCAGTTTGTTGATCAGTTCTACGATGCAGTCATGGATATAGTCACTTTGTTGATCAGTTCTACAATGCAGTCATAGATATAGTCAGTTTGTTGATCAGTTCTACAATGCAGTCATCGATATAGTCACTTTGTTGATCAGTTCTACAATGCAGTCATAGATATAGTCACTTTGTTGATCAGTTCTACAAGGCAGTCATAGCTATAGTCACTTTGTTGATCAGTTCTACAATGCAATGTTGTCATACAGCGGACCCTCGATATCTCGAACTCGAATAACTCGAATTCGCGATAACTCGAACTAAAAATTCGGTCCTTCCAAAATTTACAATACAACAATCGTTCTAAAATGTATTGCTACACATCTCTAGAAACACATGTGACAGCTTGATGCAGGTCTAAAGTATCGATATATCGAAGTTCAATTGTAGTTCTATTTACCCTTTACCTGAAGAATATTTATATAGTTCCATGTAATAGCTTAGAAAGGTTTACATTAACTGTACTGTCGGATGCTAGTTGCAAAACCATGATAACAGATATCATCAAAATTAAGTTACACGGATTTTCTTCAGTATCGAAATGCACATCCTTGAAGAACTGAAGCAGACAACGCCTTATAATTCATTTAGATGCATTTAGATGGAAACTTACTTAGGGTGTAAAGAGGTAATTCTACAAGGTTGGTGCATTGCTTTGCGCATATGTCCGCATATGAATTAAACAAGTACATGTGCATAAAAGTAATACGACTCGCTGCGTCTGTATTGAATGTTTCATTTCAATATATCTACGCCTAACTATAAAGATTGTTATCACTGTTCCATACTTACTAGCATTATTGAAGGATACCCTGTGCAAACGTTGGCGATGCGAATCGTCGAGACAACGATTAAGATTGTGATCAGTGTCATCAGTATGTGAAGAAAATTTAGATTTATGGTGTGTTACTTGAACGACTTAATAATCAAACAAGAACTTGAATATACACTGCTTTACAATGCCCGAGTAAAACATTGAATAATTCATATAAAATATAAAACAATTCTGGTTATATTGCATTTAGATCCCTAATTCATATTGTAATATAATACGTAATTAAGATAGATAGATCGAGAGAGAGTGAGAGAGTGAGAGAGAGACATACAGACATAGAAATAGAGACAGAGAGACAAAAAGTGACAGACAGACAGACGGAGACAGACAGAAACAGAGACACACAGAGACAGAGACACACAGAGGGACATAGAGAGACAAAGAGAGGCAGGTGATACAGGCAGAGAGGAAGAGAGAGACAGGGAGAGAAAAAGAGAGAGAAACAGAGACACACAGAGAGAGACACAGAGAGACACAGAGAGACAGAGAAACAATTAGAGAGACACATAGGGTGATAGACAAAGAGAGACAGAGAGAGACAAATAGGGAGAGGGACAGAGAGAAACAGAGAGAGACAGAGAGACAAAAATAGACATACAGAGAGAGATAGGTCCACACACACAGACATAGAATTACACAGAGAGACAGAGACACAGAAATATACACACATACATAGAGAGACACAGATAGAGAGACAGGTGATACAGGAATAGTGAGATATAATTAGAGAGAGACAAAGATACACACAGATATAAAGAGAGACAGTGAGACAAAGAGAGACAAAAAGAGAGACAATGAGGGAGAGAGACTGATAGATACAGAGACAGGGAGACAAAGAGAGAGACAAAGAGGGAGAGGGGCAAATAAGGACAGATACAAACAGAGAAACAGAGAGACAGATATACCCTGACAGGGAGGGAGAGACAGAGATACATAGAGCGACAAAAACATACATAGAGAGACAGAGATAGCCATACACAGTGAGGCACATACAGACAGAGAGATAGACATAGAGAAGTGATACAGATACAGTGCAAGAAAGAAAGAGACAGATGCACACAGAAAGACAGGGAGAGACATAAATACAATGATAGACAGAGAGAGAGAAAGAAAAAGAGAGACAGAGAGAGACAAACAGAGACAGAAAGAGACAAAGAGGGAGAAATACAGATAGAGACAGAGATAGACAGAGAGACAACGAGAGATAGAGAGAGACAATAAGAGACAGAGAGAGACACATAGACAGAGAGAGACAAATAGAGACAGCGAGAGAGACACACAGAGGCACGGAGACAGAGAGAGACATAGAGAGCCAGGTGATACAGAGAGAGAGATAGAGAGAGAGAAAAAGAGAGAGACAAAACGAGACAGACAGAAGCACACAGATAGACAGGGAGAGACATAGATACAATGACAGACAAAGAGAGAGAGATACAAAGAAAGACAGAGAGAGAGACATAGAGAGAAAGAGACAAATAGGGATAAATACAGATAGAGACAGATAAAGACAGGGAGACAAAGATAGATAGAGAGAGAGAGACAATACGAAACACACAGAGAGACAAAGAGAGACAGATGGAGAGGCAAAGAGCGACACATAGAGAGACAAAGAGAGAGAAGGACATATAGAGACAGGTGAGAGACAGAGATACAGAGAGAGAAAGACACACAGAGAGGCATAGACAGAGAGATAGAGAGACAGAGAGACAAAAAAAGACAAAGACAGAGACACAGAGAGACACACACAGACACTGAGGGACACAGATAGACAGGTGATATAGACAGAGAGACAGAGACACATAGAGACACACATAGAGACAGAGAGATACAGAGAGATATAAACAGAGAGATAGAGAGAGAGAAACAAAGAGAGACAGACAGAAAGACAGAGAGACAGAGAGAGAGACACACACCCACAACGAGACCCAGTGAGACAGAGAGAGACAGGTGATACAGACATAGAGAGATATAAAGAGAGAGACAGAGACATACAAAGAGACACAGAGAGACGTAGAGACAATGAGAGATAGAGATAGACAAAGAGAGACAGAGAGACAAAGAGAGAAAGAGAGAGAGACAAAGAAGGAGAGAGACACAGAGAGAGACAGAGAGAAAGAGATAGATAGAGAGAGAGACATACACTCTTCATTACTAATCGTTTGTAGTATCGAGTTTTAACTATATTTATATAACATTCAAACTTTAATCCGTAAGTATGCCCTTATATGCATTTGCAAACAGAATAGACCCAGGCCCCGCTCTGTTTGCTTATGATATTATATTGATATGATTCTACAGTATATGCCATGGCCAAACATTTCCATGTCTATGTGCAATTATAGACAAATTTCATACCCCACTTTTGAAAAATGGGAGTATATTGCTTTTGCACATGTCGGTCTGTCGATCTGTCTGTATTCAATTCTCTTTTATTTTCTCAGTTTGTATATACATACAAAAAACATGAGAACAGTCCCACAAATAGATATTAACATTAAACAAGATCAAGATACATGTAATTAACAGTAAAAGTAATGAAGATACATACATATACTATCACAAGAATGGATAATTTATTATTGTTTTTGCTGAAGATATGCTGGTGGAGTTGTTGACGTTGATGGTAAAGATATGATTATTAAGTTGCTGTTGTTGTTGGTGATGTTGATGATTGTTGGCTTCGTGTTGTTGGTGATGATGATGATGTTGATGATGGAGATTACAACAACAATAATAATAATAATAATAATAATAATAAAATTTAAAAAAATTAAAATAAAAATAATAATGATAATAGTAATAATGATAATGAAAGTAAAGTCTATTATGGTACACATAGGTAATAATACTACTAATAATAATAATAATAATAATACTACTAATAATAATAATAATGTAAGTAAAGTCTACTATGATTCACATAGGCGGCTCTTCCGACTCGAGCCCTACACTTTCAGACCATATACAATATATATTATATGTAGTTTAAGAGTATATTAAAACCCAAGTCGAGAGAACCACCGGTACAAGCCATTCTAGTGATTTGATAGAGGGGGGTAACTGTTTTATACCAGCCCTTTTCCGACTGTAGTACAGTAGAGCATGCATCCAGCGATCATAAGAGGACGGGGGAGGGGTGCGAAATTATTTTAATGTATATAGATCTAGGTGGCAGCTTTTCAGATCAGGATTTATTTACACAGAGACGCCATCCCAAGTTCAACAAACAGATAAAACCTCATCCATACATTCCTACCCCTCCTCACTATAGTCGCCCGACGCAAGCTCAACTGTACTGTTGACAAACATATATCGCCATGTGCTTTAGGAAAGCGTGTTTGCCTGTGTGGATTAAAAACAAAGTCATGTGTTATTGTGCTTATGTGTGTGTGTATTCAAAATGGAATTTATAATGTGTTACTTGTTGAAGACGTGTGTAATGGGTTACCGTTAATGATAGCCTTTAAACGGTACGTGAAGCATGCTTTTCTGTTTGTTTTTCATGCATGAGTTTCGGCCGAAGAGCCATTCGAACCCATACAAGCCTGACTTATAGTTGGTACTTGTTTATTGTACGTTGTCCAATTTCGTAATGTAGGTCGGTTAGTTTGTAGATCGAGCGGGTTCCCGTTCAATAACTGATAAACGGCTTGCCGTAGGATCTTCAAATATGTCGTGGTGGTTAGCCGTGACGACTTAATGGTCCCTATTGTTTATGAGGTCACTAGATAAAAGGTCAAGGTCGCTATGAATTTAACTGGTGAAATGGTTTCCGATCAATAACTGCTCAAAGGTTTGGCTTCGGATCGTCAAACTTGCTGTGGTGGTAGGTCATGGGAACTAGATGACCCTTATTGTTTTTGAGGTCTCTAGGTCAGGTTTTAACGTCAAGTTCGCCATGAGCTTCACCGGTGAAATGGTTTCCAACCAATAACTGCTCAAAGATTTAGCTTAGGACCTTCAATATTGCTGTGGTGTTTGGTCATGACCACTACATGACCCCTATAGTTTTTGAAGTCACTCTGTCAAAAGTCAAGGCCACTGTGACTTAAAACGGTGAATGGTTTCCGATTAATAACTGCTGAAGAATTTGGCTTAGGATCTTCAAACTTGCTGTGGTGGTTGGTCATGACCACTAGACGACCCCTCTGGGTTTTGGTCAATAGGTCAAAGGTCAAGGTCACTTTTACCTTAACTGTTGAAATGGTTTCCGATCAATAACTGCTCAATGGTTTGGCTTAGGATCTTCAACTTGCTGTTGCGATTAGTAATGACCATCAGATGGCGCCTATAGGGGATCTAGGGGTAAACTTGTTTTAAAAACATCTCTTGTTGTATCAATAATGAACAACTCGAGCTTGTTTCAAATAATCTTGGACGGACCCTTGGATTATTAATAAATTAATAACATGTAAGAGGACATATAACTCCTTTATTTCTCCACAACACCCTATGGTGTGACCACTCTTTGGAATCGTCTTGAGGACACTATTCTAAAAAAGCAGTCACATCACAGGGTTTGGTGGAGGTTTAATGTTGAAAAATAAAGGATGTGGCGCTGTTGTTGTTTATTGTTGTTATTTTGCTACCAGATCGCCCAGGATTTGCAATGTCCACACAACAGTGACTGGTTTTAATATTTTAATAAGTTCCTCAAACAGATTTTCATTAACAAAATTCACACAAAGTTCCAGTTCAAGTTTTAGCATTAGACACAAAGTTACAAATCTTAAGTTCCTCAAATATCACACAGTATTAAACATAAAGTTTACTAAAATTACTTTTCTTTACTTGTTACTTAATTCTCTTCTATTTTACTCTCTTTGTTTTCATCCTCTACCTTTCTTGTATAGCATTCAGGTTGAAGAATTCACACATGCTCAAGTAACATGGCTTTATGCCAAGTTACAAAAGGTGTGAAAATATGTGATTAAAAACGATCAACTTATTAAGGTAATCTTTGACTCCAAGATACAGAGCAACCTGTTTTAATTGAGTCCAGAAGCCTTTTGAAAGCCAGTTAACATGTGTAAATAACAGAGCATGTAGAAAGATTGGCTGCATATGATTGGGATCTAAACTAATAGTTGAATTAAATACAAAATCACAATATTAAATAAGAGAAATACTTCCACATTATAAAACTGTCAAATTTGCCAAATTTTGCATCATAATAGAGGAACGACGATTTCAGTATCTGAGTGCATTACAACCTCTCTATAACGGCCGCTAAATTACATCAATTATTTTGTGTTAAAGGCAGATGAATGCTTAAAGCAAGGTAAAGTAAAACAGAACGCTCCAGAACGTTCTCTTATACTTTCACTTTGCTTTAAGCAGCCACCTGCCCTAAATACCAACTAATTAACACAATTGAGTGGCCGTTATAGAGATGTTTTACTATATGCACCTTTATCCTTTTCTCTGGTGCCGCAATACCGTTTTCATTATATATATTTCTCAAACGAGTGTTAATAAATTCTATAATTTCTGAACGGTGCTGACTCACATTAACCTTTTCACCGCCAATGTCGCATGAATGCACCACGACAAATAGTGCTGTCCCAGATCAGACGCCGCTTTTCAAGGCGGCGTCTGATCAGGGACTTTTTCTTAACTAGTGTTTTCCCCCAATTTGCTTTAAAATTTGACATGTGGCGGCCGTAAAACGTCGCCCCGTACTTCATTCTCAGTGTTATTGTACTCTCTGATCCTTCGAGATCATGAATTTTAGTACTTTTGTTCTGAAAATTGAATACCGCTTAAGCCGGTGCTATGGAATGTGAGCAGTGTTGCACTTTCAATTACTGCTCATGAACAGACTCAATAAAACCGAGTCTGCAATTTTCTCCTTTTATGTTGCAATTTTTGTGTCACATGACTAATAAATATGTTAGCAAGTATATACATGTGTTTGTTTTATTTACACTTACCCTTCCGCGCGTTGGTTCATAAGTCATCTGAATTATAGCTTTTAGCTAGAACTTTCCACCCGTTTCCCTCTTTGTTCCGTTTACTAACTACTAACCGGTCACATGATGCGTCCGCATGACCACGAATGACCAATGCAATGCTTCATTGCATTTGCCATTCGTGTGTCATTGTGAACACATCATTCGTTTACTTTGATTAAAACTTATAGAGGATACTCTGTATCTTTCAGGTTAGTTACTATACATTCTTTTCCATTCTATTGTTAGTATTGTTCGGTATCGTTTACTTGTTTGTATTTGTATTTTGAATATGAATACGTATCATTAATTGCATTTGCCATTCGTGTGTCATTGTGAACACATCATTCGTTTACTTTGATTAAAACTTATAGAGGATACTCTGTATCTTTCAGTTATTATTGCACAGCCTTCATACCAAATCGGCCTGGACCCATACACAAGTATAATAAATTCGTTGTCACGTTCAGAGGGGCAACGTCTAGACCCTACTGGCTGAGTCGAAGCCGTGACATTTGCTTTCGGGGGATCACCTCTCTTCAGAATTTATAAGTAAGAGCTTGCATGAGTTCGATTTTCAGAGGAATCTGTCATGGGAACCATTTTTTCTCTGACAATGTATATGAGCTTGCCCACTCAAGTTCTTTATCTTAAGCCTGCTGATGACGGATGAATGATTACCTTTGCGAACAGTTTGGATCCAGATGAGACACCGAGCAACTCGACGTCCCACCAGGATCCAATATGTTTGATACTCTTGTCGTGTAGTTGGAGAGAAATACAAGATAAATCAACTGTTACAACAACTGAACTCGATGATATTTTATACTAGCACACGTTTGCTTAACAGACTAAAGGTTAACAGACTCCCCATCGTACGTACATGCATTTTAATCTGTTACATTTGTTGACCGATGGTAAAGAATACTAAAGCAATGATTTGGACGTAGGGTGGTAAAGTCAAATTTGGGGATTGAACCTACGACTCGCATGCATGTGTTCCAAACTAGATGCCATATATGCATGTTACTTACGACTTTTGATGACTCTGTAACACTGTAAAAGTCACTTCGTAAAATCATTGTGATAAATAGACCACTTGCTTCTAAATGAGCAAATACTCTATTTATCACAATGGTTTCAAACTACAAAATTCTATTTTTTTCCTTTTCTCTAATTAATGCTCCTTTTCGGTAGATCAATTCAAATACGTTGTATCTAAAAATAGCCTATGCAGTAATTGGTTAAAGTCATTGTCTCTACTAACAACGCGTTCTAAAATTACCAAGACTTTACACAAATCATATAATTATAATTATACTGAAAAGGTACATCGCAAGACACACAGTCAAATAAATACTGGAGAAGACCCTCTTTAATGTGTTAATATCAAAGGCGCAATTTTAATCACAAAACGACAAAACGACAAAACGACAAAACGAAAAAATGAGGTTAAGTATTTTCTGCTGTAAATGAGAGGTTTCTTCTAAGTCTTTCCTTTGGGAATGTCTAAATTTTATTAAGATAAGTCCAGCAGAATGCTCATTGTTTATTTTCCAAAAGTGCCGAAATATCACCCAACATGCGTCCCTACCCACAAGGGAAGTTACCCAAATGTAATGACAATGTTCAAGAAAAACAAGAGCAGTCTCCCTTCCACCAGTCAAACTATGTCTGCTCTATAACCCATAAGCACATGTCACTGGGACATCACCCGACAGCTTGACAGAGAAGTTAAACTCTTCCCTGTTCTATTTTTATACTACATTTCAATACCTACTGATTATTCGTTGGAAAAGGGGTAATAAAGAAATATGGAACCGTCTAATATGGGTCTACTCTGTTTGCAAATGCATAAATAAGCGTTTATATGAAGGAAATAGTTAAGCATATGTTACTGCCAGGAATGACATGACTTGTATTTCCAAACATCTCAGGTCCTGATGTTATGCAGTTTAAATCGACCTCCCATAAGAATCCGGATAGATTGACACGGTCAGCAGTGTCTCTAAAGAATGGACGAATCGTCTATAAATAAACGATGCAACAGCCCACATTTGAACTGGAATGGATTTGTAACTTTTATTAACAGTACACATCCTAATCAAGAAATTACCCTTCTAGAACGACCAATCAAAATATATTTAAGTAAGTAATTACTACCCGTTTATGTTATGCAAGAGTTCCACGAGGAGTTTTCCACAACACATGTATTTTGTAATAAGCAAGCTAATCAATACAAATGTAGTGTCTACTTATCGGACTAAAAGCTTAATGCAGGGCTCAGTAACATAAATAAGATGGGTATATTTAACATTTTACGGAGAATATCTCATTTGTGTCTCCACCAAACCAACATAGATACAGTAATATCTTAAGCGACTTTATATTGATTGAAATCATAAAGCTTAACCCTTCGCTTGCTATTCACGTCAATATACGTACCTGTAAATAGTGAAGACCCAGATGAGACAGCTCCTGCTGGAGCTGTCTCATCAGGATCTGCACTATTTACAAGTTGATTGTGCAACCAGTGCACTCCACAGCAGTGATTGCACAGCGAAATACTTGTTCACAGTGAAGATATATGTAATTATACAACAGGGCATGAGTAAAGAGGGAGAAATGTATTTTAAAATTCAGCAAGCGAAGGGTTAAGCGACATGTTGCTGCTTAGTACAGAACAAGGCAAAAACCTCAATTATGAGTTTTCCGCATCACCTGTGACCTTCATGGAGGTAGACACCGAAATTAGAATCTATTATACCTCGCATGACATTCCTGTAGGAATCATTATCATTTCGTCTAGATCAGTGAGACGTATTAAGTGACGTCATCCGATCGACGTCATCCGATGCTTGCAATCTTATCACCAAACGTCATGTTGACAGTTTGTTTTTCTTTTTAGTTTCTTTTGAGAAATGTCGTGTTTTGCGACTATTTCGGAGGGGGGTCTGTCAGGAATGGACAGTGAAAAGGACTTTTGTTATTGTTGTAATTGAATGAATATTTGATATTCTGATGAAATTGATTGCGATGTATAATAAAATAAACATCACATCCCATGGACGGCGACAGCGCGTATTTTGAACCCTCGATATAGTAGCTAACGCCTCGGTGGACATTACAAACCTCGGGTTGACAATACGCGCTGTCGTCCTCCATGGGATGTGATATTTCGTATATTGTTTGATTGTCGTTTAAGACAGGGTCTACTCCATGGTTTGAGAAATAACGACAATGTACTTGACACACTCCCCCTTGTCTATGGTACTGTGCATAAAACCTCCGAAAGATCTCCCTTAAAGCCGTGATTCCAACCCACCGTACTTGCAAGTGCGTGTTGTCTACTTGCAAAAACGTGGGCAAACTTTGGGTATCCGTACGTTGTGAGTACCACTTCCATAGGGACAAGGGAGCACGCAGTTACGCCGTAGAACTTTTGGTGCATGAGAAATTTTCGCTGCGTTCGGACTGGGTTCGAGCTGCGTTCAGGCTACGTATTTACCCCAGTACGTGTGACGCACGTGCCTTCTACAACCAACGAGCATACAACGCACTGACTCCGTGAGTTTGTTTTTTCCCGCGGTCACTTGCTCTGCGGACGGCGCATTTAGCATGTGTGTCGTCTGTGCTTACTCGGCACTTGCCCAGTTTCACTTCCCATTGGCACGCAGAAATCACGTAAACCGTACCGAGTACGTACATGTACGTGCTCCGCAGTTACAACGCGTGTTGTGCGCACTGATTTCTGCAGTATATATAAAAGTCAACCCGACGGATGAGTGCCAACCTTTCGTCTCCAATATGCCTAATAAGAGAATCTGCAGCTCAAAAGGCAGCGGAAACGGTCAGAGAGGCCCAACAGAAACGGATCGCGGAAGACGAGAGGGTACAGACGAACAGGAGACGAGGAGCGAGACCACCATCTCCTGCATCGGCGTCCCTGTTTCCTCTCCCGTAGCAAGGCAAGTAATACCTCGTCGTGCTTATGTGCTGACACTTGAAGCTGCTCTAACAGCATCAGACCCCGGAGTCTCTGCGATGGAATGGGAAGCATATTGAGACAGCAGCAGCTGCGACTTCTCGAGAACCTCGACAGAGTCGTCCTAAACATGCCCCGGACATTGGTCGGAAAACTCACGTTCATCGCACTTTCACGCACTGACAACATGCGAGTGAGTAAGAACACCGTACGTGAACAGCACGTGTAAGTACGACCTCCGTACGATAAGGTTGCAATCGGACGGAGATCATACGTTGTAAGCACCTTTTAATTACATAAATTCACTTACCGCGTTTGCAATGTACGATGCACGCAACCGCTTAATGACAGGCATTGTGTGCGGGCCACGTACGTACACCTTCCTTGCGCAACCGTGCGGGTGACGTGCGTTGACGTAATCTCTCACTGCTCTTGTCACTCCCTCCCCATGTTTTTCAGAAAAACTGGGCGAACGTAGCCTCCCCAAAAAAAGTACGTGCAAAACACATCACAGTGGGTGACCGGGCCTTATTAGTTACCTTAATCTAATATTAAACTCGTATCATGTTATGCGCCACCGACTCGCATTTGCAAACAGCTTGAACCAGGTGAGACGACGAGTGACTCGGCGTTACGTTACATGGGTAGTATTCTGGTACAGGATAAAGGGACCCAATGTTTGGCATGAGTTGTAAGATCCGTTGCGATAATTATAATAAATATGCATACAGGGTCCACCTAGCCATCTCAGAATCAACTCACCACGCAACGGATCTTGGCATTCTTTCATTGTTTATATAAAGTTTAAAGCCTGGGAAAGAATTAAAATCAAACGAATCTGATTTTGTATATAATGATTTACAAATACCCCCCCCCCCCCAACTACACACACACCGATGACGTTTCCTTACATGTCGGAAACTCAGTATAAAAGGCATCCTACAAATCTGCAATTGACTATCAGAATATCACCCGTGCCCCTTCATAGTACTGCCAGGGTACCAGAGAGGGTCAAATACGCCATAGCTGTTTCAGACCGAAATACAGTTCATTAAACGCCCAATTATTGAAATAAAAAAGAAACAAAAGAAATACAAACAAAAAAGAAATTGCTGCCTCTCCTTTCCCAATTGCTGCACGTGTGATATCGAAAGTAAATCTAAACACCTTTGTCTTTATCTGCGCACATTATAATATACAAGGTATTCGTCTAGTATACACAAATAGCAATTTGCGACATGTTACAATGAAACGTTCTTACGGTTATCCGTCACTTTATTACACAGAGTAACGCTCTTATATTTTAACCCTTTCGCTGCCAAACTCTGTCGTCTGCTAACTTTGTCGTTTGCTACACATTTTCATTTATTTGATTTTCTTCAATTTTTTTTCAAAAACATAGTAACAGTAACAAACAGTTTGGATCCTGATGAGACGCCGAGTTACTCGGCGTCTCATCTGGATCCAAACTGTTTGCATAGGTAATCATAGATCCGACATTGACAGCGAAAAGGGTTAAGCGCAACGGATATTTCTTTTGGAAACCAAATTATTCAGATAAATAATATAGTATGCTCTCTTCTATGTAAGGGTAAACAATGTCATGACTGTGCATTCACATTTCTGTCCCTCGTCGGCCTTTGACCTCCGTCCAGATGGTCACCTTCTTGAATGTCTCTGTTTTAAAGTTTTGGTGATACTGGCAGTAGTCCTATTAATTCTATTTCCTGTTAATTGTGTTTCTCTGTAGGTAGATGTAATACTTCAATAATGTGTGTGCGCGCGCGTGCGTGTGCATGTGTGCGTGCGTGCGCGCGTGCATGCGTGCGTGCGTGTGTGCGTGTGCGTGCGTGTGTGTGTGTGTGTGTGTGTGTGTGTGTGTGTGTGTGTGTGTGTGTGTGTGTGTGTGTGTGTGTGTGCGTGTGCGTGTGTGTGTGTGTGTGTGTGTGTGTGTTCATGTTTACCTCTACTAACTATGTGTTACGTTAGAACTGTCCACCAGTGCACTTTCAATGCAACAAGGATGTTATTTTAAGAAACACGTACGCTGCTTTCGATCAAAATCTTAATTCAAATATAGTGATAAGTGGAATTATTTACATTGGAAATAACATATGTTTACTCCATAAATACATACATTTTACAATTTTGCAAACAGGGTAGACTCAGATCAGACGGAACATGTAGAAACCGTCGCATATGGGTTTTCTATGCGTACTCAAGGACTTACATGCATATAGATATGGTTTTACAGTGTCCGTCATGAAACCATATTGTCTATGGTGTCATTCGGTTAATTAATATTAATGATGTCATTATGGTTGACATGTATAGCCATTGGCTAAAGGGTTAACCCTTTCCCTGTTCTATACTCAGGCCACATTTCAATGCCTACTGAATATTCATTAACAAAATAGTTATAAAGAAATATGGAAGGTGGAGCATTGTAGACATTTTAGAAAGTAAAGAAACAGATCTATCAAATTCAGTTAGCAAACAGAGCAGACCCTGATCAGACGGCTCCTCGAGGAGCCGTCTGATCTGGGTCTCCTCTGTTTGCAGATGCGTGAAAACACGTTTGTATGAGGGAAAGGGTTAATCCAAAATCGGTTCGGATACTGCGATATTGTTTCACATAATTTTATTAATTAGCTTGTATCATTAGTTATATTGTGCAAGCAAGAAGCAGAGAATAGTCGTTAGTAAAAATGTCAGCATAAAGAATAAGAAGAAAAACTTGTCCATCGTATCAGCAACACATTTCCACGTATATGCATTCTCGTGTCCCTTATAGTTGTCAACATATATATCCTTCTCTTTTTTTTTGCTTGGAACGTCATGTTCATCGAGCTTTGGTTCGTGATTTTCCGCGCTGGGTTCTATTCTCTTTTCGTTCAAGTTTGCTCGTAATGGTTTACATGTTGCAACCCTTATAAAGGTAATAACACACTTTGGCATGCGCGTATTTTCTTTGAAGGTAGCAATGCGAATCATCAACAGTGCGATAAGCGTTATCAACGTACTCTGTACAGTCTGCATGATAACGTATACTGCAAAATATGCAACAGTATCGGAATTCTGTGGAAAGGAAGATTCCATTATAGTGAGAAAGACGGCAAATGCTAGGAATACGGTAACGGCATAACCAGCCTTCTCCCCGCCGTCATTTGGTAAGACGAAAACAAACAGATTCAGAATTGCTAGCATAAGTACGGGAAGCATAAGAGTCAGAATATTGTACAGTGGCTTTCGCCTCACGGTGAGTTCGAATATTATAGCAACTTCATCCTTTTCTTCATACACATACCATGTTGTGGAGGTGATGTCCCAGGTGGAACTATTCTCGTATTCGGCCAATGATATTCCGTTAGTGCCACTTTCCATATCGACCTGGTAAACAAAAGCAGACACTATGTGGAATATGTGCAATTCAATGTAGAATAAAAGATAAGCCAAAACTTGTAAACAGTGTAGACAAAATTCTTTGGGACTATTAGTAAACAATGTATTGTAAGAATTGTTTTCCATTTATTTTCTGATTAACTCACTCAAGCACATCAATCAACTTTCGACTGATTGACTGATTGACTGACTGACTGACTGACTGACTGACTCACTCACTCACTACGATAAAGGGTCTATTCTGATTACGAGATGATATATGTCTGAATTCTGCAAAAGCCGAACATTCCTGTGTCACTATATTGATCATAAAAATCGCCTTATACAGTTCAACCTACTTTTATTCATAGTGTACTTTTCTGATCACCTAACCATAGAAAACAGTGAAAATAGCCGTTAAAAAGAAAAACAAAAACCTCCAAAATAAGTCAAGTAACTTGAATGTCGGTGTCTAATAAGGATACAAACTGTTGTACACTCGGTCAGCAGCTTCGCAAAAGCTTGATCGATTCGGAAGTAGTTAAAATTGCACCAGATCCAAATTTGAGCGGACATTATTTTCTGCAGCATATTAGGACATTAACAGTTAGCCTACCAAGCGTGTGACCTGACATTTGCAAACAGCTTGGATCAAGGTGAGACGCCGATTAACCCATTACCTCATAGGCTATTTTTAGATACAACCTCTTTGAAACAATCTACCGAAAAGGAGCATTAACTAGAGAAAAGGAAAGTTTTAGAATTTTGTAGTTTGAAACCATTGTGATAAATAGAGCATTTGCTCCTATAGGAGCAAATGCTCTATTTATCACAATGGTTTCACAAAGTGACTTTTAAAGAGTCGTCAAAAGTCATCAATATGAGGGAAAGGGTTAACACGGCATCTAATCAGGATCAAAGCTGTTTGACAGTCTATATCACAAAACCTTGAACGAATCAGAAGTATGTGACATCGGCAAAAGACTGAAGCTTAAACAGGCCACATTTTCATATCAGACTAAGGTTTAACCCATTGCCTGATATTGACGACTTTTGACCACTCTGTAAAATTAACTTTGTGAAAACATTGTGATAAATAGAGCATTTTCTCCTATAGGAACAAATGCTCTATTTATCGTAAAATCTGCCTTGTGGGAGTGTCGTGACAGAGTGCCGTAGATCGTGGAAATGCACTAGTTAATTTTTATGCAAATTGGCAATCGTTAACCAATCGTAGCGCCCATTTAAGCGATAGAGCCAATCGTAGCACTCCATGTGCGTCGTCCGTTGTATGCCTACGCTTTTTGTAAGCAATGGCCGAAACAGCCACCAGCAAAGCCTGTTTCATTTTCTATGGCAGTTTAAAGATTATGTGATAAAAAGAATCTTACATTCGTGTTCATTACGAACTATTTTATTGAACCTCGTTTACTATAATAAATATAATCATATTATTTAAGTAAACTCGTCTCATAAAACAATTTGTATTGGACACTAATGTAGATCCTCTATTTATCACAATGGTTTCAAACTACAAATTTCTAAAGTTTTCCTTTTCTCTAGTAAATGCTCCTTTTCGGTAGATTTATTCAAAGAGGTTGTATCTAAAATAGCCTATGAGGTAATGGGTTAACGTGGCCATTTACTCCAGCCGACCTATACATGAGACAGAGGCACAGTGTAGACCAAGATCAGACAAGCCATCTCATCAATGTTTGATCAACCAGTTGACGTTAGCGGCTTATACCAGTAAATATTGTATTTGTTTGGTTACCTCAACACTATAATAGATGCATTCAAAAGGTTAGTATGGACGGGTCTATCGTAAATAATATGAGAGCAAATGGGTGAAAGGGGACACCTACAGCATCCTTCGTGTAACTCCAGGCCACAAACTTGAGACTGCATGTCTGTTGGTCGTACGGGAAGTTGGTGATATCAATGGAACACGTGGACTGGAACACCTGAACAAAAATTAAATAAATCGCTAGAGTATGGTTAAGTTTGAAATTGAAATACAACACAGCGTTACACTATACAGTATGGTACAATAGAGTGGTGCAACGCAGTACAGCACATTTAGCAGAACATAATAAATACAATATAATAAGATACAATACAATACAATATAATATAATAAAATTCAATACAACGCAATACAATACAATACGATCCAATACAATACAATACAATACAATACAATACAATACAATACAATACAATACAATACAATACAATACAATACAATACAACACAATACAATACAATACAATACAATACAATACAATACAATACAAAACAATACAAAACAATACAATACAGTACAATACAAGACAATACAACACAACACAATACAATACAATACAATACAATACAATACAATACAATACAATACAATACAATACAATACAATACAATACAATACAATACAAATACAAATACAAATACAATACGAATACAAATACAATACAAAACAAAACAATACAATACGACCCAATACAATACAATACAATACAATGTAATACAATACAATACAATACAATACAATACAATACAATACAATACAATACAATACAATACAATACGATCTAAACAAATACAATACAATACAATGCAATACAAATACAAATACAAATACAAATACAAATACAAAACAATACAAAACAATACAATACGATCCAATACAATGCAATGCAATACAATACAATACAATACAATACAATACAATACAATACAATACAATACAATACAATACAAAACAAAACAAAACAAAACGAAACAAAACAATGCAATACAATACAATACAAATACAATACAATACAATACAATACTTTACAGTACAAAACAAAACAATACAATACAATACAATACAATACAATACAATACAATACAATACAATACAATACAATACAATACAATACAATACAAATACAATACAAATACAATACAATACAATACAATACAATACAAAACAATACAATGCAATACAATACGACCTACATATCTACCTTCCTACCTACCTGTTAAATAACGACATAACTGTACCCACCTGAAATGGCGACCACATGATAGAACCGTCATTTTCGTTAGTGACACTTAGCGATTTGTGTCCAAGCTGTTCGTATTTTAGGTACGAATTCTTCAGGGCGATATCAGGCTTCCATACTTCGTCCTGACAAAACAACCAAAAAATGTTAACGAGCCGTTCTCTACAAGCAACGTATTACTGCATATTTCACACAGTGTAGACCCAGTCAAAAGGACGCACCTATAACAATTTACCTAGTCATTGCATTTGCTGTTTGACACTATTCCTAGCCATTTGTATTTTGTTCTTTCTATACAGTATAAAATACCTTATAATAGACGCGCTGCTTGCTCTTGGTCTCCGCAATATGTAACACAGTAAAACCTCTCTATAACGGCCCCTAAATCATGTTAATTAGTTGGTATCTAGAGCAGGTGGCTGCTTAAAGCAGGGTGAAAGTAAACACTTGATATAACTCATTTTTATTTCACTTCGGTGTATGCTAAGAAGGCATGGTAAAACGGCACAATACTACAAAAGTAGGAAAATATCCCTGTCATATTAACCCTTTACTCCATAGATATGACCTTCACTTCATAGATACGACCTTTGGCACCAAGGCAAACCAGAGTAGACAGTCTGACTATAGGAGCTGTCTGAACAGGGTCTGCTCTATATGAGCGTTCTGTTTTATTTTCACCTTGCTTTAAGCAGCAACCTGCCTTTAACACAAAATACTTGATGTAATTAAATGGTCGTTATAGAGCGGATTTACTGTATAATAATACCTTTTTAACCCTTTATTCTACAAATATGCTTTTCTGTGCCTATGCAAACAGAGTTCAGGGTCTGCTTTGTTTTCTTATGAAACAATACAGATATGATTCTAGAGGCATTGCCATGGTAAAGCACCTAGTTATAGTCTACTTTCAGACTGAATAACCGCTCAGTCGAATGTCTGTATGTCTATGTGCTATTATAACAATTAATCTAATATTCACGGTGTTATTATTTCTTACCTGAATATTTATGGAATAAAAGGTTAACTAGAGAGGCGCTCAAGTAAAATGTTCCACGTACAGAAAACTGAACCTGGTGATATATAATGTTTGCTCTATTTCTCATGAGATATGATGTCTGCTCTATTTCTCATGAGATATGATGTCTGCTCGAGAAATGATGTCTGCTATTTTTCTGATGGAATATGATGTATACTCTATTTCTCATGTGATATGATGTCTGCTCTATTTCTCATGAGATATGATGTTTGCTCGAGAAATGATGTCTGCTATTTTTCTCATGAGATATGATGTCTGCTCTATTTCTCATGAGATATGATGTCTACTCTATTTATCATGAGATATGATGTCTGCTCTATTTCTCATGATATATGATGTATGCTCTATTTCTCATGAGATATGATGTCTGCTCTATTTCTCATGAGATAATTATGATGTCTACTCTATTTCTCATGAGATATGATGTCTGCTCTATTTCTCCAAGAGACCAGAAAAGGGATGCAGTGTATTAGAATTAATGAATATCCAGATCTGCCTGGTGACCGTTTCGTGAAATGTTTTGATCTTTTTATGCATATGCGAAAGGTAAAGTAAACGCAGTTTCTGTCATTAACCCATTACCTCATAGGCTATTTTTAGATACAACCTCTTTGAATAAATCTACCAAAAAGGAGCATTAACTAGAGAAAAGGAAAAAATAGAATTTTGTAATTTGAAACCATTGTGATAAATAGAGCATTTGCTCCTATAGGAGCAAATGCTCTATTTATCACAATGGTTTCACACTGACGCCGCCCACCTGTGGTCCAAACTCACGTACATGTATGTAGTAACGGTGACACCATCCACCTGTGGTCAAACTCAAATTCATGTATGTCGTAACGGTGATGCCACCAGCTTGTGGCCAAACTCAAGTGCACGTTTGTAGTAACGATGACGCCACCTACCTGTGGCCAAAAGCTGGTTTTAATTCCCCCGTAATGGTTTGAATTCCAGACAAGAAATTCGTCCTTCCAGTACAGACGGAGAAAGCCTGTGGTCTTCAGGGTCTCGGTCACCTCGTCAAGAAAATTTATCGATAGTAAATAAAACTCAACATCCACTTCTGAAAAAAGAAGGTAAAACATTAAACAAGTTTGCCTCCTAATAAATCCCGCGTGCTTAGATAAGCCTGTGCCATAGGTTTCAGTGATTTCAAAACATTATCACATTGTCAAACTGTTTGGATCCTGGTGAGAATTATACCATGCCCTGAAGCTATAAGACTTTTTGTTTGAGACTGAGCCCGTTCTCAAGCATCTCATTAATTAGAGTTTAAGCTTGCTCAGAATCTGACCAATCAGATACTTAAGAATGATCTCAGACTCAGAAGTTTTATAACCTTTGACCCATGTCTTATACTTGAATCTAAAATTGTTTGCGACGGTTGTCATGGATTTGATAATTGTGGCAAAGATAATAACGTGATGGCCGCTAATTGTAACGTTTCCTTAAATTATATAAATCAATTGTTTATATAGTAAAACCCCTCTAAACCGGAATTCTAGAAGAGAAGAATTTAGCTACTTTTAGGCAGGTGGCTAGTTAATGCAGGGTAAAAATCATGCAGGAGCTTTCTGCATCACTTTCACTCTGCATTAAGCTGCCACCTGTCTCCACGACCGATATTTATACCAAAATTAACGTCCGGCTTAGAGGGGTTTCACTGTATACTGAAAGGAAGTATTTCACAAGAAAACAATCGAATAAATCCAAGAAGGCAAAACGCCCATGCGTTTGATACCAAATACCCGTTGTTATTCGGCAATGTATTAACCCTTTCGGTGTCAGCATTGTCACTGGGCTTAGTTTAGTTTAGTGTAAGTGTGTGTACTTCTTCTATTTTCTTTATTTAACAGTAAACAGAGTGTCAAACAGTTTGGTTCCTGATGAGACGCCGAGTTACTCGGCGTCGCATCTGGATCAAAACTGTTTGCATGTGATATCATAGACCCGTCATTGTGGCACTGAAGGGGTTAAGTATCTCGGACCGCGTTTTATTTTCGTTAACTGTTCGTCATAGGCTGGTAATAGGGTTTTTTTTCAGAACAACAACTATAAGTATCGATTGTAAACGGTTTATTTTGTATCACTGGGACATTGCTCGATAAAAGTTATAATTGGCAGTTTTCATAATATTGATTCAGCATAACAAATACAATTGTTATGATAGTATTGGCAATTAACGTTTATTGCAGGGCCTCACTTTAAACACCACCCTGTTTGACAATCATGTACAGAATAATGGCGTCATGAATAATAATAAGCTGGGTTTTTATAATGGCATATGTACACATGTTGTTTTGGCTCAGGCAGAAACTGAAGAATCAGATATATATTATGGAAATAGCAAACAGAGCAGACCCTGGTCAGACGGCTCCTGTAAACCAGCAACAGTGTTTGGAGGGTTTATGAAAAACAATTAATTTGAGCAAGATCTTCAAGACATATGAACAATATAAAGGTGTCTTAGTGTGTGTGTGGTCTTTATTTTGCTACATTGCTGTTCTGAGCTTGAATTCATAGGAAAACTAAATGTGTTGATAGCTGTCCATCTGCAAAACGATGGAGTCTAAATGGTCTATACGTTGAACACGCTATTAGAAAGTGATGCTCACTTTCTACTAGTTTCTACTAGGCCCATGTTGCAAAATAAGCAAGTTCGAAATTGTCTGTCAAATCTTGAGTATTGACCTGTTTCTATTGCAAGATCACGAGCTGAAATTCTAAACTTTGTAGCTGTATAATAAATATGAGATCAAAGCGATTATGTTAATTGTCACGGTAAACACATAGCGAATGAATGTCTACTTCGAACATTTTTTATCTCGGGCATATCAGAGACTTAAGAAGTCTAGTCGACACTATCGTGCTATAATTGATAACCCGTTACCACTGATAGAAACGTCTTTTAATAATTTCCTAAAATAAACACGCCTTTTTACGCCTTTGCAAACCGAGATGACCATGTAGACTCTTACAGGGGCCGGCTGATCAGGGTTTGCTCTGTTTGCTTATGAAATAAAATATATCATTGAAAGTGTACATCTGGTTGGTAAATCCAAACAACATGGCAGATTAAATTTCACTAGGTCAGAAAGGAAGACCTCACTCACTCAGTACAACAAAAGTGCCATCACACACCATGTAATACAGAATAATCACGTAATTGAATGGGAGGTGGCAAGGACAGTGGAGAGAGAGGGTGACACCCGGACAAGACAAGTGAAAGAGGCAATACAGATAAAGCGCCAAACTTCGACAATGAACAGGGATTGGGGGGGGGGGGGGGGGCTACAAACTACCGAGAGTCTACAACCCTGTTTTCGCCGCTCACCCGTACAGTGGCGAAAATAGCCGAAGTTGACAGTTTAGTAGTCAGTGCTCTGATGAAGGACACATACGTGTCCGAAACGGTTAGCAGGTAAATAATACCATTTTGGTTGTGATAGAAAGAATATTTATACATTAAATAAAACATAGATATGACTCAATGGTCTCTGCCATTACAAATATTTCCTGTGTTCATATGCAATTACCAATACGAATCTAATTAATCTCCATGACGTCATTATTTCTTACATGAATATGCATGGTGTAAAGATTTAAAGCATTTGCAAAGGGGTTAAACATAGATCATGTGGCTCATCGTGGATCGTCTGATCATATTCTGCTCTGTTTACGTATAGAATTACGTTGATTTTATTCTTCAATTTCTGCCAATTCCACAAGTCCCCGTTGTCATACATGAACGTACTCCCTCCTAAATATGTTTAGACCAGCTCTCCTTGAATGAATCTACCAAATAAGAAGCATTTACCAGAGAAAAGGAACATTTCAAAAGTGTGTAGTTTTGAAACCATTATGATAAATATAGCTTTTGCGAATCATAGATAAGTAAAACGTGTCACAGATCTGAATTGGAGCTTATTTTTTATCAGCAAGCTGGTGGTAAATGGTCGCTATAGAGAAAGTCTGCTGTATGTACTTGGTTTACAGTGCAGAGCTACAGATAAAGGTGCCTACCCAAATACTAAAATCATCATTTCCCCACCGAACCCTATACTGTGACCACTGTTTAGAGTCACAGTATTGGGTTTGGTGTAGACATAAAGAAGTTGTTTTTGAAAATGTTTCACCTGTCGCATCTTATCTGGAGCTCTGTTACGAAGACTTACGTATCGCAACGGACTGGTTGTTAGTAGGGCGGACCTTGCTGTCGTATCCATTTGTGGTGAACAGATAGGTTTTAAGGTTCTTCGCATCTGTCGCAGTTTGACTCCATGCCCGGCTACTGAGACAGCAGAGTATCAGACTGGTTAACAATGTCTCCATAACAGCTGCAGATTCTTTAATGCAAAACTATTGTTTCGATTAACACGGAAATGCTCTGAAATGTAAACAAAAATGTGTTTCGCTCTACGGGAATATATATTTCACGGGTTCTAGTCTCATCAATGAGCTACTATAAGACAGCATACTAATTGTGTGATGGTTGCTGTCTGCGGGGGTATATCGTCAAAACCGAACGTAGCTCAATATTACCATTACGAGTACACAAATGTGATCTACATGTGTTTCTGCAATATGCAAACCATTTAGTTCAAGTACAAAAATGAGTCATGCAGGAAACACCACATACAGAATAAACAGCCACCCGAACAGCAACACAAAGAAACAGCAAATGTACATAACTATAAAAAACACCAAGATACGCACAAAGGCAAAACAAACATACAATAGGGGGAAGATGGAAGTACCGCCTTGGAACGGTCAGTGACAAAAGTCACGGGGGGGGGGGGGTTAAACCGGTTTTTGGGCGCCCAACCTCACACTTATTTCATCCCCACCCTAAAAGACAAGCAGTGTAAATAAACGTATCCCCTTTCCAGCTAATCTACAACAACCGCGATGGCAAAAACAGTGGTAAAGTGCATGTATAACGAAACATTTAAGTGAACAAATTGAATGCACCTATCGCTAGTGTACTCAATGATTGAGCTGAAAAGAGTAACTGTAGAAAGGTAATAAAGGGTACGACAAAACCGAAATAGTACAGATATCCGACGTTCTCCTTCCGGTTTTTGAATTTAAGAGGTCGCCTTCATAGAGTACTAAACCTTTCTTGTCGGCGTACATGCAAAGAGACCAGCGTGATTGTCAATTGTAAAAGGGTTGATAACCAAATATGCAGTATGTTGTAGTACTATAGGATCATATCCCTTTTTAATGAATTTTTTAACATATTTGATGAACAAAGTGAGAAAATGGGTATTTACAATAATTTTACGAAGTTTGTAAATCACATCACCATAAAATTCAGGATGTGAAATATCGTATCGCAGAAGCGCCTTGAGATTACATTGGTACTTGTCAATAAGTGAGAGATTTCGATAGTAAACTTTAGAGTAAGTTTTTCTTAGTTTATGGTATCTATATCCTTGCTTTAGCAGCTTTTCAGTTAAAATGAGATTTCGACTGTTGAAATTGTCAATAGATGAACAAGCTCTAGCAAAACGAATAAGTTGAGATATATAAACACTGTAAGATGGGGCACGGGGAAAATCTCCGTCAAGATGAGGGAAATTTACAATATTAAAATCAAAATCATCTCTTTTGTCATATATTTTAGAAGAAATCATTCCATTATCAATTTTAAGGTCGAGATCAAGAAACGCTGCATAATTTTTGGACGGGGTAGCCTTATTCAATATGAGTTCTTTAGGATAAATTGTCGGAACCAGAGCATCAAAGAAAGGGTTATCTAAGTTAAAAATATCATCCAAATATCGACAAGTTTCTTTGAAGGCTTTTATAACATCTTCTTGTGAGTGTGGATTCAAACGTAACATGAAATCTCTCTCATAGTAGTACAAAAACAAATCTGCGACAAGTGGTGCACAATTCGTACCCATAGGAATACCAATTACTTGACGGTATATAGCATTACCAAAACGTACAAATATGTTATCCAAAAGAAAGGTTAGTGATTCCCAAACTTCTGAGCAAGTCCAATTGATGTAATATTTCATTTGCTCGTCAGTAAAGAAAGCTTTTGCAGCATTACATGCCAGGAATGGTGTTTGTCTCGGGCAAATACTTTCTAGATTAAGTTAGTAAGTTTATCTTTAATTAAAATATGAGGAAGAGTTGTGTACAAAGTAGAAAAATCGTACGTGCGTACAGTGGATGCAAGATACCATTTGTTCTTAAGTTTGTTTACTACTTCTGAAGAGTTCTTAATATACCAGAATATATTTATTCCAGACTTTTCATAAGTCTTATCACTGTAGAATTTTACATGTTCTTTAACCTTCGTTAAACAAGAAGTCAAAAGTATAGACAATTTAGTAGTTGTACATGAGCTAGAATTTGCAATGAAACGCGCTTTATATGGTTTTTATGTAGTTTTGGTAACCAATACATTGTAGGAAGTTTACGTTGTGTAATTTTAATATCGGTTCCAAGTTGTTCACTTTCTGACATGGTCTGAAACGATGGTCTTTTCGTCAGTAGTAACTGAAATGTATGACTTGGTATTAATGATTTCCTGCTTCAAGACATCGATATAATGCAATCGTCAAATAATAATCACATTATTCGATGCCCTATCTGCAGGAACAAAAACGTATTTTGAATGGAAATCCTGTAAACCCGTTTTAAGATGTCTAAAAGGAATTCTAGGTTTAGGTGGAAGAAGGTGTTTATTAGAGCTATAAAACGAAATGCGTTTGTCAATTATATTAAAAATTAGTTTGTTTTTTTTTTCAATTAGAAAGAGCATTAGGCTCAACATGTTCTCTTCGACACCATTTAATAATAACATTTTTAAGGTCTCAGCAATCTGAACTCGACAAGATTTAAAATCTATCAAGGATGGTATTCTATATTTGGGAAAAGAGATCGTAGACGTTTATCTTTAATTATCTAAAATTTACCAGTGATCACATGACCAGCCGGAGAATAGCAAAATTTTGAGGTGGCGCAATCTCAATTATCAGAAATATTATCATTAATATAAGGTCGGCCACAATTTCATTATAGTTGGAAATTGTATTTCTGATGGGTTTGTTATATTTGTAGCAGATGATAGGTGGTTCTGTATTTTTAAAGTAATTAGGAATAGTGTCAATTACATTTTTTGTCTCTAAAATACTTTGGAGGTCAATAAAATCAATACCTTTATTAATAAAGGAATTTTCAAGAAGAATCTTTGGTGTTCAGATAATTTGTCAATGTGCGGTCTGAGAATATGTAGAGTAAAGCTTTGTAACAAACTAGCTATTCCTATGAGAGGATCTGATCTAAAAAATAATTTTATCGGCTTGCTCGTCAATTTCTTTTAATGAGGATATAGATAAGGAGGAAAGTCTAGAAAGCATGGCATGTTTCCCAGAAGTTAGATGTAAAGTATGTAGATCAAGAATAGTCATTTTCAAACGAGGTTTTCGTTTAATATTACCATTTTAACGAATGCCAGATGATCGAGATTTGCGTTTTCTTATTGAAAAAATAGAAAAAAATATCTATATCAGGATCTTTTGAAATATTTCCAGTCTGGTAAATATTATCATTCAATCCTAAAGGAAAAGGTGTTTAATTCAGATATAAATCTAGCTTTCGATTTAAGGCTACTTGTAGCATCTTTATCACATGATATATGCTCTACAATCTGTACTAAAACATCTTTTAAAGAATGGCCAGATTTCCGAAAGTGTTGGTATAAAAAAAATAAGTTTTTGTACTTTTACGATTTAGACACTGATATGCATGCTCCCGAAATCGAGTCTTCAAAGCACGTCCTGTTTGGCCTACGTACTGTATACCGCAACTAGGCACGTTTGAAGTTAAACCATACATAACGTTAGTAGTAGTACAATCAACGTCTGAGTTTATCTTGACATTAAATGTTCTGCAATTAACTGTTGATTTTATAGTGGAATTACAAGAAATGTTACTACAACATATGCACCTCTTAGCAAAGCACTTTTGGATAATCGGATACACTCTGTGTCGCTTATATACGGACCGTTTACAAATAGAAGAAACATTTTGGATAGCAGATTTAAAGGTGAAAATAAAACTCTTGGTCCATTGAAAAAACGAAAGAGATGGTATGTGAAAAGGTGATGCCGACTGAAGATTAAGTTGTCTTAAACGAACATAAGGTTGAAGGGAAGAGAAATTAGAAATATTTTGGGGTACTTGTACAGACGACACAGAGTGCATATTTACAGATTTCAGTTCTAACGGAGGTATTTTAACTTTATTCATATGGGAAAGTGATAGAGGGGCACCTGTATTGTTTTCATCAATATGTCAATACATCAGTGTAGCTACCAAGTGCATCAAATCGTTGGTGAACACAACACCTACCACGAGGTGCATGACATACTTATGATGATGTAAGAGGTGGATGAGAGTGGTGTATGTTACTTGCATATCCTGCACGAGAATGATAACAACATCGATTACGTGTACGGGGAGACTTTTTACGGCCACCACACGGCACGAGCAACACTGTTGTGATAATAACAATACAAAAATAAAAGTTTTATTTAACGCCGGAAAGATATATAAAAATCAACATAAGCCCTAATTAGGCTTTTGAACCGACAAATTGATAGTACATACATAGTGACAGCACATAGTCATAATCAACACAATAGTAGAACATAAATCTAATTTTAAGACAAGCTAAAGATTAAATGAGTTAACCATGATACTAAGAATGCTCTAAAACTATATCAGAGAGCAAGTACGATCCTTCTTGCAAACAGGCTTATTATATCACAAATATATCAATTATAAATACCACAAAGATGGCCAGATAAGCTATGTATTTAGGTGACTATGTAGTCGAATTTTTCCAAATCAATCAAAACCAAAGCTCAGCAAAGAAAAGGAATAATCAATACTCATAGTCAACACACTATATAACATAAATACATGTATACAGTTTAAGACAAGCTATATATTATATAAGTTAACCATGATACTAAGAATGATCTAATACTATATAAGATCTGAAGCAAGTAAGATCACTATAAATTGCACACAGCCTCAAATTATAAAAGACATCACAATGATGGCACGATAAGCTATGTATTTAGTGACTATGCAATTGAATGTGCTAAATCAATGAAAACAAAGCTCAACAAAGAGTTTTAACTAGCAACCAAACAGAGTTCTAACTATGGGTCTGTAAGGCAGGTGGTAGGTTAATGCAGGTCAAATGTAATGCAGAAGGTTCCTAAAGAAGCTTTTTTCAATACCATTGTCCTGCATTAAGCATCCACCTGCTTAATAAGACGCATATGTTCAATAAATGAACGGCTGCATATGACAGGTTGTACTATATATATATATATATATATATATATATATATATGCTGTTAAATGTCAAATAGAGATAATACGGCAGATGGGCTGGTCTACCCGGTTTGCTAATCGCTGAGGTACATTTTCTTATGGAGATGATATCGTAGTTATGAATCATACATTTATTGAACGTGCACCTTGCCTTCCATGGGTCAACGCTTCATTGGGAACTCACCTGTTACGTGATATGTCGGCTGAATACGGGAACTGAGTGCGTTGTCATTTGCAAACTGTGTTTTGGAGTATATTAATAAACGATGAGGGACTAATCCAGTCAGACAATTTAGAGTTGAAAGGTTTGATGAATGTGATAGTCTCGACGTGCAGCGTGTTTTCAAAATCCATTACAGTCATAAAGCATGTTTATATGCTGAAAAGAAATATATTGCGAGGAAACCATTAGATGCATGTTCATGACAATGACGTAACATAAAAGATACTATGTTTTATGATGTTAATGGAAATATCGGTTTATTGTAGGGATATTCACTTTAAACTATACAAAGCCAAGAAACACAAGCAATACCAGTACCATACATAATCTACAGTTGTAGAGATTGACATAGGTGATCACGTGAGTATTCCATACGGAACGACATACATTCTGTACGGTAATACAACCATATTTCCGGGCAATTACCGTACAATTTAAGTCAAAATAAAGCACATTAGATCCCCTCTAAACCGGACGTTAAATTAAATACTACAGTACAACCTGTCTATAACGGCCACTAACTTGTATTAATTAGATGCTGCTTAAAGCAAGGAGAAAGTAAAACAGAACGCTCATATAGGAGTGTTCTGTTTTACTTTCACCTTGCTTTAGGCAACCACCTGCCTTTATCACAAAATACTTGATGTACTTTAGTGGTCGTTATAGAGATGTTTTACTGTGATATCAATCATGGAGACAGGTGGCAGTTTAATGCTTGGTCGAAGTCAATCAGAAAGCTCCTCTTAGAGCTTTCTGCATGAATTTCACCTTGCAGTAAGCAGTCATCTGCCTAAATGTATCTAACTTCTTCTCTACTAGAATGCCGGTTTACAGGGGCTTTAGTGTACATAGGCGAGGTATTCTACTTGCCGTGAAAACCCTTTAAACCGGAATTGTAGAGAGAAAAATCTAGCTCTTTATATACAAGTGACTGCTTAGTACAGTATCAAAGTCATTCTGTATGCCTTTTACCCTGCATTAAGCTGCAAACTGTCTTATATACCGGGATTGCTACGCATTTCAACGTCCAGTTTAGCGAGGGTTTACCGTATATTCCAAATTCCTACAGCGTCTGTACAATCGAATCATCTGGGTCCATGCTTATAAAGCTTTTAGTTGAGTCTGAGTTTCGTTTTCAAGCTTTTGATTGGTCAGATTTGAGTTTTAAAGCTTTTGATTTGGTAGATTTGAGCCAAAGGCTCAAATCTGACCAATCAAAAACTCGAGAACGAACTCAGACTCAACTAAACGTTTTATAAGCATGGACCCAGGTCAAATGCCCTATAGGCTCCGAACTGGTGAGTAGTTTTACAATATCATGCATTTTAACGAGTCCGCAAGAGTATTGCAGACGACCCCATTGAGCTCGTATAAACGCCTGTTCACACATTTGCAAACAGAGAAGACCCAGAGCAGGGTCTAATCGTTTTGCTAATGGAATCGGATGTTTGTGTTTCTCTAGTTTCTAAAATGACCACACTGTTCCTCCTTCTATATTTCATTAGAAGTTTTTTGTCCGTAGACAATCAGTAGGTATTGAAATTCGGAATAACCATAGAATAGGGAAAGGGTTAAGATGGCCTTACACCAATATACATGACATCGTTAGTTCCATCTCAAGGCAGTGCCATCCGAAGCCTTACGTTGCGATATTATACTAATCTCAGAATTCTTAAAGAAGCTTTATTCCGGGTGTATCTGTTCTTATGCAATTCATGTATGGAATACAGAGCCTGGTTCTATCAATATTTGGAAACATGCACTGAACTATTGAACAACAAAAACAGATTTCGCTATTGCACCGGTAATCGTACAGGACAAATATTACGCATTCCAAGCAAATTGTAATATGTCCTTGTTTCAGACAAAAAGACTCATATGTTCCTCCTTGTAGTCGTTGCGTTGACGACGAGTGAGTCAACCACTCACGAATGCCTTTCTTATCCCCTTTACTGTGTAGTGGTGGTCGAGTTTTTTTTTAACCCTTTCGACAAAATCCTTCCGAAATGAGATAAATAAATGCAAATTTCAAAGGAATAAAGCACAGAAAGAAATAGCAATATAGTTTGAGACAAAATGTGAAGTCCCTTGAATAGACGGCGTCTGATCTGGGACTGTACTATTTGTCGTGGTGTATTTTGCAACATTGGCGATGATAGAGTTAAAATAGTTAGATACATCATATTTATAGATCTTATTCTGAAGTTATGCTCCACCGAAATCGTAATCTGTTGTCAAAATCGAATAGATAAATTGTCAACGCAGTTTTACAAAATAAAATACATCTAAGACAGAAACGATACATGTTTCAATTCAAACAACAATCATGCGATACATCCTAGACTGTGGTGCTGTAATGAAGCCCTTACTTCACCAATACGCCTTGCAACGTCTTTGTAAACAGAATAGACCCAGATAAGACGGCTTCTGCTGGAGCCAGTTGTTCAGGGTATACTCTCTTTGCTTATGAAAAAATATAGATATTATTCTACACTTCCTGCTATGATCAAACGTTCATGTCCATAAATATTCATGATATCATTATTTCTCATATGAACAACTACAACTTTATTTGTTTATTAAAATGTCATATATAAAAGTTTCACTGTTCAATAACGCTACATATGTCTTATTAAACTGTTATACTCGGCTGTTAATCGCCCTATAAGACACTGTTATCACACGAATATACACAACATTACACTTAAAATGATTGAAACAAGCGCTAATCGTTATGATCGGGAAATCAGCGATGATTCTCCAACCATATAAATGCTTCTTTAAAAATATATCGTTAAAACTCTGACGTTTGTATATAGTGCAAACTGCATAGACTAAAAGTTGTTGTTATGAGATCATGTACATGTATTATCTAGAATCAGATTCCAACTAAACGGGTTAGCACTTGCTACAAACAATTGGGGGATAAGATATTTATATCACAGATAAAACTAGATTATTATAGCAATGTAATAAATACACACTTATACAAAATATCAAGATAGAGAAAACCCATCAGTGCTCATTGTCCTTCATTTGGGAGGTAAGCAAACAGTGCAGACCCGGGACCGAGGGCCACCATATGAGCCGTCCGATCAGGGTATGCACTGCTCGCTGTTGCCCAAATGCCCCCAGCATGTACTGCAATACACAGGAATGCCACCATACAAAAGACAATTAAATTGATCTGTAGAATAAAGAAATGGGCGAGTTCATTTTGAAATTTGGGCACAAATGGGTTATACAAAAAAAGTACAGTAACACATCTCTATAATGGTTACTAAATTACGTCAATTATTTTGTGTTAAAGACAGGTGGCTATTTAAAGCAAAGTGAAAGTAAATCAGAACGCTCCTATAGGAGCGTTCCAGTTTAATTTCACATTGCTTTAAGCAGCGACCTGCCCTAGATACCAACTAATTAACACAATTTAATGGCCGTTATAGAGATTTTTTTTCTGTATTTCTACGTGTCCTCATTTTCTGTAAGCATGATCTGCAGTCATCAAAGATATTAGCTTTTGTTCTGAGTTATATGTATTAAAGTAAACATTGCCGTCTGAAGCTGTACGGAAAAGACTATAATTATCTCAAATCGTCGAAAAATGTGCAATTAATTTAAAAAATGAGTTTCGTCGTCATTTTCGTCAGTTGAATAATGTTTACATGTTCTTTGATTCACCGGAGTTTAAGGACGGGTGTACCTTCCCGTTTCAATTGCTAGAGGAAATGTATCTTTATATAATCTATATGTCTTTAGTTTGTTACCGTTGTTTTCATTTCCGTTTTTATTTATGTTTGCAATCCTTTCACTATGTTCTATTAATGTCATTTTTTCTTTTACTTTGCAGATACAATTTTGTTAATAGGATTTTCACATAACATAATGTCAGATAAGTCATCTATAAATTTAAACCTATTTTTCTCCCAAGAATTACTGACAGTTAAAGAGCAATCATGAACTATACGATACAGTCTGTTAGTTGACATAGGTTTTGCTCTACACCAAGGTCTAATCATTTCAGTTTTGTGTTTTACTTTACAGGAAATCCAACCCATATCTCCTCTTGTGGCAATGTTTAAAGCGTCCGTTGAGGTGCCTAACTAGTATTTGCATGTTTTGTTCAAGACTATTTCCACTTCAGAGTAATAACGATGACCCTAAAGTCCAGCTCCATTAAAGGCACGGGTTCAACAATAGTTTCAGTAAGTTTAGTGTAGACGTCATATGACATGCCACCAACATTATTAATATATTTCGTATACACAGCACCAAGCGCTCTACTAGCTGATTTTGTTATTTCGCGTATTGATTCAGAAATATCTAAAACTTCACCAAATCATAAACCTAGATATTTATAAATTTTCTAAAAGTGGGTGACCCGTCGAAAGCAAAGGTAGCATTAACAAAAGAGAAAGTTGCAGACATGGTTTTATTCAGTCTGTTCATGGGTAGAAATTAAAAGTGCAACACTATTCACGCCCCTAGCACCGGCTTAAGCGGTATTTTATTTTCAAATCAAATAACATCGAAACTAATGATTCCGAAGGACCAGAAAGTATAACAACACTGAGAATGAAGTACGCAGCGACTTTTTAACGCAGCCACACTCGCACTGAACACCTGCTGTTGTGAAGTACATTTGTTCATATATTCTAAAAGTGGTCGATCCTTCGAAAGCAAAAGTAACAAATGCCAGACTCGGTATTATTGAGTTGAATCGTATTTAAAAGTAGTATCACCACATTCAGATACAAAGTTGGATCGTTCTGTTTACTTGTTTCTGAAGTGTATAACTTTTGTTTTCTTTGCATTGATAGATACACGCCACGTTTTGCACCAGGTGTGTAATTTGTTAATAAGTGCATGTAATTTCGATTCGTCAGACGCGAGCAGAATTATGTCATCGGCATACAACAAAATCGAACCAACATTGATGCCAGAATCAATTGCATTGATGTCTTGGACTAGATCATTACTGAACACGATACTGATTCATATAAAGATTGCATTGCATTCAATATAGTGTCACGTATAGCTTGTAATTTGAACCTTAAGGACCCAGTCCCACTAGGCATTACGACCCCTTAAGATCTGTTTACGACTGCTACCGACCTCTGGTCGCCGATATTCGTACGAAGGTCGCACGACAAGTCGCTGTTAATCGCGGGTGGTCTTCAGTAATCGTTGGTAATAGTTTCCAATCGTGCGACCTATTTCAGTCGTATTTCAGTCGTAGGGAGGTTGTACAACAACCTCAGGGTACAGTCCCACTAGTCCTACGACCACTTATGACCTGTTTACGATTTCAAGCGACCTCCTGCCGCCGGTATTCGTACGAAGGTCGCACGACAAGTCACTGATAATCGCGGTTGGTCTTCAGTAATCGTTGGTAATCGTTTATTGTCATTCGACCAATATTAGTCGCAGAGAGGTTATTGACCATGCACAACAACGTCCTTACGATCGAACGGGTCGCCGGTATTAGAGGTAATCTTAGAGAGTTTTAGCTAATCGTGCGATCGTCGACGACGGTCTCCAATAATCTTTAACTGGTCATTGGTGATCTTCCCTACAATCGTACGACTATCAGCGGCCTTACTACAATTTCCTACGACTGTCGTGCGATCACCAGCGTCTGCCTAAAGATTATCCGTGACTAGGCATAGATCACGTGACCACACAATAGGTCGGATGTGATTGTGGAATCTTCGTACGAATATCGTACGAACACCAGTGACTTGACGTACGATCGTCAACAACCTGTCTTAAGGTGGTCGCAGATGCATCGCCAATGTGACTTCGAATCATTTATTGGAATTTAGTCGCCGACAATCGCACACGATCGGCGGTTTCAGAGGTCCAAGAGGTCGCCAGTGGTCTTTAACGATCGCAAGCGCTAGTGGGATTGTAGCCTAAGCAGGCACGTTCTACGGAATGAAATGCTTTTTTTAAAAAAATCCATAATACATGCCAAAGTGTCTTCTTGCTTATTTTTTCATCTTTTTTACAAAACTGTATAATGTATATACATGATCATGGCAACTTCGTGCTTTTTTAAAGCCGTTCTGAGCGTCAGATATAAATTTACAGAGTTTTTCACTTAAAATATTTGTATAAATTTACCTCGAACCGTTATTAAAGACATAAGTCTAGAATTCAATTGTACATGTACACTTGGCCTTCAGACTTACAAATGGGTTAATGATACTCTTTATCAACTCATCTGGTACTCTGCCGTTGTTAAATGATTAGGTTATCAAATTGTATAAACTATCAATACATATATCCTTTCGTAAAACATCCTCTAATATACCATCGGTACAACATGCTTATCTTAACCCTTCGCTTGCTATTCATGTCAATATACATACCTGTAAATAGTGAAGACCCAGATGACACAGCTCCTGCAGGAGCTGTCTCATCAGGGTCTGCACTATTTACAAGTTGATTGTGCAACCAGTGCACTCCACAACAGTGATTGCACAGCGAAATACTTGTACACAGTGAAGATATTTGTAATTATACAACAGGGCATTGGTAAAGAGGGAGAAATGTATTTTAAAATTCAGCAAGCGAAGGGCTAATTTGGCCTTATAAATGGATGTTTCACAGTCATCACAGGCATCACAGTCTACTTTTGGAAATAGTCCACCGTTTGCAGTATTTAAAACTTGTTAAAGGTTAGTCAAATGTTAATCATCAAGCGTATGTATTATCGTTTTTATTATACAAGTCATCATACTCCATTTTCCAGATTTTAAAAACATAATCTGCTTCATTAATAATAGAGTCATTTTTTTTCTAAAACTTCCGTTAGAATACTGTTTTTTTCTTTCGTTTGCCAAGCTCAATTTCAATTTATCGATTTCTTTCCAGAGGTTTCTAGGATTAGAACCATGCAGTTTCATTCGTTCAATCAGTTGGTAATTTGGCTTTTCTCTTCTTAATAACCTATTAAAATCATTTCGTTTAGAAAATATATTACACGCATGTGTTTCCTGTTAATATCTCAAGTATACCTGATTCATTCCAAAGAGTTTGCAGATCCAATGACCAATATGGTTTTGATGTAGGCTTGTGTTTGTTCGGTATAATTATTTATTAGCATGGGTATTACATGTAATATGTTTAGACTTCATTTTTGATTTTATCAAGCCTATAAATGTTTCGTACGCACTATTTAAATCTTGATTCATAGCAATTTCAATTCCATCAATAGCATATTTTTTCTGTTAAAGCATTTGCCTCATTTAAAAATGTTGGTATATTCATGAAGTAAAGGACTACAATAGGTTTGCCAGAGCAAAAGATATAAAATTATGAGCGTACTCATATACTAAAATCGTCGTTTCTCCATCAAAGTCTATCTTGTGACCATTCTTTAGATTCGAGACGATTCTAAAGGGTGGTCTCAGCATTGGGTTGGGTGGAGACATAAAGGAGTTATTCATGAAAGTGTTTTAATCTTTACCTCGTGTACCCTCTGGTCTCTGTAATGTCACGTATCATTTACGCTATCCAATCCAGAATCCGTCACAGGTCGACAGCCTCCGTTCCACGTATTCCTTTTTCTTTTTGGCCTTCTTGACTATTTTCTGTTCTTTCGATTCAATCGAAATATTTGTGTCATTGTACTCTCAATCGATTTATTTGTTCTTATTATTATTATCACTGAGTGTGATATTACTTTAAAACGTCGATATACTTATAGTGGATTGTGCTTGAGTACACTTCATATCGACCAACATGCTAAAACTTATCGTGTACCCTTCCATTAGGTACATCCGAGATATAATCCACTTGACGGAATTCTGATTCGGATGCTATCCCATGCATGGCGGAGTTACGGAGCATAAACGAAACTGATGGCGTACAAAAGGAATTGCTGGAGCAGAAGGGAAATTAATAGCTGAAATGAAAGCGGGTATACGTGCTGATGACACGCTTATAGGTCCCATAGGGCGTGTGAAAAGTCCAAGATGATTATAACCATAAGTTAGGAATTCTATCAGACAAATACGTATGAATAAATGGCATATTAAAATATGAATGTTACATTTAAAAGGGAGCTCTGGTAAATGGATGATAATTAATAGACAAAAACCAGCAAACAAAAGGAATACGATAAATAAATGAATACTTTTACTTAGATGGTTGAATGGATGGATGGATATGAATAGTGTATTGGATGGATGGATGAATGCATGAATGCATGGATGGGCGTTCGGATGGACAGATGAATAGATAAACAGAAAGACAGACAGACAGGCAACATACAGACACACACACACACAAATGCTGCCAAAACATATCACTTACACAATGCCATAGAAGCTAACCAGAAAATACCCCTGAAGTAATATCATTGGAGATTAAGAGAAACGTCCCTAATTCTTAAACGAAATATCCCTTAATCCTTTCATTCATGCATTTGCAAACAGAGTAGACCCATATCAGACGGCTCCTATAGAAGCCGTCTGATCAAGGTCTGCTCTGTTTGTTAATTGAATTTGAAAGATCTATGCCTTTACTTTCTAACATGGCTACAATGTTCCACCTTCCATATTTCATTATACAGTAACTATTTTGTCTATGAACATTCAGTAGGTATTGAATTTGAAATTGGGAATAAACATAGAAGAGGGTTAAACAATAGCGTATGGGATTATCAGACTTGTCCCATAATACAATGTGATAGGTGCTATACTATATCACACACATAGAATAAAAGGAGATTATGAGAAAATATTCCTAAAACCATGTCATAGGAGATAATCAGAACATCCGCATAACACATTGCCATGAGTGCTTACCAAAATATATCCCTTACACAATACCAGAGGAGCTTACCAAAACATATAAAAAACCAAAGTCACAGCAAAATGTCTGAACACAATATTCTAGCAAGAAGTGCACAATTTCAAAATATGTGTTTTTTTACCAATATACAGTAAAATCCTTCTAAACCGGACTTTAAATTTAGTATAAATATCGGTCTTAGAAACTGGTATAAGCTTACTGCAGGGTGACGGGTGCATGGTGAAAGTCGTCTAGGGACTTTCTGCATGACTGTCACCCTGCATCAAGCAGCCACCTGCATATACATGTAACAATCTAAATTCGCCTCTACTAGAATTCCCGTTCAGAGGGATTCTACTTTAGTCATATAAAACATCTCCACTTACAACCAAAAGCTGTCATTTCATAATTCCGACACAAGCACTGAAACCATCAAACTAATAGCATCCCTTCACATGTTATAAAACTTTTGTCAACTGAGACTTTCCCTGCGCTTAATTTAAATAGTTATCCAGTTGGTAAGGCTTTTGAGAACTAATTTCCCGAGGGGAAAACAAATTGGATTTAAAGAGACGCCGACTTATTCTCCATCCCATCTGGATCCAAGCATTTTGAAAATGCGAGTTAGGTCGTGTTTACCTGGTATTAAGAATGGTTACCCATTATGCCTAATACAAATTCATATTAAATGTTGCAAATGTTGGATCAGAGTTGTCGGTAAGTAATTCAGATTATTTATGTTGAAAAGTCAGAAAGCAGAGTGTGCTGTCTAAACACACTGGCACCAGACCCTCTAGTTTTTAGCCCTCATTGTGAGGGATACGAGTCGTTAATGCCCTTTGCAAACAGTGTATACCCAGATGAGAGGGCTTCTAGAGTAACCCCTCATCAGGGTCTGCACTGTTTGTCCTGTTACACCTTTCTTTAGGAAAACCAACAAATATTCGCTATAAGCTTGGCCTAATAAGGAATAGTCCATTTGAAAATTCAGCGTGGTAAGGGTTAATATTGACGGAATTCATTGTTAACCCTTATTCTGCTGTACAATGAAGTCTGCTCCAATCTGATTCAAATGTTACTTATTTTCTAATGCTTGAAAAACTATCCACTAAGTGTCAAACAGCTTGGATCCTGATGAGACGCCGAGTTACTCGGCTTCTCATCTGGAACCAAGTTGTTTGTAAATGCGTTATAGAACATGCTTAGCACATGAAGGGTTTAATTACGAGTTTAATTACGAGTTTAATTACGAGTACCGCATATAAATGGTTCATCCACGATACCCTTGAGTAAGCAAATGTCAACCATGACTGACTGACAATGGCACAGGACAATAAAGGTACCTTTGGGAATAGACACATTTAAAAAAGCACGGAATCATTAATCAGTTATCGATTAGGTCACGGAATGCAGAACAAGGAAACCTCTTTAACCTTTTCACCGCCGCAGTCGCATAAATGCACCACGGCAAATAGTGCAGTCCCAGTTCAGACGCCGCCTTTTCAAGGCGGCGTCTGATCAGGGACTTCACTATTTGTCTCAATCACTATTTCTATATCTGTGCTTTAGTCCTTTAAATTTTGCATTTATTTATCTCATTTCCTTATTTTACTGAATGATTTAATAAACTTGGATTGCAGAGAACAATTAGAAAGGTGGCGCCGAAAGGGTAAAGCCAACCGTTTACTCTGCGAATATACTTGCACGACACAAAGGTTCTATGGATGTCATTGCGATGTTTTGTGTATAATGAGACACAGGAAATAAATTGCCAGCTAAACTGTACTGTCATGTCTATATTATACCATAAAAACATAACAGATCTTGATCACACGGTTCGCTAAGGGACCGCGTGATCTGGGTATATTCTGTTTGCAAATGCATAGAATGGTGTTTAAGGGAGTAAAGGATAAAATACACCAATCTGTAGTCATGATATGAAGAGATTTTATTGCACAGTTGTGCAAACACCCAGATAACAAATCCTGATAATCTAGCTGTTATCCCAAAAGTGCGTTTCAATGTGACAACATTGTGTTAGTATACAAATACCATAGTCCCATTGACAATTACGACATTTTATATAGCACAGTTCCCTTTCAAGCAAACCAGGCCAAATGGAAATGGAATATTGTTTTCACCTGGGTTCATCGCACTCTAGTCGTGACTTCAAAAACATACCTGTTCACAGTAGAATAATATATTGTGTTATAAGTATTCTCTATGGAGTGGCTACAATTACACCTCTCTCAAACGGTCAATAAATCAATACACAATAGTGTATTTAAATACAGGTGATAGCTTAAAACAGACCAAAAGTAATGCAGCAAGCTTCGAATGGGAGTTTTTCTGCATTACCTTTGTTCTGTATTAAGCTATCATCCACCGTAAAAGACTCATACTAAGACGTTATTTGAATGTTCGTACTAGAGAGGGTAAACTGTGTTAGAAGTAGCAATTGTGATTGGTAATAGATATTAATCATAACCGCGCATTGAACAAATAAATGATCTGAGTTGGTGCAGTTGTGACTACAATGTGACTACAATGTGACTACAATGTACATTTATTTCTTATTCATGCAAGTTTTTGAGAGTTTGTTGACCGAGTGTCAAACAGCGTGGGCGCTAATAAGACACAGAGTTACTCTGAATCTCATCTGGATCCATTCTGTTTGCAGACCGCGAATAACTTGATAAAAGTTACGAAATGATAAAAATATATTACCTGTTTTGAATTAGATTTTGAGCCCTATTAAATTGGAGCTCATAAATTATTCTTTTTAATATTGATACATGTAATAAGACTTATGTACGCTAAAGTATAAGTATGCCCATCCGCCAAACGCCATACAAAGTCGCCCCGTACTTCCTTCGCAGTGCTGTTATATTTTCTGGTCCTTCGGTATCATTAGTTTTGATGTTATTAGTTTTGAAAATTGAATTTATAAGTACTGTTTAAGCCGGTGCTAGGGGGCGATGGTAGTGTTGCACATTTAATTACTACGCATGAACAGACTCAATAAAACCGAGTCTGCAATTTTCTTCTTTCGCATTGCTAATTTTGCTTTCGAAGGATCACCCACTTTAACAATGTTCGCTTAGTACATCGTGCTATGTATTACTACACACATACCCGCCCGGTTGTCAATCAGTTTGTATCATGTTATTCGGCAGCTCATACTGATTCAGACTATTTGCAAATATATTCACATATGGCAGCAAGTAAGTTTAACCATTTCTTAACCCATTTGCTTCCAGTGGATTCTTCCATGCTTATATATTGGATTAGTCCATTTTGATTGCCTTCGAAGAATGCAATATACCAGTCGGACGATTTCCTTTATACGGCAAAGAGTTCACTATTTCTTGTAGTGAACATGCGCAAGACAAAATAGTTCTCTTCAATTCTGCACTAGTGTAGTTGTAAAATGTTCACGTATTTATTTACTTTTCATGCAGTACTTCGCTTTGTAAGATAACTACTACTTGTCTACACAATATCAACCTTTTAAAAGCTTGAACTGAATAAACTCAAAAGAAAACGCGAATGAATATCGGTATGACTAAACAACGGATATGACCGGATAAGAAGTTCATATCCGCGGATATGAGTTGCGCAGTCTAAAATCAGCTACAAAAGCATTTCACTCATATCCACCGATATGAACGTCATGCCCGCTGTTTAGTCAAACATTGTTTTTGCAACACATTTGGCGTTTCTAAAGCAGCAATAGCATGTCTATTTCCCCCCAACGATCAATTGCTTCTCCGCCGATAGCAAGGAATTCCCTTCTAGAAAACATGTTGTGTTTTTTTCATCGACCCATTACCTTTCCGCCGATAGGAAGGGAGAGGGCAATTTTTATATCTACACCGATCCGAGTAATCCGTATAGCATTTCGCAATGTCTAGTTTCGCTTTTATACCCACAGTGCCGCAACAATTTCTTTTCTATTAGCGCAATTTTACTGATGAAACACGATGGAAATGCCAACTTCTCTTGCAGTGTTAACAGGCTAGTATGCGTATCACTCTCTACAATGGATTTAATTAGTTTTTCCACAAAACGAAATGAAACTTGACATTGTCATCGCAAAAATGCGAGACGTACATGTAGACGTACATGTAGACCTCTTCATTTACGAAAAATGCCGATGATAATATCTTTATCTACCAAAATGCCGATCATATTTGTCTCGGTTAATGGAATAGTCTGAATAATTTTGTCTTACAAACGGTATTCCATAAACATTAACCTGTAGTCATGCGAATTTTTTTTTATATCTATGACGTCATTTATTCGGGTTTGAAATAACAGTACAAACAGAGACCAACATGTACATATTATATGTGTCTGGTACAAGATAAGAAGATGAGATTTACTGTGATTTCTCATTTATAATTATTTTCTATATTACATATTATATGTCTCTGGTACAAGGTAAGAAGGTGAGATTTACTGTGATTTCTCATTTATAATTATTTCTTTATATTTATATTTTTATAATTATTTTTTTATGTGTTGATATTTTCTGACACCCCCCCCCCCCCCCCCACTAAAGCATTCATTTCACGCTTATGTTTCCCTTCTGGAAAGGCCAGGCCTCTTCCCCAAAATCAGAGAAAAAACCCTGGAAGATATTAACCACAGCAAAGTACATTAACAACACATTTGATGTGAAATAGCCAGAGATGAGGGCATTCTTGGCCATCAACATCCTGATGGAAATGGAAGTTAACTTTTTAAATAGATGTAAAACAGTGTCTACTCCGATCATGTATATTAAATAATGTACAGGGGCTAATCTTTGTTTAGCTATTTTGAATTAATAGACCCAGTAAGGATAGAATAATGATATAATTCATTTGAAAATGATTTATCTGTAAGATTGCTAATAACAAACTGCTGTCAGTCAAACTTTCAAGAATGAATTGGAATATAAAAGTTTGGATTCATATAATTTTATGATCAGTGGACTTCAGGGTGGAATTTGTAATTTACTGATCATTTGATATATTGTATGTCATCACTAATGTGGTTGTTCATTATAAATCAACCAAGATTTGGGATTAATGTGTGAAATACACAATTTATCAACAGCATTAAATATTGCTTTGATATGAATTAAAAGTCGGACACTGTCACTCAGCATTGCATGTCTGACTTGTTGAGGTCAACGACTGTCTGAGTGTCACTAATAACCACTTTGCTTGTGGTTTGACTGTTGTTACAGTCCGTCATATTTTTAGTAATACATTAATCAATCATGCCTTTGATTTAACTAAGGGGTGCCTGGTCAAAATTTTCAATTTCGTTTTGTTTTATATTGAACTTCCTATCAGCAAACAGTGTAGACTCTGATCAGACGCCGCATTATGCTGTTTGCCTAAGTCCCATATATGGGATCGAGGAAGCAAATGGGCTAATGTAAACGGGATTTTCACGCATTTGCAAACACAGTAGATCCAGAACAGACATTGGCATCGATTAATAAGGGTATGCAGTATTTGCGTATGAACATATTATAAACGTTCAAACTTACTCGTTGTTGTGTACATAAAACATATTCTAAGCATTTATAAGCAGTGTCACCAGTGTCATCTTCTTCGAGATGAAGTACTTTTGGTACAGTAAAATCTCTCTATAACAGCCACTAAATTACATCAAGTATTTTGTGTTAAAAGCAAGTGGCTGCTTAAAGCCAGGTGAAAGTAAAACTGAACGCTCCTATAGGAGCGTTCTGTTTTACATTCAACTTGCTTTTAACAGCCACCTGCCCTAATTACAAACTAATTAATATAATTTAGTGACCGTTATGGAGAGATTTTATTGTACAGACAAACTTATCTGACTAATGGGTTCAATGGAGTTCGCAATTTAAATTTACAAAATAAATTACAAAAGGCATTTAGTTTGTACAGACGCTTTGAAATGCCTTTATTAACCCTTCGATTGCTATTCACGTCAATATGCCTACCTGTAAATAGTGAAGACCCAGATGTGACAGCTCCTACAGGAGCTGTCTCATCAGGGTCTGCACTATTTACAAGTCGATTGTTCAACCAGTGCACTCCACAGAAGTGATTTCACAGCGAAATACTTGTACACAGTCAATATACATGTATATGTAATTATACAACAGGGCATTGGTAAAGAAGGAGAAATGTATTTGAAAATTCAGCAAGCGAAGGGTTAACAGAATAGACCACGATCAGACGGTTTTTGCAAACAGCATGGGTCCACTCGACGTCTCAACAGGATGTCTGAAACGATTGTCGCTTCAATTCTAAAAATAAATTTTCTTTAATTTCTTTATAAAAGTATGACCAACGTATCAAACTGTTTGAATCCTGACGAGTCGCCACATAACACGGAGTCTCATCTGGATCCAAACTATTTGCATATGTAATATTTGTCACATAGTTGAGTTCATGTTTTGTACCTGTATTGACGTGCAGCCATGGACTCTTTGTTTACATTTGGTTTACCTAGACGAACACTAGTTCTGAGGATTCCAGTATACAACAAGAGCAGGCTAATCTTTATGTTACTTATGACTTGAATCGCATTAGCAAAAACACCCTTGACCCCGTGAGACGGGCAATAATTCATCAGGATCTAGACCCCGTGAGACCCGGAATAATTCGTCGCTTCATCAGGATCTAGGCTGTTTCACACATGGTAAATGATTGCTCAAAAGGCTGTTCGAATCGAAAGTGGTCAAACCTGAACCAGATGAATTGGATAAATTTGCAGTATATATCCGGGTGAATTTGTTTGGACGATTGAAACACAAAATAAACAACGAAGGATCAAAGCCATGCATTAGAAATTTAATGAAAAGAAACATGCAAAAGAGTAATCATGTGTATGCAGTGCATTTTATCGGGAAAATGTTACATGTTACAGAGTAGCAGATCGCACAGTCGTCCTTTCTCCAGCAAACCCTATGTTGTGACCACTCCTTAGAATCGCCTCGAATAGTGCAGTCATGGAATAGGGTTTGGTGCAGAAATAAAGACGTTATTCATGAAAATGTTTGATTAACGCACTTAGCTGGGCCTCTGGTGTTAGCGTAACCTTTAACCCTTCGCTTGCTGAAGTTTAAAATACATTTCTCCTTCTTTACCCATGCTCTGTTGTACAATTACATATATCTTCACTGCGTACAAGTATTTCGCTGTGCAGTCACTGCTATGGAGTGCACTGCTTGCACAATCAACTTGTAAATAGTGCAGACCCTGATGAGCAGGAGCTGTCTCATCTGGGTCTGCACTATTTACTGGTACGTATACTGACGTGAATAGCAAGCGAAGGGTTAAAGACTAAAAAATATATCTATAAAGATTCAAAAGCAAACAGTGCAGACCCTGATCAGACGGCTCCTCTATGATCCTTCTGATCTGGGTCTACTCTGTTTGCAGATGCGTGAAAACACGTTTTTATGAGGGAAAGGGTTAATAAAGCGTGCTGTTAATGAATTACCTGCTGCAATGGACTCATTAACACAACGTAAACATTATTTGAAAACGATTTTTTACCTTTTTACTTCATGTATAGACGTGTTTTCACTCCTTTGGAAACAGAGTAGACCCCTGTAAGAACAGTCAGATCAAGAATTACTCTCTTTGCCTCTGGAATGGTATAGACCTGAACTTATATTTTGCTGGTTCATTTGCGATTTAAAAAAAAAACGAAGAAAAACCAGCAACAGTTCATCGATATCCATGAAAGTAAACGTATGAACCATACAGGAAACACCACATACAAAACACAACAACACGTGCCTATCAAAATACAAAACACAACAACACTTGTCTATCAAAAGACAAGAAGGACACACAAAGACATATAACAAGTACAAATTAATGGGTCGTTTGGGCATACCACCTTGGAACGGTAAGGGACAAGTTCATTTGGGGGTTTAGTCACATTTCTTACAAGTATAGCTATACAGAAAATGGGTAAAAACACTTTTTGCAGTGTTGATAATGATGACGTTAGTCATAAAGTGATGATGGTGAAAATGATAGCAGTAGTGATAACGACACGAGGTTGGCGAAACTATGAGAAAAAGTTAATGAAAGAGAGAGAACATAGGGAGCGGGAGCAGAGAGAGGAAAGAGAGAGAGAGAGAAGAGGTGGATGGGTGGGGTGGGATAGAGACAGAGTTAGGGGAGATTAAGAAGGAGTGAGAGACAAAGATAGAGACAGAAGGAGAGAGAAATAAGAGAGAGATAGAGTACTACTCAACAAGGTGACATATAAAATTAAGCTCATCATCTTGAGACATAAAACTTATGGTTGAATAAAAAATGATGTACATGTATGTACATGAATGAAGAAATCCTAAGAGACAATATGACATATTGAGTTTTTACAAACATTTGTCACTCGATTTGAATCATTTTTTGTTTATTTCAGGAACATTTTAACTTATATATACTGAACTCATACTACATATCGCCTTATTATATGCGGTAACAAAGAAGAAAACACCAAATTTGCATTTTCTACATTGTAATTTTAACAGATGTTTCTTTGAAAATTGCCGCTGCATTGCGTAACACGCTGACAAGTAAATACTATTTTTTTAAACAGGGATTAATTGCATACTGATATGTAAATAAATGACTTCATTTATATACAGTAAAATCTCGATTATCCTCTAGGAGCTTTCAGCATGACTTTCACCATGCATTAAGCAGCCACCTGCCTAAAAGGGTATAAATTCTTCTAAACTGAAACTTCGAATAATCGAGCTTTTTCTGTATATGGCAACTAAACTGACACTCGTAATTTTCGAATGTTTCACTCGACGTCATGAATTCGTCCACTATTCAAAATTTGAAATGAGAATGTTTGCAATGGGCTAACACTGTCTTATGACATAATTATTTATGCAAGATGGATTCGGGGAACGATACAAGGTTTGAATTTGGTCTCAATCCGGTGAAAAACAAGCCAAAATCTCAATTCCATATGCACACAGAGAATATTCTGATCAGACCCCTTATCTCTGAGCGGTCGAATAAACGCAAATGCTTTAACCCTTGTAGTGTGGGAGGGACGCGAATCACTAATTTCTTTGGCAGACACTCAAACAGTGTAAGCCCAGATGAGAGGGATCCTAGAAGAGCCCTCTCACCAGGGTATGCACTGTTTGTCATGTTACACTCTTCCTTAAAAATTCCATAGATAATCACGATAAGCTTGACCTGTTTGAATTTTGGAATAGTTCATTTGATAATTCAGCGGTAACTCTTTTAGCGCCAAATTTAAAAGTGAAGTCTGCAATAATAATTTCATATTAAATATAAATCTAAATTAAATAATAAAGGTATATTAGTAAAACATTTGTTTTTAAAAAACCTGTATGCTTGGGCTAAAATAATACAGAAAACAGTGTTGTCCCAGGTCAGATGCCGCCTTGAAAAGTCGGCATCTGACCTAGGACTACACTGTTTTCAATGGTGCCAACAGGCGATATTGGCACCGAAAGAGTTAATTAAATAACCGTTGGTTCAATGAAATAAATTAAATGTCAAAATAACCATATTTCAAATTTAGCTGTTTATCCCTTCCCATGCTAGAAACGAAAATATATGTAGTCGAGAACAGTATAGACCTGTATCAGACAGCTCCTACAAGAGTTGTCCACACTATCTGCCATTATACACCAGTGGCTGCATTTGATCCACCTAATTAATGTTTACACAGAGCGATGCTGAACCTAAATGTAATGTACGCACATTGGCTATATGGGTCCAGGCGCAAGCTCACCCGGAGCAAATTAGAACTGCTTAGCTTTGAAACCATTGTGATAAAAAGAGCATTTGCTCCTATAGGAGCAAATGCTCTTTTTATCACAATGGTTTCAATAGGTTACTTTTACAGAAGCGTCAAAGGGCATCAATATAAGGGAATGGGATAGAGCTTACACGACAAGACAAAACATTATCAAAGTCTACCTCCTTCAGCCTTTGATTTCAGTTGTCCTGTTGGCCATACTAATGTTTTCACCTTTTAGATTGATGTTGCGCATGTGCGTACACGCGTATCGCTAGCCACGCCCCTGTTTATTAATTGATGGACTCACATTTTAATATTCAGCATGAGGAAGTGTATTGTCGCTTCGCCCTTGTGAGCAGCGTCTATTATATACATGTAATCAAACATTTGAGCATGGTAGAATAATTGTACGTTTTATATTTTGTATTTATGACAAAAGTAAAAAAAACATATGGGACTAAATAAATAAACATTTCATAACATAAAATTATTAAGTCCAGATAGAAAACTATCGTTGAAAGTAGATATAAGTTTCATGGACTATAAGGTACGTCCTTCACAGTAAACTGTCGCCGAAACACGTCTCATGGGGCGTCTCATTTGGATACAAACTGTTTCTTGCTGTGACTTATCTCTTCAATTAAAAATGAAGAAAAATACAATTAAAATGAAAATGACAATGTTTGCAGATAACAAAGTTTGCAGACAACATTTGGCAGCGAAATAGTTGAAGCAATATGAGCAGACGATCATTGTTTGGCACAAACCACAAAACCAAAATAAAAACAAAGCGTATGTCATACTTAGGTGCTAGTGACATGTAGCTTAATATAGGACGAAATTATGCGGAAGCTCTTGTACGAGCTTTTTGCAGTGCGTTTCCACTTCAGTAAGCATATCCCTGTTTTTGAATGTGTCTGTGTTAATAAATTATTCTGAGGCACTTCTTAGCGTGAATCCACTGTACATTTCTCATATGAATAAAGTTGACGTTCGATATATCGAACTTCAAGGGATTAAACACATTCGTTCGAGATAACAGAAGTTCGAGTTATCCCATTTCTAATCTGGATAATGTCTCAAATTCACAGCTACTTGCAGGTCAAAAGTAATGCTGAAAGCTCCTGTAGGAGCTTTCAGCATTACTTTAGACCTGCATTGAGCTTTCACATGAGTTTCTAGATACGTGCAGTGATACACTTTAGAACAATTTTATACATGTATTGTACATTTTGGACGGACAAAACGTTTATTTCGAGATATCCGATTTCGAGATATTGAAGTTCAGCTGTATGCTTAATTCTTATCACTTCGACATACCATCACAAAAATTTCGCTATTGGGGAAATTCGATACTAAATGAGCCCTCTGATCACAAATGCATTGTTTGTGAAGATCCTCTAGCAAGATTTTAAAGGTCTTTCATACCGAGTGGACCCTGTAGTTGAACATGGATGGGTTACCGAGTGGACCCTGTAGTTGAACATGGATGGGTTACCGAGTGGACCCTGTAGTTGAACATGGATGGGTTACCGAGTGGACCCTGTAGTTGAACATGGATGGGTTACCGAGTGGACCCTGTAGTTGAACATGGATGGGTTACCGAGTGGACCCTGCAGTTGAACATGGATGGGTTACCGAGTGGACCCTGTAGTTGAACATGGATGGGTTACCGAGTGGACCCTGTAGTTGAACATGGATGGGTTACCGAATGGACCCTGTAGTTGAACATGGATGGGTTACTCCACTAACAGACGTCCGAAACACTCTTTAACCAGTCTATATTGGAAACATTTAGTATAAGAATAGTTCCATTTATCATGTGCAGCAGATAGGCTGAGCGAGGTTCTGGTATAACAATAAGCAGTGTAATCTGCAAAGATATGCTTTGATTGCCAATGCAATGGTACAATTAAATTTTGGACGGACGCCGTTCTCAATTATTCAGTTTTGTAATAGTTGTGCTATTGTAGCTACAAATGTATCATGTGCGCAAGCCGCTCACCCCTCCAACACGCAGCTACCGAGAACGTACACTACGGGCAATGTTGCACCTTCGATGCAGTGCAATATAATCCATCTATAACAGCCATTTGCTGAATAAACATGGCTGACCTCATAAGCAGGTTTAATATTTTTCCTGTTCAATATTCATGTAAGAAAGTGTGACATCATGAATATTTATTAGCTGTATTTTTATAATTTAAAACTTCCAAGGATTTGTTTGCTTTAACAAAAACTGTAGAGTCTGATCTACGAGTATATCATGTCAAAAGCAAACGGAGCAGAGCCGTCTGATCTGGATCTACTCTGTTTGCAAATGCGCGAAAAGCGTTTATATGAAGGAAAGGGTTAAAGGAGCTTTCTGCAAACTTTTGTCTGCCTTAGATTATCGACTATCTGTGCAATCTGAAATTCGATATCGTTTTGTTGTTTGTATAAGAGGGGGCAGTACAATGTCAAACTGTACTACATGTATATGTCAGAACAACGATACGGAAATGTGCTGCAATATCATGTTCAAGTATTTTCAGAGACATATTACCATTTTCAATGCATGTACAGTAAAATCCTTCTAAACCGAAATTCTAACAGAGAATAATTTAGATACTTTTAGGCAGGTGGCTGCTTAATGCAGGGTGAAAGTCATGCAGATTGCTTCTCTACCAGCTTTCTGCATGTGTATCGCCCTTCATGAAGCTACCACCCGTTTCCAAGACCGATAGTTTTGCTAAATTTAACTTCCGGGTTAGAGATGTTTACATGTATACAGTAGATTCCTAACGGTTACCTTATGCGTTGTGTTTGATCTAAGGATACCTAGACAAATTTCATACACCATTTGCGTTAGTTCGATGTTTTCAAGGTTCAGTAAAGTCTAGTTAAGACAACCACTCCAGCGATGTCTAATTGTCAATTTATAAAACATGTGGAAGCTGAATGCAGGACAAAAAGTTATGCAGAAAGCCATTAAAGCTAAATCAGCGAGTGCTACTGTTCTAACCGGCGTTAATTTGACATTGGAAACAATATACAATAGAACCCCTCTAATGCGATCACTTAATGATTAATCATGGGTGTCTTTTTAGCAGGTGGTTGCTTAATGCAGGGCAAAAGTAATGCAGAATCTTTCTGCATTACTTTTGTTCTGCATGAAACTACCACCTGCATCTAGCATCCAGAATTATACATGTTTTTGATGGTCGCATTAGCGGGGTTTTACTGTATTTGATTTTCTGCATATCTTAAACACACTAAGAAGCTCTTAATTTTAACATCCTTTTATAAACACTCAGGACAAAAGGTCTACGTTCAAGTGCGGGTCAATGTTTACTTCCGGTTCGTATCACGCGTTGTTTTTGGCCAATAAGATGCATACTACAGTCGCCACCACAAATGCTAGCAGAAAAAACACGAAAAACAACACATCCAACGCATTGGCAATAGACACCCACGTCCACTCCGACTCTAGTTCGGCCCCGCTGTCCTCGCATTTCTCCAGTGCTTGTTTTCCTGTTTTTATTTCGAGTTCTTCTGGTTTGACTTCGATGATATTGATCTGCGGTTGCACCTTTTTTGTATTAAATTTCTCTCTGAGTGCTTTACACTTTGAAAATCGAGCAAGCGCTATAACAATTTTTGGAATTTTTGTGTCATCATCGAAGGAAGCGACCCGAATCATTAACAATGCTACAATCGTAATCAGCGTACTCTGTACAGTTTCCATGACAACGTAAATTGCAAAATACGCCACTGTATCGGAGTTTTGTGGAAACGAAGCTTCCATAATTGTGAGGAAGACGGCGAATGCTAAAAATACAGTCACGGCATAACCGGCCTTTTCACCGCCGTTACTTGGTAAGGCGAAAACGAACAAATTTAGTACAGCTAACATGATGACTGGGAAGACAAGAGTGAGAAGATTGTATAGTGGCTTTCGCTGTATGGTGAATTCAAACACTATAGTGGCCTCTTCCTTTTCTTCCATTGTGTACCATCTGCTTGTGAGAATGTCCCAGGCCGAGTTCTTTTCGTATTCGTCTAATACTATACCTCCCGTACCGCCTTCCATCAATACCTGTATAAAGGCAACGGCATATTTTGTATGCGCTATATAGATATAATACATAATTATATATATCAATCGTGTAAAGAACCATCTACAGCAAAAAAAACCCTCTAAACCGGAATTCTAATATAGACTTTAGACCCTTTTAGGCAGGTGGCTGCTTAATGCAGGAGAGAGTCATGCAGAAAGCTCCTCTTGGAGCTTTCTGCATGACTTTCACCCTGCATTAAGGTGTCACCTGTCTCCAATACCGATATTTATACTAAATCTAACATACGGTTTAGAGGGGTTTTACTGTACAGTAAAATCACTCTAAACCTAATGTTAATTTCAGTATAAATATCGGTCTTAGAGTCATGTGGCAGCTTAATGCAGGGTGAAAGTGTCACCTTATATTAAACAGCCACTTGCCTTAAATTATCCCAATTCTTCACTACCAGAATTCCGGTCTAGAGTGGTTTTATTGTACAGTATATACTACTTTCGACCATATAAAATAAGTAAAATTCTGTATTTTTAACACGGGTGATAGCTCATACAAGACAAGGGCTATAGTGAAAGCTCCTATAGAGAAGCTTACACTATTCATGTTTTTACAGACTCTTGTATTAAAACATGATGTGATTACTTAAGCCAGACTATGGGAGCTTTCTGTATTACTTCTGCAATTCCTTAACTCATTCGCTGCCAACGTCACATATGTAGTTTCTTGTGCAACCAGCCTGATACAGATGTTTGGATACAGATGTTTGGATACAGATGAGACATCGATCCACACGGCGTCTCAGCAGGATCCAAACTGTTTGTTAGTGTGACTATATTTTTATAAAAATACATGTACTTGAATAGCTCTGATCTAATATTTCGACCACTAAGGGCCGTTTTCAAAGATTACCATGTCAACAGTCGTGGTTTTCCATGATACAATGTATCTCACAGGAGCACAACTTTACAATGAAGAAAATATTCCAAAATAGGGAATTAACCCTTCGCTTGCTGAATTTTAAAATACATTTCCCCTTCTTTACCCATGCCCTGTTGTATAATTACATACATCTTCACTGTGTACAAGTATTTCGCTGTGCAATTACTGCTAAGGAGTGCACTGGTTGCACAATCAACTTGTAAATAGTGCAGACCCTGATGAGAAAGCTCCTGCAGGAGCTGTCTCATCTGGGTCTTCACTATTTACAGGTAAGTATATTGACGTGAATAGCAAGCGAAGGGTTAATATGATACATAAATACTTGAGTAGGCTGTTGACATGATAATCTTTGAAAAAGGCCCTTAGTGGTCGAAATATTAGGTCAGAGCTATTCAAGTATTTATGTATTATATTAATTCACTTTTTGGAATATTTCTTCATTGTATATTTTTATAAAAAAAATGAAGAACAAAATAAATTGTAGCAGACGACTTATTATGCAGACGACACAATTCAGCAGCGAAAAGGTTAGGCAAGCAACTATTTTTACAGACTTTATAAATTATGTGAGCATATTAGCGACACCTAACAGTACGTCCCCAAGCATTCGGCTTGGTGTGTAGATTTAATATATAAAGCTAAACCTCCCAAGAAGGAAACAGTTACATTCGTATGTGTTCAACAGTCATCAGCCATCTGCGTTAAAATCAGTCGATACATACATTAGAGCATGCCCTAAAAACTAAACTAATTACTAGTCAAGATGTCATTATTTCGTACATGAATATCCATGGAATAACAGGTTACAGACACACAGGAAAGTCTCATATAACCAAACTCGTGGTAAAGAAGTGAGAAATATTTTACAGGAGACTACTTAAGGATGGGTGAAAGTCTTTTCAAAAGAACGTCCTGTTTATAACGTTCACTCTGCATCAGGGATGTCAGCTGTTTTAATCCATGCCCTCATATTGACGACTTTTGACCCATTCCCTTTGTTGTCGCTTTTGACCCATTACATGATATTGACGCCTTTTGACGCCTCTGTACAAATCGCCTTTGGAAACCATTGCAACAAGGAGAGCGTTAACTCCATATGAGCAAATGCTCCATTCATCACAAAGATTTCAAAACTACACAGATCCAAAGCTCATTTTTGCAATAAATGATCCCCATCATTAGATTTATTCAAAGAGGTTGGTCTAACAATAATCTATGAAGGAATTGGTAAAGAGCAACAAGGACACTCGTTTTTGTGTTGGGACCAAGTGTCCAGCTTAGCGAGATTCTAGTGTGCTTACCTCGTTCTTTGTATAGCTCCAGGCCACGAATTTGAGACTGCACGTCTGTTTATCGTATGGAAAGAATGTGATATCGATAGAGCAAGTGCTTTGAAATACCTGAAACAAAGTAGACAGACACCAAACATTAAACTACAGTAGAACCTCTCTTAACCGGAATTCTAGTAGATAAGAAATTAGACACTTATATGCAGGTGGCTGCTTAATGCAGGGTGAAAGTCATGCAGAAAGCTCCTAGAGGAGCTTTCTGCATGACTTTCACCCTGCATTAAGCTGCCACCTGTCTCCAAGACCGATATTCATACTAAATTTAACGGCCGGTTAAGAGAGGTTTTACTGTATCAGGATAGCTGTTTCAATGTATGGACGATTGTGAATCATGTGAATATGGCATTGGTGTATAAGCGTTGTATATTTGTAATTTGCAGAATGATCCAAGACTGAGGAATGGCAGTTTAAAAAGCACCAGATTTAAATGGTCTCACAATATAGTATAATGTATACAATAGTCCATACGCATGCATTCTTTAATTGGCTCGTATGCCATTTCCAAACTATTTAATAACAAACTATTGACCATTACCTCATAGGCCTTTTTAGATACAACCTCTTTGAATAAATCTACCGAAAATGTGCATTAACTAGAGAAAAGGATTTTTTTTAGAATTTTGTAGTTTTAAACCATTGTAATAAATAGAGCATTAAATTTGTCACAAGGTGACCTTTACAGAGTCGTCAAAAGTCGTCAATATGGGGGAATTGGTTAAAGAACAAATTAAGCATAAATATTATTATTTATCGATGTATTAAGTATATATACTCAGATGGACAAACGGACGGCTGGACTGAAACTCCACTGCGGTATACCCCCTTGACTTCGGTGTGTTAAATAACAGCAAATAGTGTTAAGTTTCAATGGTGATTGTGTCGCGAAATGTAATATTAAAGACATTATAATATAAAACGTGATAACATATAAAAAAGGCACCATTGGTGCAATGCTATCACACATTTTCTAAATTTATAGATACGTAAAAGAATCTTGTGAAAAAGCACAGTGAGGATTATTTCCCTCAGCTGGTATTGACCATTTGTTGATTTTATCTATTCATTTGTTTGTTTATTATTAAACGCGACGTTTGTTTTTTGTTTTGCCTTTAACTGTGTCGCTGGTCTTGCTGAAATTATTATGCATGCGGATTTTTAGTTGAAACCCCGAAATTATGACAGAGCAACAGATAAACGTTCGTGATCATGTACTATAATCGTCATTTCTTCACCAAACCCTATGTTGTGACCACGGTTTAGAATCGTCTCGTAGGGCATAGGATTTGGAGTTATTCTTGAAAATGTTTTAATTTACGCAATTTATCTGAAGTTCCGTTTGAGATAGCTGGGGTTAGCCATGATACATATGAGCATCCTAGCATCTAGTATGAGTGACATTTACTAACCTGGAAGGGAGACCACGAAACAACACCAGACGAGGCTACTTCTAAAAGAAGAGCTTTGTCCCCAAGCTGTTCGTACTTCAGGAACGAATTCTTTAAGGCTACATCCGGCTTCCACACATCATTCTTAAAGAAATGTAATATATACTTATACATAGAATATATGAATCTTGCAGAGTGGATAATTGTTGTGTTAGGCAAACAGTAATGAATAAATTCCATTGCCGATATTCTCTGCATTACTTCTGTCCTGCATTAAGTTGCTACCGGCTAAAATGTCCAGCTATTAGACCTATTTAACACTTTTGGTACCAAAAATCCATTATAAACGACATAAGCAAACAGTACAGACGCAGATCAGCGTCTGCACTATTTACTGAACATATGGATGTCGTTGATCTACACCAATAGTAGTTTGATTGGTGTGCCTTATGAACACATTCCCTCCTAGTGACGCATTTTGGAGCCTCTGTAAAAATCACATTTTGAAACCATTGTGATAAATAGAGCATTTGCTCCTATAGGAGCAAATGCTCTATTTATCACAATGGTTTCAAACCACAAAATTCTAAAAGTTTCCTTTTCTCTAGTTAGTGCTCCTTTTCGGTATATTTAAGAGGTCGTATCTAAAAATAGCCTATGAGGTAATGGGTTAACATGAGAAATGGATTGTTACCGAAATAAGATATAGACGAGTATAACTTAATTATTGTCTGCCAATGTTGTTTCCGTGATTAACAATGCAAGAATTGGGATCCAGATAAGAAGCCGAGTGAATCGACGTCCCTTCATGATTTAAACCGTTTGTTACTGTTACATTTGTTTCCCAAACAGTTTGTTACTGTTACATTTTTTAAACCGTTTGTTACTGTTACAATGATAAACAATTTGTTACTGTTACGTTTTAAACCGTTTGTTACTGTTACATTTTTAAAACATGATCATGGAGACACGTAACTGATTACAAATGTAGCAGGCGTCAAAGATTACAGATCTGAATATATTCTGTTTGAAAAGACGTTTATATAAAGGAAGGAATAAAGGTAACATGGCAGGAATAAACGAATAAACTCTAGTGGAGTGCGTGTTGTATATATTCTCCAACGATAATGTATGCAGATCGAATAGTGGATTAGTGGAATAGAGTCTGCAAAACAGAATATTACGTTCAGAGAAACGACTATTTCTAACAAATGCAGTAATTCAGTAAATGCAGCGTTGTCAAATACGCATAAATACAATACTCAAGCGATTCCGTATGATTAACTAATAAATAAACCAAGTAAACTCACTAGCTAGTCGGAAAGTGAAGCCTGCTTAAGAAAGAAACGAAGTATAGATATAATAAGTAGATGTCTTCGCCAGATTTAGAGCCAAACTGAGAGCGGGAGCTAATAGTGGTGTTGCGCGTTAACTCGTATCACGTGACTGAAGTAGCCACATTACCCTCGCACGCATTTTCACACACTCCCAAACCGGTTCACTCTCTATTAGCAACCAGCCAACCATAGACATGTACAGCTTAATAAGTATAAACAATGAAACGGGCTACAGCAAGCGGAAATCGACGATGCTATAGTCTGTTTCAAGATAACGCGCTGGCAACAGTGCAGGGGATCTAAACCTGGGTTACATGTATAAGGGTAATTACCTGTGGATAAAAGCTGTATTCGATTCCTCCGTAACTGGATGGAGTCCAGTCCAGGAATTCGTCAAGCCAGTATAATCGGAGATAGCCCGTGGTCTTGAGCGTTTCCGTCACCTCATCTAGACCGTTAATCGCCAGAAGGTAAAATTCAACATAACAATCTGAAATATAGTAAAGCACAGTTTACTTTTTTCTAAACAAAACTTTTAAACTAGCATATATTCTGGGGCTTGTTTAGCTAAAGATCTTACGACTGAAATGATTGTTATTTCTACGAGTAGGCCTATTAGCCATTGTCGTATATTAGGACTCATGATAGTTTTGTCGTACATCTTTAACCCATTCCCTCATATTGACGACTTCTGACGACTCTGTAAAAGTCACTTTGTGAAACCATTGTGATAGCCTAAATAGAGCATTTGCTCCCCTATTATCTTTGGGTTAGAACAACGGGCTTAAAGATTCCCTGATCTGTAGCACGTGTAAGAACACTTTAGAATAATCATAATTTTATATGACGTCATACGTCATTTTATGACGTCAAACTATGGAAACCAATGTTTGCATGTCATTAAAACGGCAAAAATACACTATTTTGGTTATGTAAGAAAAAGAATCTGATGCTCGTTGTCTTTTAAGATCACATCTTCCTAAACTCACCAAGAAAATGTTATTAAGCTCGCCAAAGGCTCGCTTAATAACATTTTCTAAGGCTCATTTAGGAACATGTGATCTTAAAAGACAACTCACGACAGATCCTCTATATCACAATGGTTTCAAACTACAATTTTTTAAAAGTTTCCTTTTCTCTAGTTAATGCTCCTTTTCGGTAGATTTATTCAATGAGATTGTATCTAAAAATAGCCTATGAGGTAATGGGTTAATGAGCCATTAATCTGTAAAACAGGTGTCCGCATGGAGAAAATCATACAGCAAGACAGGGTGTTCCAAAAGGAGCCTCTTACGGCATGTTCAATCTACATTAAACAACCACCTGCTTATAAACACCTAGTAACTTATTTATTTAATCTTATTGTTAAGAAATGCGTCTTGGTCAGCGTTTGCAAACAGCTGGATCCAGATGAGACACTGGGTCGAGTAACGTGGCGTCTCATCGGAGCTAGATCCAAATGAGACACCGGGCCAAGTAACTTGGCGTCTCATCAGGATCCAATTTATGTTGCTCGGTCAATAGATTAAAAAAGAGTTTGATCAAAGGTGTGATCGGCTTGGAAGTCGACGACCGTGAAAAGTCGGACTTAGAGGTATTTTAATAACTGCTGAATTTTCAAAAGAAATATTCTAGAATTCACACAAGTCAAGCTTACAGTGAATATTAAGGATTTGTTTTAGTACAGAAAAGTGTAACATGACAAACAGTGCAGACCATGATGTAGGGTCTCATCTGAATATATACAGTTTGCAAATTACAGTAGTGACTAGTGTCCAACAGTTTAACCCTTCTCTTGCTGAATTTTAAAATACATTTCTCCTTCTTTACCCATGCCCTGTTGTATAACTACACATATCTTTACTGTGTATACGTATTTCGCTGTGCAATCACTGCTGTGGAGTGCACTGGTTGCACATTCAACTTGTAAATAGTGCAGACCCTGATGAGACAGCTCCTGCAGGAGCTGTCTCATATGGGTCTTCACTATTTACAGGTAGGTATATTGACGTGAATAGCAAGCGAAGGGTTAAGGGTTAGATTAGATATATTTATTTCGGTAAAAGTGTACATCACATGGCAATAACAACAAGGTGCGTTAAACAAAAAGCCTTGAAGCATGCGCTGGCAATAACAACAAGGTGCGTTAAACAAAAAGCCTTGAAGCATGCGCTAATAATTATTATTAAGGATAACACGAAAAAAGACAAACGAACGTTTTCCTTATTTCCATCGTGGTCCTTGTAGATAATAGTAGCATGACAGAGAGAGAGTCGCGAAATGTTATCACGAAATGCTTAGTTTATACATTACTACTGAATTCACATAACTTATGATATAGTAATTGCATTATACACCAAATCGGTTTGTTAACATGCCAACTGTAATCTTTCAAAGGAAAGTCAACTACTGCTTAAGCCGGTGCTAGGGGGTGCGAGTAGTGTTGAACTTTTAATTACTACTCATGAACAGAATCAATAAAACCGAGTCTGCAATTTTCTCTTTGGCATTGCTACTTTTGTTTTCGAAAGATCATCCATTTTAAGAATATTTTGATGTTGCATACATAATAACACACCTAGATTAAGTAAAAAATTGAAATACGTTTACATTAGAATTATCACAGACATCACTTTGGCAGTAACTAAAAAAGCATTAGTATTGCTTAGCTGAAAAATGTTAAATAGATATATTCTCTCATCTGTGTCTACACTGTCCGCAAATGCAACTGTAGTTGTGGCTGACGGACTATGGGTTAACATCAATTTATGCTAGCACTAGATTTCCATGTCTACTCCTGTGTGTGTGTGTGTGTGGGGGGGGGGGGGGGGGGGGGGTGTATAACGGTTTGCAAAAGCAATCCCGGATGCGGCATTGACAGCAGGTTAATTCTATTATTTTTCCAAAACTAAAATTCTAAAGGAGGAGTATGATTATATGAGAGATATTTGTGAATTCTCAAAATTCCATTATGAGATTAACCCTTCGCTTGCTATTCACGTCAATATACCTACCTGTAAATAGTGAAGACCCAGATGAGACAGCTCCTGCAGGAGCTGTCTCATCAGGGTCTGCACTATTTACAATTTGATTGTGCAACCAGTGCACCCCACAACAGTGAATGCACAGCGAAATACGTGTACACAGTGAATATATATGTAATTATACAACAGGATATGGGTAAAGAAGGAGAAATGTATTTTAAAATTCAGCAAGCGAAGGGTTAATAATATATGAATTTACCTAAATATACCCTTTGAAATATCTCAGTATTATTGTTTGTGTAAGTGGTAAACCCGTGGACGTCCATAACCTTTAGCCTGCTATTGGCAGATGAACTAGTACCTATCCCGTTCCTTCATATAAACGTGTTTTCACGCATCTGCAAACAGAGTAGACCCAGATCAGACGGCTCCTAGAGGAGCCGTCTGATCAGGGTCTCCTCTGTTTGCTAACATAATTTGGTAGATCTGTTTCTTTGCTTTCTAAAATGACTACAATGTTCCACCTTCCATATTTCTTTATAACTATTTTGTCCATGAATATTCAGTAGGTGTTGAAATTTGGTCTAAATATTGAACAGGGACAGGGCTATGCAAACACGTTAGATCCAGGTAAGACACCGTGTCACTCAGCGTCTCGTCGGGATCCAAATTGTTGGATATCCTGACAACCATTTTGGGTGATAGACTAATTATAGCTTGATGGTTGAAGTGTATGTGCAACGCTTCATACAAACACATTATATTGCTCTCCTTCACACAAACGCCTATTCACTCATCTGAAAACCCAGTAGACTAGAGATCAGATGTTTCCTACAGGAGCTGTCTGATCAGGGTCGGCTTTGTTTGCTAATGATATTTGATAGATATGTTTCTTTAGTTTCTGAAATGGCTTCGATGTTCCACCTTTCATAATTCTAAGCTGTTCATGAATATTCAGTATGTATTGAAACTTTAGATAAGTGTAGAACAGGGAAATGGTTAAAACTGTATTAAAAATAAATATTTAACAGCTTGTTGCCTAATTTATGCGTGGAACTTCGGTAGATGCGAAGGGGCTAGAAGGGGTTAGGGACGCCTTACCCTTATCCCGTCCCCTTATGTAATCGCATTTTGACGCATCTGCAAACGGAGTAGACCCAGGTCAGACGGCTCCTATAGCCGTCTGATCAGGGTCTGCTCTGTTTGCTTATGGTGTAATATAGATCTGATTCTACAGCTTCTGCCTGAGCCACAATGTCCTGTGTTCATATGCCATTATACAAAATAATCTTATTAATATTCATGACGTTATTATTTCCTACATGGATATTCATCAGATCAAGGGTTTTATATACAATGGAACCTCGATATATCGACCTTCAAGGGGCCATATACATTACTTTGACATAACTTCAAGGGGCCATATACATTACTTTGACATAACTTCAAGGGGCCATATACATTACTTTGACATAACTTCAAGATATACATTACTTTGACATAACTTCAAGGGGCAATATACATTACTTTGACATAACTTCAAAGGGCAATATACATTACATGTACTTTGACATGACTTCAGTTCTAGTCGTCCGATTTCTAGCCAGGAAACTTTCTTGAGGTGACATCTTAATGCAGATCGAAAGCACTGCTTAAGTCTCCTACAGGAACTTTCAGCATTTTGGTCGACCTGAGGCCAAGTTGTCGGATGTCTTTATTTTTTTTTTTAGAAGTTTCGAAAGGTCGACATTTCGAGTCCCACTGTTTATGAATACTTTTAACCCCTCTAATACAGGGCATTACATTTAGTAAATTTATATATATATATATATATATATATATATCGCTCTTGGAGACTGGTGCCAGCCTTATCCAGGGTGAAAGGCATGCAGAAAGCTCAACTAGAAGCTTTCTACATGACTTTCACCCTCCACTATTTAAGCAGCCACCTGGTTAAAATATTTAAATTCTTCTCTACTCGAACTTCCGTCTAGAAGGGGTTTACTGAATATCTACATGCATAGATGAACTTCAATATCTGGAACATCAAGGGACGGAAAAAAACAATTACTTAACCTTTCGCTTGCTGAATTTTAAAACACATTTCTCCTTTTTTACCCATGCCCTGTTGTATAATTCCATATATCTTCACTGTGCACTGGTTGCACAATCAATTTGTAAATAGTGCAGACCCTGATGAGACAGCTCCTGCAGGAGCTGTCTCATCTGGGTCTTCACTATTTACAAGTAAATAGTACAGACCCTGATGAGACAGCTCCTGCAGGATCTTCACTATTTACAAGTAGGTATATTGACGCGATTAGCAAGCGAAGGGTTAAAGACAACCGAAGTAATGTCGTCCGATTTCTAATATTGACAGTTTCCTAACTTCACGACTTAATGCAGATCTTCGGGTAATCCTGAAAGATCCTGTAAGGGCTTTCAGCATCACGTTCGACCTGCAATAAGCAGTCACATGTGTTTCTAGATACGCGCGGTAATACAATTTAGAACAATTCACTTTTGTACATGTAAATCTTCGAAGGACCGAACTTATACTTCGAGTTATCCGGAAGTCGAGTAATCCGGGTTCGAGATACAGAAGTTCAACAATATTTACCTGAACGCTCTATGAAATTCACAAAACTTACAGATTGGTTGGGACTGGTCCGAAACAGGGCGTATTTTGCTGTCATAAGCGTTTGTGGTAAACAGGTCAGTTTTTAGATTTAGTGCATCAGTTGCGCTTTGACTTTCAATCTGGCTACAGAGGCAACACAATATCAGGGCTACCAAACACTTCTCCATAATTCCTGTGTGGATTTGGGTACAAAATACCCCGTAACTCTGGCTGAACTGAAATAAACAAATATCTCAAGTTAGTAATGTTGTGGTCTACTTGGAGAAATAGTTATAATGAAATATGGAAGGAGGAAAAGTGTAGCCATTTTAGAAAGTAAAGAAACAAATCTTTTAAATTCCATTAGCAAACAGAAGAGATATCTTCTCTGTTCAATAATGCGGAAAAAAGCTTTTATATAAAGGAACGGGTTAACTCTCTTTCTGATTTATCTGCATGGGTTGAGCCTGTGTGGCAAATTCATTGGATCTTAGAACAATTCCCGCGTTCTAGATACAGCGTCCTTGCTTAGGTCATGCAGGTACATGTATACAGATCTCACCGCTAACATGCAAAGAGCTCTAGGTTCCAACTTAAAAGCGGGAAGAAGCTTTTTTAAATTGATTACATACACACTAAACATGGAATTCTTTAGAGCAGGTAGTTGCTGAGGCTAAGATGCGTATGAGGCCCGGATAAGATGCGTATGAGGCCAATATAAGGTGCATAATGAGGTACAGATAAGATGCGTATTAGGTACAGATAAGATGCATAGGAGGCCCAGATAAGATGCGTATAAGGCCCAGTTAAGGTGCGTATGAGGTCCAGATAAGATTAGCATGATACCCAAATAAGATGCGTATGAGACCCAGATAAGATGTGTACAATGTATGAGGCCCATATAAGATGCGTATGAGAGAGATCCAGATAAGATGCGTAAGGGATATCCAGATAAGATCCATATGAGATACAGATAAGATGCGTATGAGGTCCAGATAAAATGCACATAGTGCCCAGATAAGATGCATATCAGATCAGATAAGATGCGTATGAGGTCCAGCAAAGATGCATAATGCGTTCCAGATAAGATGCGTTTTTTGGGGGGTTTTGCGAGATCCAGATAAGATGCGTGCGAGGTCCAGATAAGATGCATATGGGCCCCCCAGATAAGATGCGTACAATGTATGAGGTCCAGATAAGATGTGTATGAGAGATCAATATAAGATGCACATGAGATATCCGGATAAGATGCGTATGAAATCCAGATAAGATTCGTATGATGCCCAGATAAAAGCCGCATTGTGCCCAGATAAGATGCGTATCAGGTCCAGATAAGATGCGTATGAGGTCCAACCAAGATGCGTATGAGAGATCCAGATAAGATGCGTGTGAGGTCCAGATAAGATGCGTATGAGGCCCATAAAAGATGCGTATAGTGCCCAGTTAAGATGCGTTAATGAAAACATTTTCAAAAAGTACTCCTTTAATTCTCCGCCAAACCTTATATTGTGACTACTCTTTAGAATCGTTTCGAAGTTTCGGTTGTAAAGAGTGATAACAACTCACGGTTTGGTGGAGAACTGAAGGGTTTAGTACCATACGCACATTTATCTTGTGCTCTGAGGTAGTTGCTTATACGAAACAAACGTAATGTAGAAAGCGCATGTTTACATCTTAACCCATTCCCTCATATTGACTCTTTTTGATGCCTCTGTAAATGTCACTTTCCAATGGAGCAACTTTCTCTGTTTATCACAATGGTTTTAAAACTTCACATTTATAAATTTTCCTTTTTTGTAGTAAATGTTCCTTTTCAGTAGATTTATCCAAAGAGGTTGGGTCTAAAAATAGCCTATGAGATAATTGTTTAAAAGTCAAACTGCAAGATGGCTTTTCCTACCGAAGTCGCCGGAATGCTATTCACATTGCTTACCCGAAATTGTGGTTACAATTGCAATCAGTTGGGACTCTGATTACATGCCAAGTAACTAGATATCTGATCAGGGTCCCAACTGTTTGGCACACCCTTTACATATTAACCCTTCTCTTGCTGAATTTTAAAATACATTTCTCCTTCCTTACCCATACCCTGTTGTATAATTACATATATCTTCACTGTGTACAAGTATTTCGCTGTGCAATCACTGCTGTGGCGTGCACCGGCTGCACAATCAATTTGTAAATAGTGCAGACCCTGCAGGAGCTGTCTTCACTATTTACAGGTAGGTATATTGACGCGAATAGCAAGCGAATGATTGAAGAAGAAGTTGAATGGAATTCACTTCGAAGCCTAAAGCAGACGACATTGCAGACGAAAAATAGCTAGTCTTCACCAAACCTTCACCAAATTAATAGAATTAAGTTATTATGCACCATATGTATTGCACAAATAAAAAGTAGACATATCTTGAGTGTAGATGCTTGGCTGTATACATGTAATACGCATGTGATCGTATTTGTTAAGACGTTCGGATGCTTAACGATTGCTTCGAAAAAAATAACGTCTTCCTGAAAGTTGAATCTGTTAAATTCTGATTTCTTCCGAATCAATTAAGCTTTTGAAAAACATATTCACCAAGTATCATGAAATAGCTTTTGAAAAACTTTTAACAAAGTGTCTAACAGCTTGGATCCTGATGAGACGCAGCGATTTTCGGTGACTCATCTAGATCCAATATGTTTGCAAGTGCGACTGATGTCACAGTTAGCGAAATAAGGGTTCATGTATACGGTAAAAACTCGATACTACGAAAATGTACTCGATAGTACGAAAGCGTACTCGAAACTACGAAATTTTAGTGATGGAGAATTTATATCTTTGTAGGCAGGTGGCTGCTTAATGCAGGATGAAAGTCATGCAGAAAGCTCATAGAGGAGCTTTCTGCATGACTATCATCCTACATTAAGCTGCCACCTGTGTTAAAGATCAATACTGTTTTAGTGTTCGAATAATCGAATTTTCATTGTTTATGATAACAAGAAACTGCTAATAGGGTTATCCTTGTCTGACTCCCATTTAACCAGTCATATTCATATTGTATAACCCTGTACTCCATTTATACAATTCTCTACACATTTGCAAACAGAGCAGACCAAGATCAGACGGTTCCTATAGGAGCTGTCTGATCAGGATCTCCTCTCTTTGCTTAAGAAATAATATAGATATGATTCTAGTTTTACTACGGCCAAAAATGCCTGTGCCATATGTGCCAATATAAAAAATAAAATATGAATAAAATCTAATTAATATTCATTATGTTATTTCTTATATGAAGTAAGAGAATAATATGGCACGTTGGGCTTTGGAATGAAAGGCACGTCAAATAACATCGACAGATAAAATATCATCAGACTTTAACCCTTTATTCGCTGATTTTTTTTAGAATGTAAATCAATGTTTATTGGTACAGTTCATACACTATGAACGGGTACAAATTACGAGAGGTGTCCATTGGTTAGGATCAACACTGTTTAATAATAATAATAATAAAGACTTTATTTAACGAGAGTACTCATTTGGTTATGACCAATCTTCCATGAGGCCCTCAAACAGAGAGAACACATATATTCAATTACATATATACAATTTGTAATGCTTTCATAATAATTTTGCATAGGTACCAACCTTGCACTGGTGATAAACAGATCTGAGTGTAATCCATTATGTGCTAAGCACAATATTTACCACACGCAGTGTAGACCCGGATGAGTGAGTTCCTGTAGGATCCCTCTCATCAGGATCTGCATTGCTTGCAATGGGAAAAAGAAATTGAAATTCAAAAATCGTTGGCTCTGGTGCAAAAAGGCTGCATGTGGAATTCATAGGTAAATACAGCCCCATTTCACCGAGTTGACGATTTAGATCGATTAGAACTAACGATATCAGTGGCAAACTGCATCATGTACATAGACTGTGTCAAAAAAAGATGACATTGATAAATGACGTCATGAATTTTCAGGAATATTTTTAAACTCTGGGAATTCCATTTATTAATAGTATACCATTGCCAAGTGCTTATGACGCGAATGCATACGTCATCCATGACGTGAATATATTACGTAATCAGATGACGCAATTCAGACGCCGTCAAAAGATGTTTATTAAGAAATGAATGACGTGCTTCCGGTGTTCATGAGGTTATGCAACGCATAGCTTTACGAGCAAAGTTAGTGAAGCCCGAAGGGCTTCACGTGAATCTTTGCTCGTAAAGCTATGCGTTGCATAACCCATGAACACCGGGAGCACGTCATTCATTTCTTATATTTATATTCCATAGTATTTCTTATATTTAAGAAATGAATGACGTGCTTCCGGTGTTCATGAGGTTATGCAACTTTCTTTTTAGAATAAGGTTATATAAGGACGTTGCAGGGCGAATGTAAATATACATCCATAACTGATTTCGCCATGAGCAAGTGCCCGGGCCGACCCCGGACGTCCTCGGGCATTCTCGCGGCCGCGAAAATTCCACGAAAACAACCGAACACGTCCCAAACACCGTCCCCGTACACCCACGGAAGTCGGCGGAAATCCAAAAACCAATCATGGACGAAACACCTTAAATACCAGATCCATGCGTAGAATGCTGCACAGAATTACAGATACACGGATATGTAAGACAAGTAATATCCAAATACAGGTCGAATGTTGCACTAAAACTAGTTTGTTTCTCATCCTCAATTTGGCTAGTAAATATTCATCGGAGGAGAAGCAATATAAACTTATGCCCCGAACTACTTTGCCGAGTTTACGAATTAACAGATTTCTTTATAGAATTTTGCGATAATAAAAGAGTGCAAGATTGGTACATTAGCAAAATCATATAGATATACATAAATGAAATCAACACCAAACTCATAGTACGATTGAAGAGATCTTATAACGGTATAATAGATCTGTGTCTTAACACAAAACACTGGCAACAAGACCATTAACAACAGTAGAATACAGCAAACATTGTAGGCCCTGTTAATAGGACCCAGATTGGAGTCCTCCGGTCAGAGACCAACCGGTTTGCTACAATATGTCATATCTCACACAAAACAGGCAATCTGTTATAAATCACATCAAGGGAGGCTATTTAAAAACCAGAAGATGTGCCACAAACAGTAAAGACCCTGACTATAAAGATTTGGCAATCACTTCTCCATAAATCAGAATCCACACCTTTGCAGAATAAGAACAAAGACAAACAGTGAAGAGCCTAATTAGAGGAACTTCTAAATAACAGTTAACTTGTGAATAAATGTCAAGAATAGGGGTGAAATTGAAACACATGTCTGTTTTGTGAAAGAACTATAATACTGAAGATGTATTAATCGTTTAGCTCTGTCGACTGTAAATACAATTTTTTGAATTGTTTGCATATGCGATAAACAGGGTTAAACCATCAAACATATTTTACTACATGTCCACCATTGATAAAGCTAGGTTACGAGCTCCCTATATCTGAATGTACAAAACAAGTTTGAATTTTATTTGCACTTCGTTTGGTTGTTAATTTTAAATCAATATCTGGCAAACAAACGAGTCTGAAGCTTTTAATAATTGAAAAAGTTTTTTAATATTTACACCATTCCCAAATAAATCGTAACTTTTATACGTGTATGTTCGTGTTGTAAACAATGAAACATAAAATATATTTAACCCTTTACTCCATGAATAGGCATGTAACTGTAGAATGGTATCAACATTACTGTCATGACATTGACCTTGGAGATATCGAGGTCAAGGTCGTGTCCCGCATTCGCGTACACATCCTGACTCGCAAACAGCTGGATCCAGTCGAGACGGCGCGAAACTTTGCTTTGGGTTGACGGGTAACCCGGCGTCTCGTCAGGGTCCGAGCTGTTTGATACGGTAAAAAATAACCTTTTACTCCATACACACGCATTTTACGTCTTTGCAAACAGAGTAGACCTAGATCAGATGACTCCTGTAGGAGCCGTCTAATGACGGTTTGCTCTGTTTGCTTATTATATTATGATTATACAATTTCTACCTTGATCGAATACAGTAAAATCCCTCTAATGCGACCACTTAATGAATAAACATGTCTTTATACAGGTGGTTGCTTAATGCAGACAAAAGTAATGCAGAAAGCTCTGAATCGTCTGCATTATTTGTACCCTGCACTAAGCTACCACCTGCATCTACCACCCAGAATTATACCTCTTTAAGGTGGTCGTATTAGAGGGATTTTACTGTATTACTGTACCCCTGTGTCCACGTGCTTTTGTTACAATTAATGTAATTAATATTCATGATGGCATTATTTCTTACATGAATATTCGTAGAGTAAAAGGTTAAGTAAAGTATGATCAATTTGGAAGTGGTCAAAATGACACTAGTTCCAAATGTGGGCAGACATATAGTTGAACTTCGATATCTCGAACTCGGATAACTCGAAATTTTGGATAACTCGAAATAAATGTTCAGTCCTTCAAAAACTTACAATACAACATTACTCTAAAATGTTTAACTACGCATATCTAGAAACACGCCTGATACCTTAATGCATGTGTAAAATAATGCTTAAAGCTCCTGCGTGAAATTTCAGCATTGCCTTACAACTGAATTAAGCTGTGAACTTAAGAAATTGTCAAGATCAGAAATCGGATAACTCGAACTTCTGTTATCTCGAACTGATTTTAAAGGTCCCTTGAAGTTCGAGATATCGTATATTTTTTTTCCACAGCGAAATAACGGTCAACAATTGCGGACAGTCGGATAGATAGCAAAACTTCGAAAGATATCAAGTATGGCGCCGGTATTCGATATCAGGGGTATATACATGTACATTTGTGTTGATTATTATATGATGAGAGCGACATCACGTAATGTCAACCCGAGGTTGGTTATGTCCATCGAGGCGTTAGCCGAGGTGGACATTACCTTACCGAGAGTTGACAATACGTGCTGTTGCTCTACATAGGATGTGATTTTTTATACCGAACAGCACAATCAATTTCGTCGACAAAAAGAATTATTCAGTGACAACAATAAACAGTATGAAATAAAAGTTATAGAGCTACCAGGTGCTTAAAATCGCGAAACAGCTTCACATTTCTATTCATTACAAGTTATAAGTCCTTTTCACTGTTGAATCTTGACAGATTCTCCGAAAAGGTTGCATAACGCGATATTTCTCAAATATTAAAACAAAAACAATATTATTGTCAAAATGACGTTTGTTGATCAAAGTGCAAGCGTCAGATGACGTCAGTCGATTACGTCAATCGGATGACGTCACGCACACAATTTACTGAACGCTCACTGAGCTAGATGTTCCGTGACTATGGAAGCGGGAGACAGTATTTTTCCGCTAGTAATTTTTTCCAGCTGGGTATTACAGTATTTCTATGTCACGGAGGCCTATGGGAGATTAACATTGTAAATGTTAATCAAACTGAGGTATGATAAAAAAAAAATACGTGTATATATGACACAAGACGGTTAAATATCCCGTGTCTTACGTCACAAGTTACTCTGATCTGGGTCAACAATCTCAACATACCATTTGAGTACTTACTAAGTGTGTGTAAAATGTCGGATTTAAACTCTAAACTCTCCACCGTCCACTGCTATGGCAAGTAACATTACATGTTTTCACAAATACAGTAGAACCCCTCTAATGCGACCACTTAATGAATAAACATGGGTGTCCTTATAAGCAGGTGGTTGTTTAATGCAGGACAAAAGTAATGCAGAAAGCTCCTCTAGGAGCTTTCTGCATTACTTTTGTCCTGCATTAAGCTACCACCTGCATCTAGCACCCAGAATTATACCTGTTTTAGGTGGTCGCATTAGCGGGGTTTTACTGTACATTTAATTTTCTGCATACGTATCGTATATTTATCTCGATGTATATGAGATAATTGTACAGTAAATGGAGAATCTTACGTTGGTGTTTATTGCAAATTATTTTTTATGAAGCACGTGTAATATATTGTTAATAAAATGACACAAGATGTTACCCTATAAACATTAAAATGTGACATAGAAAGTGAAGCAGGCTATGACTGACGTCTGATTTTGGCCTTTGTTTACAGCGTAGCAATGCAACAAACGACGTACATTGAGTGAATCAGTCATGCAGCGCTACAATTGGCAAACGATTAAAGACGTCATGCATTGGTTCTGCGTATTCTCTTTAAGATTCATTATAAGCTGGATTTAAACTATTTTTTTTACTAAAATGCACTATATTATGTAACACGTGTAATATATTATTAACCCTTCGCTTGCTGAATTTTAAAATACATTTCTCCTTCTTTACCTATGCCCTGTTGTATAATTACATATATCTTCACTGTGTACAAGTATTTCGCTGTGCAATCACTGCTGTGGAGTGCAGTCAGTACACTGGTTGCACAATCAACTTGTATATAGTGCAGACCCTGATGAGACAGCTCCTGCAGGTAGGTATATTGACGTGGATAGCAAGCGAAGGGTTAATAACATGAGACAAGCTTTAAGCCTATACACATTAGAAAGTGGCATAGAAAATCAAACAGGCTATGACTGACGGCTGATTTTGGCCATTGTTTACGGTGTGACAATGCAATAAACGAAGTACATGTGCATGAAGTGAATGTTTCACGCAGCGCTACAATATACTAACAATCAAATACGGCATGCATTGGTTCCACGTATTCTCTTTTAAGATTCGTTATAAGCTGGAGTCAAACTCCAGTTTTGACTAAAAATGCACTAAATTGCATTTCCATGATTTATGGCACCACGCATCGGCACACCCACATCGCAGGTTATGTAATAACTTTAGATTCATATTGGCATAACATAACATTGTCCTGTGCAGTGTAGCCGTGCCATAAATCCCGACTTAACGCAAATCAAATACAGTAAATATTCTCTATAACGACGACTTAATTGTGTTAATTAGTTGGTATATTGGGCAGGTGATTGCTTAAAACAAGGTGAAAGTAAAACAGAACGCTCATATAGGAGCGCTTTATTTTACCTTCACCTTGCTTTAAGCACCCACTTGCCTTTAACACAAAATACTTGATGTAAATTAATGATCGTTATAGAGAGGTTAATCAAATACACCAGCGGGTCGAAAAAGATTGGTCTGGAAACTTACAATATCCAGTGTTCATAATGCCATTTTAAAAATCAATTAATTGATATGCATAAAACAATATTGAATTGATTCTGCATATTTAGCCATGGCCAAGTTAATATGTGTTCACATGCCAATATAAGAAAATTGCTTATTAACCCTTTCACCGCCACAGTCGAGTAAATACACCACGACAAATAGTGCAGCCCCAGATCAGACGCCGCCTTTTCAAGGCGGCGTCTGATCAGGGACTTCACTATTTGTCTCAATCTCTATTTCTCTATATGTGCTTTATTCCTTTGAAATTTGCATTTATTTATCTCATTTCCTTTATTTTACTGAATGATTTAACAAACTTGGATTGCAGACGACAATTAGAAATTTGGCACCGAAAGGGTTAATATTGATGGTGTCATTTGTTCTTACATGAATAGTATTCGGGTAAAGAGGTAATGAAATCACACACTCATAAAACACAAGTTTGGAATGTTGAAATATAGAAGTAAGAAATATGGAAACACGTGTAAACGTTACCACCTGTCTTTTGTCCGTATTGGTATAAACATAAAATACAATTCTTTATGAATAAATCACAACTTTAGTATTATCCCCGTATGCATTGCTTTCCCATAGTACAGTAAAACCCCGCTAATGCGACCACTTAATGAATAAAAATGGACGCCTTTATAAGCAGGTGGTTGCTTAATGCAGGACAAAAGTAATGCAGAAAGCTCCTCTAGGAGCTTTCTGCATTACTTTTGTCCTGCATGAAGCTACCACCTGCATCTAGCACCCAGAATTATACCTCTTTTAGGTGGTCGCATTAGCGGAACTTTACTGTATTGGAATTATTCATACATGTTCGAAACACACTGTGTGTGTTACATTCTGAAACTGAAATAGACTTTCGATACATGTTTGTAAATTATTAGTCAGTGTATCATAAGTACAATATTTTTGAATACAGACGACTAGTGTATTTCGCATTTGCAAACAATGTATACCCAGATCAGAGAGCTCATACAGCAGCCCTCTAATCAGAATATGCACTGTTTTGTTTTTATTTGAATTCACCCTATCATACTAAATGGCTGTATAATGAACGACTGATGAGTCATTCCTCTTAAAATTTCCAGTACCGAGATGGTTAAATAATGTTAGACATATGCACGATGAACGTTTCTGGTGTAAAACCTCGATGAGTTGTTATACGAATCCGATATTTGCACGAATATCTTCTGTCCTGCTAAACAGAGTCCAGTCTCTCGTCTACGTCATACAGAAAGCAACAGATGAAGGTGCATACTTAAATACTAAAATCGTCATTTCTCCACCAAAGCCAAAATTGTTACGACTCTCTTCGAGACGATTCTAAAGAGTGGTCAGAATACGGTTTGGTTGAGAAATAAAGACGTTATTCTTGAAAATGTTTTAATTTACGCATCTTATCTGGACCTCTGAATTCGATATATATTAAACAACCCAGAATTAGAATTGAAATATACTAACCAATCCGCAAACTGTCGAGAGTCTTAACAAGATGCCATACTGCCATGTTAATCCGTTCGCACATAGTAATTAGATCGCAAATGGGAGAATTAGAATTAATAGACCGAATTGTGTGCGATGCTATTTAATTATTCATGTGTCACACCTAAATGAAATTCTATTTCAGGTACCAATACACTTTCCAATGTATGTACAGAAGGGAACTCAAAAGAGATAATGGAATCTTTAATAGGATATCGATCCTTATCTAATCCATCACAACCAAGTTTCAATTTGCTACAATATGTGCACCGGCGAGACTAAAAGTCCCCCGACGTTTCATCGGGACCAAAGCTGTTAAACACTAGGAAAATTGTTTTTCAAATTTTAACTCTTTTGGCGCAACATTTATAAGTGTCGTCTGCAATAATAATTTCATATTAAATGTAATTCTAAAATAAATAATAAAGGTATATTAGTAAAACATTTGTTTTTAAAATCTGTATGCTTGGGTTAAAATAATACAGAAAACAGTGAAGTCCCAGGTCAGATGCCGCCTGTTTTCTATGGTGCCGACAGGCGACATTGGCGCCGAAAGAGTTAAACGCATCTGAAGTGAAAACCATTTACAGCCGATAAGGGTTTGATCAAGTATTGTGTTATACAGTGGGATAAGGGTGGGTGAAATATTGATGAGATTACGATCTGTTCAAAGTAGAGTAGCCTCTGTGAGGTTTTATAACGCTTTCTTGCATGAATACAAACGCCTTTTCAAACATCTGCAAACAGAGTAGACCCAGATCAGACGGCTCCTATGAGAGCCGTCTGATCAGGGTCTGCTCTGTTTGCTAATGGAATGTGATAGATCTGTTTCTTTACTTTCTAAAATGGCCACAATGTTTAATCTTTCATATTTCATTATGACTAGTTTGTCCATGAATATTCCGTAGGTAATGAAAATTGGAATACATTATAGAACAGGGAAGACTTTAAACAAAGGACGTCAAGGCTAATTGTCTACCCAATATTCAGTTCCTGTATTCCTAATCTTATTCCGATATCCGCGATCCGACTCGCATACACAGTAAACTCCCTCTAAACCGGAATGCTAGTAGAGAAGAATTATAATACTTTGAAGAAAGTGGCTGCTTAATGCAGAGTGAAAGTCATGCAGAAAACTCCTTTCGGAGTTTCTGCATGACTTTCATCCTGCATTTAGCTGTCAGCTGTCTCTAAGACTGATATTTATACTAAATTTAACGTCCGGCTTAGATTGGTTTTACTGTATTCAGTTGAGACGCCGACTAACTCGAGGTCACAGGGTTCAAACTGTTTGACACTAACTCGAGGTCACAGGGTTCAAACTGTTTCTCAAACGCTAAATCGAATCGAACGTAGCTAAACGTAAACATACTGAGCAGGTAGTATATTATTACAACTGAGTAAGAGATAATATCACGTCCATTACAGGCGTAAAGGTCGCCTATTTAACCAATGATTCTCATATGTATAGTAAAACCTCTATAAACCGGGCGTTTAAATAAGTTTTCATGGGGCTCTAGGAGCTTTCTACATGAATTTTACCCTGCATTAAGCAGCCACCTGCATAATAAAACCTAAATTGTTTTTATTGAAATTCTGGTTTAGAGAGGTTTTACTGTATCTCAGGTTTAAAGTTAAAACCGGTCAAATTTCATGACGGTGGGCCGCTGCAAAAGACACATGTCCTGGTGATAACCTTGCAGTGTGGCATTGGTGAGTATATAGCAAAAATAGAGCATACCCCGGTTAGAGGGTTCATTCCAGAGCTTTCTGGACAGGGTCTACACTGTTTGCCTATGTGTCACTGATGGGATCACGGGTATTTAGAGGTTGAACATCTACTACATGTACATGAATATTCATATAGGAAATAAAGACTTCATGAATATTTATAAGCTAACTGTTTGTAATGGCATATGAATAAAGAATAGTTTTACCATGGCAACACTAGAATCAGATTTACCCCTCTTATGCGACCAGAAAAAAGAGGCATATTTCATAGTGGCAGTGGCAGGTGGTAGCTTAATGTAGGATGAAAATTATGCAGAAAGCACGAGCTTTCTGCATAACTGTCGCCTTGCATTAAACAACCACCTGCTTATAAAGACAGGCATGTTTATTCATTAAGTGTTCGCATTAGAGGATCTCTACTGTATTTCATTGGTAAACAGTGTAGACCCTGGTCAGATACATCCTATATGAGCCTACTCATCTGGGTATATTTTTATTTTTTTAAAAAAAACCCACAAAACACCAACAATAACAACAATAACAAAAACATTTAAAAGGCCCTATTCCTCTGTGAAAACTTATGTGTATGTCCGCTCAAATGCTGACATTGTGGATTTTGACTACAGTAAAACCTCTCTATAACGACCACTAAATTGTGTTAATTAGTTGGTATGTAGGCCAGGTGGCTGCTTAAAGCAAGGTGAAAGTAAAACAGATCGCTCCTATAGGAGCGTTCTGTTTTACTTTCACCTTGCTTTAAGCAGTCATCTGCCTTTAACACAAACTACTTAATGCAATTTAGTGGTCGTTATAGAGAGGTTTTACTGTATATCCGTTTTCGATGAAGCTTTCTATATACTATTGACCCAGCGTCTGACACCCTGGGCTATTAGCAGATGCGAGTCAGGTGGATAATGACGTCATGAATATTAATTACATGTATAGTATTTTTTAATAATGGCGCATGAACACAGAAGGTTTTTTTGGCAATGACTGACACTGCAGAATCATACATACATGTATCTGTATTATTTCGTTAACAACCGGAGCAGACCCTTGTCAGTCGTCTGATCTGAGTCTACTCTGTTTGCAAAGGCATAGCAATAATGAGTATTTATTGAGTAAAGGGTTAAAACAGGGTTAAACGGGGTTGCAGAGTTTAGTCAGTACATTGAAACATTGTAATTGGAATCGGGTTGAAATATCACAGGCCTAATAATTATAATAATTGACTGATCGTCAATTAATTTGCTTCAATTGTTTTTTTAAGTTCAAACCGATATTTATTCGGAAAAATAAATGAGATTGTACTCTCCTATCACATTTACCTGCAGACCCATGATACCAGCATTACCATTTAAAGCAATTTACTGATATTACAGTAAACCCTCGCTAATGCGACCACTTAAAAGAGGTATACTTCTTGGTGCTAGATGCAGGTGGTAGCTTAATAAAGGACATGATTTTGTTTCGATTTGGTCAATATGTTTAGAAATTATTGACCGAATTTCAAACTGGAGGGATCTTAATCCGTTTAGTGGTATGATCGTTGATCTGTGATATCATATACAACGAGTTTGGATCCAAATAAGAAGCCTGGTAATTCGGGGTTTCATCATAATTCAAAATGGCTGACACTCTGTTTATCTTTTTTATAAAGAAATTGATAATGAAACTTGAATCAGGCGAAAATGTGTGCAGCAGACGATAATGATGGCACTGAAATGATTAATTAATCGCCAATATGCACAGAGTCTCTTTAGTAGTATGACCTGCCCGAAGCGGACATTTATTTATAAAACCTAGGGGTCTTAAAAACAGGTGGTTCCATAATTCATGACAAAAGTAATACAGAAAGCCCCATTAGCAACTTTATTCATTACGTTTGACCTGCATTACGCTACCACATGTCTTACATACTCATAATTAGACCTCTCTTTTTTGGCTGACCACTTTTTAAGATTAAGATCTACTGTAGATTCGAATCGGGTCCCATTACAGCGAAACCATCTTCACCGGAATTCTAGTAGAGAATGATTTAGATACCTTTAGGCAGGTGGCTATTTAATGCAGGGTAAAAGTCATGCAGAAAGCTTTTCGGCATGTCTCTCAACCTGCATTAAGATGCCACCCATCTCCAAGACCGATACCTATAAATACTGTATCGTCCGGTGTAGAGGATTTCTGCTGTAGATTGTTAAAGGTTAACTAAGTTTAGAGCTGTGTCTGTGCGATAAAGTGCAGAGTAGATTCCACCAGCATATGAAGAGGCAGTCTATCCGAACATGGGTGTGAAAGCACTCGGAGAACCATGACTAGGATTGATAACTCGGAGAGAAAACTGAGGAGACGAAATCACGAGTAACCATATACAACGCTGAGTACGAGGAGGTAAGAAACGAGTACGACGCATAGAGGTGAGCCAGCGGAGGTGTCTGTGGGCGACGGGCGGAACTCGGGCATGAATACACCGCAGACAGTAAAAAAGTTTAGTTAAGTTACTTTATTAATAGCATGCGGATAGGAGCCTGAATGTTATATACATGTACGTAATCCGCCTGCATCTAATAAGAAGTCCGGTAACTAGGCATCTCATCAGGAGTCAGCCTGTTTAATCTTGGAAAATAGTACCTTTTAAAAGAACTTGAATGAATAGGAATATTGCAATTATCAACAATAAATAAGAAGGTATTGTGTTAATTTGGCATGATCAGAATTATCATATTTTGTTCTTTGGACTATCATTATTATCCCACATTTCATGTATCCTCTGGGTAAATCAGTTTACATTGTATATGGTATATACAGTAAAATCCTTCTAATGCGACCACTTAATGAACAAAAATGTTTGTCTTTATAAGCAGGTGGTTGCTTAGTGCAGGACGAACGTTATGCAGAAAGCTCCTATAGGAGCTTTCTGCATAATTTTCGCCATGCATTCTACCGCCTGCCTTTGCCACTGTGAATTATGCCCCTTTTTATTGGTCGCATTAGAGGGGTTTTACTGTATCTCCTGACTGCATGAGTATTACGCATGGCGTATATTCCTTTGGTGAATCGTTCCACATAGTACATATATTCCATGGCTGCATCATTCAACATGATGTTTATTGATTAGGAGTGATAGTATCATACTCAATCCTCGGGTACATCGTCTCATATATGGTGTATATGATTTGGTGAACCACCCAGCATCGTGTATATTCCTTGGATACATTACCTCACATGGTGTGTATTCCTTGGGCGTATAATCTTACGTGGTGTATAATTATTCATTGGGTGTATCATCTCACATCGTGTATATTCTCTGGGTGTATCATCTCACATGGTGCATAGTTCCTGGATGTGTCATACCATATAAGGATATTCCTCCTTTGGCGTACCATTAAACATAGTGTATTTTCTTCGAGTTAAATCATCTCACATCGTGTATATTCTTTGGGTGTATCAGCTCACATCGTGTATATTCTCTGGGTGTATCATCTCACATCGTGTATATTCTTTGGGTGTATCAGCTCACATCGTGTATATTCTCTGGGTGTATCATCTCACATCGTGTACATTCTCTGGGTCTATCATCTCACATCGTGTATATTATTTGGGTGTATCAGCTCACATCGTGTATATTCTCTGGTTGTATCATCTCACATCGTGTATATTCTCTGGGTGTATCATCTCACATCGTGTATATTTCTCTGGGTGTATCATCTCACATCATGTATATTCTCTGGGTGTATCATCTCACATCGTGTATATTTCTCTGGATGTATCAGCTCACATCGTGTATATTCTCTGGGTGTATCTGATCCGATGTTATACAGTTTCTCAGTCTGAGTTGGAGTTCGTAACTGTCTAACTGAACAGATTTGGAGCAATTTCAAATTCTGACAAATCAAACAGTGTACAACATCTGTGCCTTATGCCTGATTTTGACGCAGAACATAAGGCACTGTACTAACCCTTTTCTCCATGACTGCGCCTTCTATGCCTTTGCAAACAGGGTAGATCCAGATCAGATGGCTCCTTTAGAGTCTGCCCTGTTTGCTCATGAAATAATATAGATACGAGTCTACAGTGTTTGAAAACCCATTTCTTCATGTGTCATTATATAGAATATACTAATTAATTTTGATGACGTCATTAATTCTTATATGAATATTCATTGAGTAAAGGGCTAAGCACCTTTCTTTTGCTGAGTCACAGTTCTTGATGGATCCAGACTGGCTGCATATAAATATCACCGGTCCGTCTCCATGGCACTGAAGGGGTTAAAGCAGACTACACTATTTGCAGACGAAAATTATTTGGTGCCAAAAGAGTCGTTGTATTGGGAGGACACTATTTTAGTATGCAAATAATTAAAACTTAAAACAAAAATTAATATGAAAAGTGTGCTACCATGACCGTATGTACGTATATGTGTGTGTGCGTGCGTAATTGCGTGTGTGCTGTTTGTGTTTCTTACTTTGTTATGGAGACTTGCTGATATAATGATGTGTGTGTGTTTATTTCAATCAATGATCTGGTGTATTTGCTATTATTTATGTCGAGAAAGTGCTTACATTAGTATTCATGAAAAACACTAAATTATGTTATTAAAATATACATCTAACACCTATCTTCAACATCAAACAGAACTTACTATCAAATTAAAGATATTCCAAGTTCCAAGTCCACATTTATAATGGCATAACTATTTTAAAGACTTTCCTTACATACATGTTATTCAACTAGTCTCCATTGTAACGTGGTCATTATATATGTTATACATCAATATTGTTTCATTACCCCAAACGATTACCATTTTAAAGCTTAACTTTCCAGAACATCGTCTTGGTAAAATTATCCACTTCAACAATAGCCCATACTTACGGTTAGCCGTCTAAGATACAGACATATCAGTAAGAATATCACAACAGTTTGAATCCTGATAAAACCGTTAGCTTCCGGAGGTTGCGATCTATATCTTGATTGTTTGCAATTTCCATTCAAACCGGGATACGTGCTTTAAGGGTTAATACTCGTAACAAGGACCGTTAAACGGATAGCCATACGCTGACGGGTTGAACTCTGTACGAGGTCATCAGTACCCATTGTAACACGTTTGTATCCGGATGAAACAAAGGGTAACTCTACATCTCAATCTGCTCATGACACCACGAGCTCTAAACACTTTTACCCGATGAATATTTATGCAAGAAATAATGACGTCATGAATATTAATTAGACTCATTTTTATAATGGCGTATAAACGCAAGATAAGTGGGCTATGGTATAAACTGTGTAATGAAACCTATATTACAAGCAAACAGAGCAGACTCTGGTCAAACGATTCCAATAGGAGCCATCTGGTTTGGGTCTTCTCTGTTTGCCTAGGTGTAGGAATGCGTATTTATGGAGTAAAGGGTTAAAACCTTAAATTTGAAAATTGTAACATTCTAAATTTCATGCACGCAAAGCGCTAAGAAATAATTAGGTTTACACAGCCAAACACCTAACCAGTTGTTAATTTTAATGACTATCACAACAATTTGTTTAGCACAATGTGCCTTTTGTCCACTGTATGACTATTAAATGGGATCGACTATAAAATATTTGTTCAATTACATATACAAGGATCAACAATATAAAATCTTAGCCCTTAGCCCTGTATGAAAAATGATGTCTCCTTCAATTTTGATCTAGTGTACTTTTGGTCTGAGTAGGTGAAGCTTTCGAGCAGCTATTGGCCGGTTATCACACAGCTGGTTGTCAGATCCAGATGAGACATTCCGTTATCCAGTGCCTTATCTAGATTCAAGCAGTTTTCAAATAAGAGTCAGATCACCAATAGTGGAATAAGGGTTAAGTAGAGACTTATATGCCAAACAGGCGTGATCACTTTTGCAAACAATATTAACCCTTTGCTTGCTATTTACGTCAATATACATGTACCTACCTGTAAATAGTGAAGACCCAGATGAGACAGCTCCTGCAGGAGCTGTCTCATCAGGGTCTGCACTATTTACAAGTTGACTGTGCAACCAGTGCACTCCACAGCAGTGATTGCACAGCGAAATACTTGTACAAAGTGAAGATATATGTAATTATACAACAGGGCATGGGTAAAGAAGGAGAAATGTATTTCAAAATTCAGCAAGCGAAGGGTTAATTTTTGTTAGAAATTAGCAGAGAGCATTGTACACGTACTTCGGTTGTTTACCGGGAGACAGGTTGCATATTGTCTACCTTGACCTTTTTTTCTGGTGAAAAGTTATTTAAGAAGAAAAACGTCGTGAATATTTTAACTACAAATGTTATAAGTATATGAACACGTGATATCTATTTGTAGACTCAATCCAAATGTATTGCAAAAGAAAACCTGGATATCTCTATTTGCAACGATGTGAAAATGTGTCTTTATCAGTTACAATAACCAATATAATATATAACTAATTTATGCACCGTGTCTGAAAAACAGGGACATGTGAAATCATTGTATACCATACCTAGTGGGCTCCTGCAGGAGCCCGATTGTCCAAGTCTGCACTGTTTGCTTATAGAGTAGACATCCACCAGACTGCCCCTACAGAAGCCATTTGATCTGGATCTCCTATATTTGCAAAGGCACGGGGCGGTGTCTCTATCAGGTAAAATAAACAAATGTATCCATACTGTCCCCGTAAATAGGGCCACAGTCAGCCGTTCTATACTCAGACTAGTGGGCCCTGCAGGCGCCCTCTTACCCCAGTCCACACCATTTTAACAGCCCTCAACCACACCGACACGCCTTTTATGGCATTATCTGCCGTGCTATGTGATAAAAAGAATCTTACATCTCGACATCTTCTCTAGATCCAAACACAGTAAAACCTCGATACTACGAACACTCAAATACAGTAAAACCTCGATACTACGAACACTCAAATACAGTAAAACCTCGATACTACGAACACTCAAATACAGTAAAAACTCGATACTACGAACACTCAAATACAGTAAAACCTCGGTAATACGAACACTCAAATACAGTAAAACCTCGATACTACGAACACTCAAATACAGTAAAACCTCGATACTACGAACACTCAAATATAGTAAAACCTCGCTACTACGAACACTCAAATACAGTAAAACCTCGCTACTACGAACACTCAAATACAGTAAAACCTCGATACTACGAACACTCAAATACAGTAAAACCTCGCTGCTACGAACACTCAAATACAGTAAAACCTCGATACTACGAACACTCAAATACAGTAAAAACTCGCTACTACGAACACTCAAATTCGTACCATTATTGATCTTTAACACAGGTGGCAGCTTAATGCTGGATGAAAGTCATGCAGAGAGCTCCCCTAGGAGCTTTCTGTGTGAGTTTCACCCTGTATTAATCAGCCCCTGTCCACAAAGACATAAGCTATTCCTTATTAAGATTTCGTAGTACATTTGTACTGAGTTTTTACTTTAGTTTTGTTAACAGCTTGAACGATTTTGACGTAATTAACAATTACAAAAAAACAGAGTTTCAACTTTACTTAATGATCTTAACAATTAAAATAAAATATCTCTACAACGACCAATCTATGAATGACCATATATGTCTGTAAAAGCAAGTGGTTGGATAAAGCAGAATGAAGGGTATATAGAATAAATACCGAGATAATTTCAACAATCAGCAATACGGGTCGCTATGAGTCACTATAATTTTTGACTTACAATAATTGAAGCCGTACGGAATATCGATTATTTCTTATTAGAATATTCATGAAATAAAGGATCAATGCCTCACGTTGGCTCAGAGTACCCGATTCGATCAACGTATTGGCTGATCAGGGTATACACTGTCTGCTACAGGTACTTCCCCTTATAAACAGTCCATATCCTAATAAAATAATATGGTGCGCAACACTGTTTGCAATAAAACCTGTAAATAGATACAGTTCAATTAATATCATATTAGGTAATTTAACCCTTCGCTTGTTAATTACGTAAATATATATACCTGTAAATAGTGAAGACCCAGATGAGACAGCTCCTGCAGGAGCTGTCTCACCAGGGTCTGAACTATTTACAAGTTGATTGTGCAACCAGTGCACTCCACAGCAGTGATTGCACAGCGAAATACGTGTACACAGAGGATATATGTTATTACAACAGGGCATGGGTAAAGAAGGAGAAATGTATTTTAAAATTCAGCAAGAGAAGAGTTAATGTTATGTTAGGTATTCTAAGACAATACGAACGTTTTGCAGTAACTTACATGTACGTATAAGACGAGCTTTCTGCATTACTCGCGTTCTGGTTTCAAATGACGTTTAGCATAAAGATACATGGTGCTTATTTTAACAAAGAGTTTGGATCTCGGTGAGATGCCGAGTAGATGAGACACGGATCTAGATAGGTGCCGAGCAGATGAGGCACGGATCTAGATTGATGTCGAGCATATGAGACGCGGATCTAGATGTATGACGAACAGATGAGACACGGATCTAGATGGATGCCGAGCAGATGAAACGCGGATTTAGATCGATGCCGAGCAGATCAGACACGGGATCAATGTTGCTTGCCATTCGATCTGTAGTTCTCAAAAGTTTGATCAAATCGAACATACTTGTAGGTTACACTTGCATGAGGATTTCAGCAAACTTTGCGTTAGAATCAATAAACCAGACAAACATATATATGATATCTTGTTGATATAGTTCTGCATCTGTTCATCTTTAACCCTAAGCCTGCTACAAAAATAATGTCTGCTTGCTCTCCCAGCTGATAGTTTTCTTTTAGGTCTACTTCCGATTCGTTAAAACTTTTAGAAAACTACTGACCGACTGTGAACAAAGAGATTGGGCCCTGATGAGACGCCGAGTTACTCGGCCTCTCATCTAGATCCAATCTGTTTAAAAATGTCAGTTATTTTGCGTTTACCAGGGAAAGGGTTGACATATTCCTATTGACAACATTATTGAAGCGATATTTACGATTTAATATTGCTTGAAACCGTTACTCCATAAATACGCTTTTCTAGTTACTTGCAAACAGGGCAGTCCCAGATCACACGGCTCCAATAGGAGCCATCTGATCAATGTCTACTCTATTCGCTTATGATATAATATTATATAAATATAATGCTACAGTTTCTGCCATGGCAAACACATTAATGTGCTGATGTCTCATTCTAAAAGAATAAACTAATTGATATTCATGGCATCATTATTTCTGATATTAATATTCATGGCAGTAAATGGCTAATACTGCTTGAGCCCATTACACTGTTATGAAAACACCGTCTCTGCTCCAACTATCTAGCTGATGCAGTGTTTGTGTACTTCCAATTAATCCAAGCTTTTAGCCCCCTCCTTTATATAAATGCATTTTCACGCATTTGCAAACAAAGTGAGACCCAGATCAGACGGCTCCTATAGGAGCCGTCTGATCAGGGTCTGTTCGGTTTGCTCTTGACATGATAAAGATTTGATTCTACAGTTTTTGTAAAATCCCCGTGAAAAGTTTATAAATATTCAGCCAATAAAGATTCATGATGTCGTTATGCTTTACATGAATATTGAACAGGGAAAGGGTAGAATACTATTGGTCAATTGCCAAGACGTTCAGATCCCGATGAGACGACGAGTACATTTAACCCAGCGACTGATCTGGGTCCAAGCTCTTTGCAAATTCAAGATATGCCGTTCTTGGCAAGATAAAGTATAATTCATTTTGAATAGTTGAGACAGTGAGATAAATTACATACATCTGGTAATAAATGAGCCTACAAACACAAATTCCTTTATTTAGAACTGTCACTCCTTCATTGAAAACTATTTAAAGTGCTATTGAAGAATTGTTAAATCATGAGTTTGGGGTCCGAATGCACTGGCCGTGCCGTTAAATTAGACGTTATTTACAAAATGCATTATTGATTGCAAATATTGTGTATCTGTGTGTACATGCAGTATAACCCGTCCTAAGCGTGCATTCATTTATTGAAAATAGGAATATGAACCCATTCCTCCATGGGCTAGTTTTAGACTCAACCTCTTTGAATAAATCTACCACAAAGGAACCTTTAGTAGAGAAAAGCGAAAATTTAGAATTTTGTAGTTTTGAAACCATTGTGATGAATAGAGCATTTGCTCCTATAGGAGGAAATGCTCTATTTATCACAATGGTTTCAAGCAGTGACTTTTACAGAGGCATAGAAAGGCGTTTTTATGGAGGAAAGGGTTAAAAAGACAGGCGGTATACTCCATAAATCCAAATATACGCTTTTTGCGCCTTTGCAAACAGAGTAGACCCAGATCAGGCGGATCCTATAGGAGCCGTCTGACCAGGGTATGCTCTGTTTGCAAATAAAATACTATAGATATAATTCTCCAGTTTCTGTCATGGCAAATGTTCGTGTGTCCAAGTGCTATGACAAAAAATAATCTGGTTAATATTTATGAAGGCTTTATTTCTAACATGAATATTCATGGAGTCAAAGGTCACTTTTATGATTGTTATTTTTTTACTGGGTTAAAAGTTCCATGTAACCGAGGTAAATAAAACACTGTCAGCGAGAGGTCAAATTAGATAAGTTCAATCGTTAAAAGTGTTGGATGTGTCGTTAATTCACATTGTTTGAATTGCGTCAGAGTTTACTAATGACGGACAGTTCATGGCATATGGTGTCATATTAGTTAAAAAGAAAGCAGACAGGTAGCCCTACCTGTGCATATGGAACGGCACTGACTGGTAATGCATTCGGTACACGGACCTTTGACAGCATGTAAGGGCTGGTATGACTGGTGGAGGCTGCTAAGCCTCTGGAAATTCGGCATCTCCACCGGTTATACCGGCCTGAACACCCTGCCAAAGGTCCCTGTAATTATAAGTATTTACTGAATAATATAGGTGACGGCTTAATACAGAGTCTGCGACACCAACTACTCATGCTAACATGCGGATCGACCGACCGACCGACCCCCCGACCGACCACCGGACAGAGTGATTCCGGTATTCCCCTTCAAACAAGTTTGCGGGGATAAAATAATATAGGTATGACTCTATACTTTCTGTCATGACAAATCTTTCTCTGTTTATTTGTCAGTATAACAGTTCATCTGATTAACCCTTTCGGCGTCAAATTTCTATTTGTCGTCTGAAATTCAATTTTGTTAAATCATTCGGTAAGATAAGGAAATAAGATAAATAAATGCAAACTTCAAAGGAATAAAGCACAGATATAGAAATAGAGTTTGAGACAAATAGTGAAGTCCCTGATCAGACGCCGCCTTGAAAAGGCGGCGTCTGATCTGGGACTGCACTATTTGTCGTGGTGCATTTATCATTATTATACCACATTTATATAGCGCTCTTTTCATACAGGATATGTACGTTCAAAAGCGCTTCACAAAGATACATTTTATATACAATAATGCGTAAATTATAGAACATTTACAATAAAATATATTTAATACTTATATATAGATAAGAATAATAATAAAAAAGAATTTATTTAGGACATAGGTAAATCAACTTCATCTTTTCCGTAAGTTTATCTGTCTGTGTCATATTATGCTCTATTATATTGTGTCAACGCACTCAGATCATAAAAAAACAAAACTTGAATGTAACATTCTATGCACAGTACCAGTACATCACACAATTTTGACCCAGACTCAACAGACTTGGGTACATTTGTTTTGGCATACAACACTACACATAAAATATTGCCGGAAAATTGGGTAACAGAACAGATCAATTTGAAGTTCATGCATATAAACTAAGCAATACAAATAAACAACTGTTATATACGCGCAATATGCAATCCCTCAAGTCAAACACTATTCGACCCGCTATGGCAATGAGAGAGTACACAACGGATAATATTTTAATAGAGTTGTAATAGGGTATATACAATAGGGTATATACAAAATTTAATTACAGAATAAAATGTCCTATTATGGGAACCCAAAAGGCCCAGCCAAAGTAGAGCTAAAGAATGTATCACGTATACTGTTCCTACAACATATTCCACCAGCTGCAATGGCAAAGGAATCACATCGGACAAATCGAGACTGATTGAGACACGCGATGCTGCATTAGACCGTACAGGCTTAACCTGCCCGCTGCCCATATATTACACGACCCAGTTCTCTGGTAAGCAAAAATAAGGAAACTGGGTTAGCTTAACAGGAATCCCTGGGCAGGGTAGCAAGTCATGCCAGCAAGACTCTCAATGTACCAGCGCGGTATTATACCGTAGAGGGATGCCCTGTTCCACTACGGTGCTCCCCCCGGCATTGGAACTGGAGTTACCAGAGGTACCAAGCATATAGGGATGCCCCGTTTGACAACAGCACTCCCTCGGAAACCAACACCTGGACAGCAGAATCCCGCTGACACAACACCCGCACGTTCAACAGCAAGGGGATTCCCTAGAAGTCCATAAAAAGTATGGATGAGGTTTTTGTTGTTCATTTATCTATTTTTTCTTCTACATTTGTGGAGCATTATATTTGAAAAAAGGGGTTTAAAAGTCCACAGTCATAAGGGAGTGGCAGGATCAACACGCTGTGGCCAATGCAGCAGTTATGATAATCGACGATTAGCAGTTACGTTTTCGAAACTGCCCTAATAATATATGTTGAAGAAATGCGTTTTCAGAGATCTTTTGAAACATGCCAGTGAGCTTGCATCTCTAATGCCTGATGGAAGAGCATTCCAGAGTTTGGGAGTTGCATGCATGAAACTTCTCTCACCGTATTTACCATACGACTTTTTGGTACAACGAACGACACGGAACTACTTGCTGATCTTAAATCTCTGCGGGGCCTGTACACGTCAAGCATGTCGACAATGTACTTGGCGGATCATTGTGCATGGCTTTATACGTAAGTGTCAGAATTTTGATTTATGCGACATCGGCGGTGAAAGGGTTCATATTCTTGATGCAATTACTTCAATTGCCTTAAAGCAGGGTGAACATCGTATACTTAGAATCCCTGGAAGCTTCCTGTATGATTTTCATCATGCATTGACATAAGAAGCCACCCTCCTAAAACCGTTCTCTTTTCACCTTTACTAAGGTTTGGATAAGGGCAGTATCTGTTGTAATCGTAACAGCAGTTAGACATTTACATGGTGCTATGGTGTTTATGGTACAATGTACCATGTTGAGATGGAAAAGGGAGAGGAGAAAATGAACGAAACTCTATTATACTTAGTTGAATGTTATCCATTGTTAGTATATACAATCGATCTACTGCTTATTTTAAATTATAAAACTTTGAATAGATAAATACGACACATTATATACAGCTGATAATACATTGACCCTTTACTCTATAGATACGCATTTCTACGCATCTTCAAACAGAGTAGACCCAGATCAGACGGCTCCTACAGGAGCCGTCTGATCAGGGTCTACACTGTTTGCTCTTGAAATAATATAAATCTGATTCTACATACAAGTACAATTTTCCTGTGTTCATGTTCCATAATAAAACTCTTATTGATATCCATGATGGTATTAGTTCTTACACGAATAAACTGGATAGTCTCGTGCTGATTAGCGTAGTTGTCAATTTACAAAGGCTTAAACCATTCCCTTATGTAAGCGCATTTTCGCGCATCTCAAAAAGAGTAGACCCAGATCAGACGGCTCCTATAGGAGCTATCTGATCAGGGTATACTCTGTTTGCTTATGGTGTAATAATGATCTGATTCTATAGCGTCGGCCTGAGCGAAAATGTCATGTGTCCATATGTCATTATATAAAAAAAAATCTTAATAATATTCATGACGTCATTATTTCTTACATGGATATACAACAGGGAAATGATTAATTGTATATTTGAACTTAACAGTAGCGACCACCTATTTATTAATTGAATACTGGAGTTTTTAAAAGCAGGTGGTTGCTTATGGTAGGACACAAGTGATGCAGAAAGTTCCACATGTAAATTTGTTGCACATCTTTCGATCTGCTATCAGCTACCACCTGTGTTAAAGATCCAGATTTATACATTATGTTAATGATACAGTAAAACCTCTCTATAACGACCACTGATTTGTGTTGATTAGTTGGTATTCAGGACAGGTGACTGCTTAAAGCAAGATGAAAGTAAAACAGAACGCTCCTATAGGAGCGTTCTGTTTTACTTTCACCTTGCTTTAAGCAGCCACCTGCCTTTAACACAACATATTTGATGTAATTTAGTGGTCGTTATAGAGAGGTTTTACTGTAGCTGAATAATTTACTCCTTAAATACGCCGTTCTACGCCTTTGCAAACAGAGTAAGTCCAGATCAGGGTCTGCTCTGTTCGCTTATGATGTACTACAGATCAGATTCTACAGGTTCTGCTAATGGACTATAAGGAGACTGTACCCCATTTACATGTACAGTGCTCCCTCCATACAACGGCCCTCTCAATAACGATTCCCTCCTTACAACAACGCATGTCACGGTTTCCGAAACAACACGGCTCCAGAAACAACTTTTTTCTATCGTAGTTTCTTTATGCCTCCATCAAACCCTATGTTGTGACCACTCTTTAGAATCGTCACTTTGTGACGATTCTAAAGAGTGGTCACGACATAGGGTTTGATTGAGGCATAACGGTTTTAGTTCTCGAAATACACCTTATCTGGGGATCTGCAAACAAGCTAATTATGTTTGATTTTCCCTCCCTATAACAACTCCCTCTGAACAACACATACAATCTTCGTATCCCAAAGGGTGTCGTTGTAGAGAGGGAGCACTGTACCAGTTTTCATCTGACAGAACATTCATTAAATTTGTAAAGGTGTTAGATTTTTCAAAGACTGTTTTCGCCACATTCTTTCATAAGAATGATGAGTGCCCTAAATAATTTGAAAAAAGTCCAGATGACACGCTGGTTATAAACAACAACTCATCTGGGTCCAAACAAAACACACAAGTACAGTAAAAAAAACCCTACATCAGCCGTTCTATTTAGTATAGATATCGGTCTTGGAGACATGTGGCAGCTTAATGCAGAATGAACGTCGTTTAGAAAGCTCCTCTATGAGCTTTCTACATAGAGGAGCTTTTGCATGACGATCACCCTGCATTAATCAGCCACCTGTTTGAATGTACAGTAAAACCCCGCTAATGCGACCACCAAAAAGGGGCATAATTCTGGATGGCAGAGGCAGGTGGTAGCTTAATGCAGGACGAAAGTTATGCAGAAAGCTCCTATAGGAGCTTTCTGCATAACTTTCGTCCTGCATTAAGCTACCACCTGCTTTAGACGACATCAGTGGCTGTTTATTAAGTGGTCGCATTAGCGGGGTTTCACTGTATTTAAATTCTTCTCTGTTAGAATTCTGGTTTAATGGGGTTATGCTGTAGATAAATGGACATTGGCCGCACGCTGGTGATTAAAACTTGAGTTCGTACAAAGTAAACGTACAAATAATCTAATTCTGACTTTTCAATAAGCGGCATCAAAATTACATTTGACAGATAAAGGAATTTGAAATAGAAATATTCTTTTCAAAAATTTCTATCAAGCTTTGTAAATTATTTAGGACATTTAGCTGTTATATACACGCGTGTGTTCAAGTTATGTTTTCGTCTTAGCCTGCTATGAAAACGATGTCTGCTTATTTTCCGATCAGTTGCATTTTTTATTTACTTCTGATTCATACAAGCGTTTGAGAAACTGTTGATCTAGTGTCAAACAGCTTGGATCCTGATGAGACACCGAGCTACTCGGCTTCTGATCTATTTCATAGCTGTTTGCGTCTCAACATGATACGGGTGAACTCTTTGGTCCTCCAGGAGCTTTCTGCATTACTTTTATCCTGCATTAAGCTACCACCTGCATCTAGCACCTAGAATTATACCTATTTTAGGTTGTCGCATTAGTGGGTTTTTACTGTATATAGATCTGACTACAACAGAGCTACATATAAGGGAGCGCACCCAAATACCAACAGGGTTTGACGGAAAAATAAAGAAGTTATTATTATTATCTTATTCAAATGTTTGAATTTACGCATTTATCTGGATCTCTGCTGTACAGGTGTCTTTGCTAAACAATCATGATTTCATATGCCAGTATAAAACGACAACTGATACATATCCATGTACTTATTTATATGCGAATGTCATGAGATAAAGGGTATAGAGAAAAAAACGCATGCACGTGCGTTTCTTTGTACGTAGTTGTATAATTATATTTGTAGGGAAACATAAGACAAAGGAAGATATTATCGCAGAATGACAGAAACGGGAGAGAAACAATACTGACGAAGAAATAAAGATATCAGGGGAAAGGGATTGGCAAAATAGAGATACTGCAGAATCTGAAATACAGAAGAACAGTGAAAGATAGTAGAAAACTAGAAAAATATATTGATGAACCTGTGTCCGCTCCGGATATTTTTGTCTTATTTTCCAACACTGGTGTATGTCCAATACATGTATTACAAATTCAGTCAATCAATGAGTTTTAAACCAACGACTCCAAAACCATGCCACATAGAGTCGCTCTCGTTGTTTGTTTTGTCACTGACCAATCAATGTCCGTATTTCTGAACTCTTATTAAATATCTTTACAAACCTCATGTCATGAACATTTACGTATGATATTTTGATGTCTTTACTTCTTATGTATGGTCATTGGTCTTATTGACCATGCCTGTATAATCCGATCTATAGCATTTGATAAGCAAACAGAGCAGACCCTAATTAGACGGCTCCTATGGGAGTCGTTTCATCTTGCAAATCCCTAAATATGCATTAATATTTAGAAAAGGATTTAAAGTTTTAATATATTAGTCCGTATTGGACATTTCCCCCGCTCATCGCCTTTGCAAATCGTTGGGACCTAGCTGCGATTCCCTATAACTCGTCGTCTCATCCTGCTCCTGTATGTTTGACAGTCGTCCAGTAGTTTCTGAAAAGCTTGATTGGTTCAGAAGTAGTCAAAATTGCACCAGATCAAAATTTGAGCAGACCTTATTTATTTTACAGAGGGACAAATACTAACCCATTTGCTCCCATTGGATTCTTCCATGCTTATATATTGGATTAGTCTATCTTTTATCTAAGGGATGTCTTGTCTAAATTTTCATGTTTGTTTTGTCTTATATTGAATTTCCTATCAGCAAACAGTGTAGACTCTGATCAGACGCCGCATTATGCGGCGTCTGATCAGAGTTTACAATGTTTGCCTACGTCCCATATATATATGGGAGCAAATGGGTTAAGAATAAACAATAACTACCAACGTAAGCTGTAGTATATTACCTCTTCGTTCCCGTAAGTAAGTGTGTTCTTCTTTTCTTTAAATGAAGTGTATTTATTCCTTCTCCAAAAGCATGATTAGGTTGTCAAATAGCTTGAATCCTGTTGAGACACAGATCTAGATCTAATCTGTTTGATTATTTTATCACAGATTCAATACAAGCGTACTGTATACTAAGTCACCGGACACTTGTAAACACTGGTTGAAAGAAATACGACAGACACAATAGGAAAAGTGTCAAGAGAGATAGATCGGAAACCTTTCCAATGCTGTTAGCGTATATATCTGCAGTTGCAGACAGTGTAGACCCATATGAGACAGCTCCTAGAACAGCTCCTAGAGGAGCTGTCTCATATGGGTCTACATTGTTTGCTTTTGTAATTCAGTGGTTATAATTGATCAAGCATTGAATAATTTAGCTAATTCATATTCATATTGGAAAGATTCGCATTTAAATAGCCAGCTTGGGAAGGATAGTAATTAACTCACCGCGCAAATAGATTTTAACAAAAAAAAGCTGTCTGCTTCAATTTTTACATCGTATTTCTTTTATTTTCTTTCATTTTGTACACTGCAGAACTAGAGTATCGAGCAGATGGGTCTAGGCAAGACCGGGACATTTCAACGACATTTAAGTACAGAAATCAATCAAGATGAAACGCTGACAATCTCCGTGTCCCATCCGGATCCATACTGTTTGGTGCACAGTGAATAGTCTCATAAACTCTTGAAAGAGTCGGATGCAAGTAAACCATGTAGCAGGTAAGTGTTTTAGTAGACTATATTTTCAGTGTGAAAAGGTTAACCCTTTACTCCATGAATGTTCATGCAAAACTAATGAATATTAATTAGATTAACTGCTATAACAGCACATGGACACAGGAAAGTTTGACCATGAAACATTATCTATATTATGTCATAAGCAAACAGAGCAGTCCCTGATCAGACGATTCCTATAGGAGTCCTCTGGCCTGGATCTACTCCGTTTACAAAGGCGTAAAAGTCGTATTTATAGAGCAAATGGTTAATAGCATATGAAGAGACGACATTTGCCATTGTAAACGGCATGGTAACCATGAGATCAATCAATCAATCAATCAATCAATCGATCGATCGATCGATTGATTGATTGATTATCGATCGATCGATCGATAATCAATCAATCAATCAATCAATCAATCAATCAATCAATCAATCAATCAATCAATCAATCAATCAATCAGTCAATCGTTTCTGCTTTTAAGACAAGAAATAAATTTAAACAACAGTGAATATATCAATTTGTGCAGACGGCATTTTCTGTTGGTCATAATTTGCACAGTAATCAAACGGCTGAGAGAGTTGACGAATGTAGGTTTTTTCACCTATATCTGATTGCATATAAGACTGCACGTCATAAAACGGTGTCTTACTATTGTCACTTATGTTAACTAATACAGTATAACCTCTCTTAACCGGAATTCTAGTAGATAATAATTTAGATACCTTTAGGCAGGTGGCTTCTTAATGCAGGGTGAAAGTCATGCAGAAAGCTCCTCTAGGAGCATTCTGCATGCCTTTCACCCTGCATTAAGCTGCCACCTGTCTCCAAGACCGATATTCATACTAAATTTAACTGCCGGTTAAGAGAGGTTTTACTGTAATTAATTTGAATAAATCTATCGAAAAAGAGCCTTTACTAGAGAAAGGGGACCATTTTAGAATTATGTAGCTGTGAAACCATTGTGATGAATAGAGCCTTTGCTCCTATTGAGCAAATGCCTATATATATATCCCAATGATTTCAAAACGTGGCTTTTACAGGTGCGTCAAAAGGCGTCAATTTGAGGATATGAGTTTAACCTCTATGAATAGAAATTATTTGGTGCAGTCTGGACTACTTGCGATCAGATCAAGCCTTTATGATACTATTGACAGTGCTTCAAGCTTGGATCCTGATGAGACGCCGTGTTACTCTTTGTTTCATCATGATCCAAGCTGTTTATAACTGAAGATCAGGTGGCGAATAGCGGCATAATGGTTAAGTTAGACATATTTTGACATATTTTATTATCCTCTTTTCAGTTTTTGCAAAGAACTTTCGTAATTGACCATTGTTAACGCTGTCCTACTTTACATACACCTGCTAAACAAAAGTGTCCCTATTTCACACATACTCTTTAATGCATCACTAAAAGCGACATACCTAACAATTACATGTACGAACAACTAGGATCCCGATCAGACTACGGGTTATTCAGTATATGAACAGGATTAACCCTTTACCAAACAGATACCATGCATAATCAAACAGAGTAGAACCAGATCAGACGGCTCCTAGAGGAGCCGTCCGATCAGGATCTACTCTGTTTGCTAGTGGAATTTGATAGATTTGTTTCTTTGCTTTTCAAAATGGCTACAATGTTCCACCTTCCATATTTTATTATAACTATTTTGGCCATGGATATTGAGTAGGTATTGACATTCGTAATAAACATAAAATAGGGAAAGGGTTAATGCTATTTCAAAACTGTTTAAAAGGCTTCAATGAAGTGGAATAAAGAAAACGATTGTAAAGTATCAGAGCTTGATCAGGTATCATTGTAAAAGGGTCAAAGTAGAACATGAATTATGTTGTTACATTGTGTATACTTGTCATGCACATGATTTAACCATTTTCAAACAGAGTAGACACATACATGTAGTCTGCTCTGTTTGTTTATGAAATAATAACAATCTCATAACACAGTTTTAGTAATTACCAAACATGTATGTATTTATATGTAATTATAGACAATCAGATAATTGATATTCATGTTGTCTTTTCTACAATGAATATACATATACCTGAGGGAAAAGGGTTAAGGCACGCACGTATTACAAATACGGTACAATGATTTGATCCATGCTACGCGAAAACTTAATACCCGGTATATAATATGCTAGAGCCAGATAAGCCAGGGCGTTTTAAATAGGTTTCTGATCAGATAATACATTATTTCACATCAAAGAAAACAGATTCTGTTTTGCTGAATTGTATGACAAGCAATATAGAGCCGGGCGTTCAAAATAGGACATCTAATCAGGCATGCATTGTTTGCCCTCCAAACAGAGAATTTTCTTTTTTATTGCGGTTTATCTTCTACACTGTCTGCACAATTACAAGCGAAGGATGAGTTTCGTATAGCTGCGTTCATTAGTCTACGTCTGGTCTGGATTGTAACATTTTGCAGATCGAACGCATCCAGCTGCATAACAGAGTACTAACGGATTTTGTCCTGTAGTCAAGCTTTCATCTGAAGTGATTATCTCATTGAAGGAAACTCGCTTCGCTTTCCCCGTAAACTAGTTGGTCGTAAAGGCATCTCAGCTGACTTCATGACAATACCTTTCCGCTGCTCCCTGAGATGTTGCAAACCTCAAACCTAGTCATTCCTTGATGTTATTTTCCCATTTCGTCCTCTGTCTTCCTAGGGAGAAATTAACGCCAGAATCCGACTGTGGACCTCTTAGTTGGCGATGTGGTCCTTGTACGACATGTTTAGGAACCGTCTGCAGCATCTCATCTCTAAAGATTGTAATATTCTCTTTTCACCACCTGCTAACATCAATTCAGCTGGTATATTATCAACCCTATGTGTTTTTCCCTTTTCAGGGCTGTGACAGCTACATGAACTTCTTTTCTGGGGACTGAAAGAGGATCTTCAGAGGCGGCCTCTGTGATATTAAATACTGTTGAGTCGCATGTTGTCTGGTGGTTGTAGACATCGCAGCTAATATTTAATCTATCTATTTCGGATGTCCCGTTCCTCCGTCAGACATTTCCCTGACTTGTCCTTAACCGTCAATGTTATACATGTAGTGTGCCTCTCTTATGCAAGGTCTCTGACCAACTGGTAGTTATTTTTGCTGTCATTTCATGTTGCCACGGCAGCTACTTACTCAGTTCTGTCGGTCTCCTTTTGTATCGTCTTGACTTTACAGCTGGCCTCTCTGTATCGCATTGCGCACTCTGGCTAAAATCGCTTGTTCTTCGGGTCCCTTCTTTTGTCGCAGGCCTCTAGTATGTCCGATGTGACCGAAGGCTTCTTAGTATATCGCCTTGTACGAAGAATGTTGCTAGCAGTATCAGTCAGTCCATCGTGCAATGTTGCTGTGAATGTGTTAATCTCTTAAGCACCAATAACGGTCAGGCAAACAAAATGTTCTTCCTATGTCTACTTGCAATGTTTAAAATATCATGGGAACTTAAAGGTTTTCAGGGTCTTACTTGATCCTGATGTTGTTAGAGGTTTTGAGTTTCTGGTGGTTGAATTTGAATGCCATCATCAACAAGTCGTGGTCGCTCCCATGTCAGAATCGAGGCAGCTTCTTGTTCTTTCGATGTTAACATCTGATTGGAAGCTGTTTTTGTGCAGTCTTATTGCTATGTTTTCCGTCTGGTCTTGTCAGGTCCATCTTCTTCTTGGCTCGGGTGGTTACATGTCAGACCTACAAATAAAGATGCGTACCCGAGATCTAAAATCGTCATTTCTCCACCAAACCCTATACTGTGACCACTCTTCTCAGGGAGACGATTCTAAAGAGTGGTCACGGTATAGGGTTTGGTGGAGAAATAAAGGAACTATTCTTGAATATGCTTAAATTTAGGCATCTTATCTGGAGCTCGGCAGGTAGTTGGTCAGTACCAGGTCCGTGTAGGTGGTTGAACTGAAGGAGCTTGACTGGCCCATTGTCAAACAGCTTACATCTTAACCTTTACCATTTGACCTTTAATCATTTCTTAACCTTTTTACATATTCATGTAGGAAATAATGACGTCATGAATATTAATAAGATTATCTTTTTATAATGGCATATGAACACAGGGCATTTTGATTCAGGCAGAAGCTGTAGAGTCAGATCTATGTTACACCATAAGCAAACAGAGCAGACCCTGATCAGACGGTCTCTATAGGAGCCATCTGATCTGGGTCTATTCTGTTTGCAGATGCGTCAAAATGCGCTTACATAAGGACCTATTGACAAAGAATTGCCGAGTTTCTCTGCATCTTATCTGATCCAATATGTTCGCATATACCAGTGAAGACGTGTTTCACATAGCCCTCACGTCTGGGTCTGCACCGTTTGCAAATGACTAGTGACTCGTTTCCAGCTCTGAAAGGGTTAATTTGACCATTACTATATGCTACAATGAGATAATACCCACCCATTTCTTACGTAGAATTACTATCAATGATCATTGTTGCGGAAAAGACATTTAAATTGAGTAAATACTCAAAATCTTTTCAACAAGCTCGACTATTTTTATTCATTATTACATGCTTATACTTGAATATAACTGTCCTTAACCACATTAATAAACCGTTTGTCTAATGATATCAGATGAATGAATAAGAATAATGACATAAATATTAATTACATTTCTATAATGGCATATAAACACATAAATCGTTGGCCGTGGCAGAAACTGTATATTCAAATCTATATTATTCCATAAGCAAACAGCAGACCCTAATTAGACGATTGTCTAACCTGGATCTACTCTGTTTGCCAGGTTTAAATGGGCTTTTCAATAAGATAAAGAATAAAACAAGGCCCATGCTGATATTTCAAGTGAAAAACATTAAATGTATACAAGACTAGCAATAGCGAGATTTGAGCCCATCTCTTGATAACCTTTTTCTTGATTTTTTACCATTCTCTTGACCTTTGACCCGTCGATCCAGGTCGCCGAGTAACTCGGTTTCTCATCAGAAACATATTAACCTCTGTCAATATTTTCTCAAAGATTTTAATCGAATGAGAAGTCAATGAAAAGTGTGTATATCAGTGATTACACAGACATATTTTTCATCATAAATAAGGGTTAATATGTACATGTACACGTAGCACGTCATTTCAGTTTGTTTGCAAAACCATGATCTGAGCAGGAAGCGTTATGCACTGCAATCGTGCTGAAAAGGGTATGCACCAGCTCTGATCCGAAACGTATTTCATTTACAGTAGAACCTGTCTTAAGCGGCCATCAAAATAATGGGTCTTATTATGGGTATGTAAGGAAGGTGGTAGCTTAACGCAGGTCATAAGTAATGCAGAAAGCTCCTATTGGAGCTTTCTGCATTACTTTTGCCCTGCATTAATTAACAGCCAGCTTTGAACACGCCTATTTGCAATAAATGTCTCTTAGGACAGGTTCTACACTACTGCTGATTCGTTCAAGCCTCTGAAAAACTATTGACAATGTATCAAATAACTATTTGCAAAATGACATGTCGCAATCGCTACGAGTACTCTTTCGCTGCCAATGACATGTCGCAATCGCTACGTGTACTCTTTCGCTGCCAATGTCGCAGCAGATTATCTATACAACAAGTTTTGATCCAGATCAGACGACGAGTTTCTCGGCGTCGCATCAGGATCCAAACTGTTTGTTACTGTGACTGTTGGTTGAAACAAAAATGAACAAAAAATAAACATGAAAACTTTAGCAGACGACAATTTTGCAGACGACCAAATTTGGTTGCGAAAGAGTTAACGGCTCCTATTCATTGTCCGTTTCATCTCGTGACAATGCTTTTGTCAAGCCTTCTTATATTTAGTACGCTATTAAAGTGTGGGTCGGTAATTACTTTTACAAATATTTCAGATTAAAAACAGAGTATAATTTGACGCGGTGTACCGTAAAAATGCAAGTCCCGTAAAATATACAAGTCCGCAATAGTACGCATGCGCAGAAATATATTTTGAGACACTGGTTGTGAAAATAAATACAATTTAGCAGCTGTCAACTGTAAAGCTGAGGTAGACGAACTTTTACACCGACGGATTTTCATACATACCCATTTGTTCTCAACAAGCTAAGCGTTTTGCACATAAACAGGAAGGCTTTGTACAGTTCGATCGGGCTATTCGGTTGTATTTGCTCTAAAGATTAGCACGTACAATAGCGGTAGCATATTAATTAAATTAAATCCTTTAACTCATAGGCACGCTATTCTATCATTTTGTAAACAGAGTAGACCCAGATCAGCTAGCTACTATAGGAGCTCTCTGATCGGGATCTGCTCTGTTTGCTTACTGAATTATATACAACTCGTTCCACAGATTCCCTCGTGGTCCAAACTTCCTCTGTTAATGTGATGATTACAAAACTCCAGTTGATGAATATATATAAAGAGATAAATCGTCACACCATGTACATATTCATAAAGGAAAGGTTTAAGTAAATAAACAGAATAGTACAGTTATTCTCCCAATTTGATGAGACTCGATTAATCTTCGGCGTGTTTATCGGGATTGTTCGTAATACTCAGTGACAATTGATAGCAAAACAAACGCGTGAAAGAATCATGCTCCACGAGAATTGTATTCATATAGCACATTCTTATATCTTCGTTAATTTATCCGAATATTACCGACGATAACTAGAGGATTGTTTTTGTCACAAAAACAGATGTCTCCCCCTCACATCCTCTTTCCAATACACACGTGTAATGTCTGTAACTCCAAACTTATCAGGGTCTAATTTTAAGTCATCAGGGGCAATAACTCCAACATTTTCAGGGGAGACAATTCAAAAGCCCCAGGTACACAAAAACACATGCTGGGCAACATTATTGTGAAGTTTGGTGACTCTAGTACTAGTGATTTCAGAGATACATGTGACACAAAGTAAAGTTTCTCTTATGTTAAGACAAAGGGGGCAGTGACTCCAAATTTATCAGGGGGAGACAATTAAAAGACCCAGATGATGCTGGTGAACATTCCTGTGAAGTTTGGTGACTCTAGCCCTACTGGTTTCAGAGATACATGCAGCACAAAGTTTCTCTAATTTTAAGTTATCATATCAGGAGCAGTAACTCAAGAATTATCAGGGTGAGACATTTCAAAAACCATAGGTGCACAACAACTCATGCTGGTCAACATTCGTGTGAAGTTTGGTTTAAACATATTTTATTTATAAATATTGACATGAATATTGTAATGATAACACAAAGGAAAAGAAAAGGATGGAAACGAAAGCAAGACTGCTTATTGTGTTTCTCTCCCAACACCGTAAAAAACTACACTCGCTTTATGCAGAAATGACTGCAAGTTATTGAACTATGTTAATTGCACTGAAAAACTAAATTAGTTCAGCCGAATATATCAGCTAACACAAACATGTTTTAGAGAAAGATAAATTTGAATAAAAAATAAAAAATAAATAGGTAAAAAAGAAACGATAGTTGACACACATATGTGGAGAGCTCTAGGATTCTGAGCAGAACAAACATACCGGTATTCGAGAGAAGATGAGCGTTACCGAGTTTATTAGAATCGTTTTGAGGATTGGATAAACCGATGTACGGCTTCAACTATAATGATGTTTGTATCATAATTTAAAAGAGGGTCACCAAACAGAAAAACAGAAAGGGACGGAGTAGTGAATCTGGCAACATCATCAAAAAGTTGTTTCCTTTGGTTGGTATATTTGCAGCAGCTTAGGAAGAAGTGCGATGCGTTCTCAACAAGGCCACAAGTACACAGGGCAGTGTCAGATATGTTCTTTGAGAAGAGGTCATAGTTCAAGGAACTGCAGTTTGTACGAAGCCTTGTGTGCATGAGCTGCTGTTTTCTGACACCGTAATAAAAATGTTTAGGAACAGTTGGCAGATTGCTATTCAAATACTTTTTGAATGCATATAAAGTAGAAGATTGCTTTTCATTTTCGGGGAGATTGTTCCATTCCTATATTGTTGCAGGGAGGAAAGAGTTGCTATAATGGGCTGTGCGACAGGCAAGAGATTGAATATCCCCAGCGTTTCTTAAATTATATCGAGAAACACTTCCAACCACTCCAGGTACCAGTTCCGTGAGGTATTGTGGAGTTAAATGAAACACCATTTTATGAAAGAGAATAAGTCTGTGTTTTTTACGTCTGGTTTCAAGGCGTTCCCATCCAACTTCATGCAATAATTTATCAATAGAAACCAATTTAGTTGTCCCAGTTACTATCCGGGCAGCCTCATATTGAATTTTTTCCAAACTGTTAGATTCTCTGGCATTACAGTTATCAAATATTGTATCACCATATTCTAAAAGAGGTCTAATGAAAGATATGTAGATTGTTTCAAGGGAAGATCTGTCCAAAGTGAATTTAAGCTTTCGCATGACATTTATTCTTGCCCATGCCTTAGTAGCAATATATTCGATATGACACTGCCATGTTAGATCACGTGAGAGATGAACGCCAAGGTGCTTATGTGAATCTACTTCGGGAATTTGCTGGTCTTGCATATATACAGATGGGTGAACATTTCGAGACATTTTTCTCGAGATGATTAACGACTCTGTCTTTTTAGGATTGAATTTAACTAGCCATTTCTCTGCCCATGAGGTAACTTTTAGTATATCATTATTGATGTTTGTTGCCATATGTATGGGATTGTTACCTACAATAAACAAGCTAGTGTCGTCAGCAAACAAACGAATGTTACAGCCAATGTCGTTAACAATGTCATTTATAAAAACAAGAAATAACAATGGACCTAGAATAGATCATTGTGGTACACCAGCTTTGGTGTATTTCCAGTCAGAGAAGGTACCAGGTAAAATTACACGTTGTGTTCTTTCAGTAAGATAGCTGGAAAACCAACCCAACAGACCACCTGCAACTCCTGCAGCCTTGAGTTTTTCCAATAAACCTTTATGCCAGACTCTATCAAATGCTTTGCTGATATCGCAAAAGATAACCCTAACCTCTAGCCCAAAATCAACAGCCTTCGAAAAGGTATTGTACAGATAGGCAAGTTGATTGGTGGTAGAATCACCAGGGGTGAAGCCTGATTGGACGTCTGAGATGATATTGTTGGCACGAAAGAAATTGTAAAGATGTCTAAACATAATTTTTTCAAAAACCTTTACAATAGAGCTTAGTAGAGAGACATGCCTGTAGTTTGAAGCGATCGAGGGATCGCCTCCCTTAAAGATTGGACAAAAATGAGCCTCTTTCCAACAATTAGGAACTTTAGAATATGTGAGGCTCTGATTGAACAAACCACTAAGAGGTCGAGATATTTCACTAGCCATTTCCTTTAAAACACGATTACTGATTTCATCAGGGCCGACAGCTTTCTCTGTTGATAGGGATTGCAATATCTCCTCTACCTCTTGTGATGTAATTACAATGGAAGAAAGACTAAAATCCGGAGCTAATAATTGTTGAAGAGACGTGTGCGAGTCGTCTATATGCGACTGTTCCTCAAAGAAGTCGTTCAGATGGTTAGCTTTATCAGTGTCACTCATAATCATTTGATTTCCAGACTTTAGTGGAGGTATGCTCTCTTTACGACGAGGGCAAATAAACTGTGAAGTTTGGTGACTCTAGAACTAGCGGTTTCAGAGATACGCGCGACACAAAGATTTTCTAATTTTAAGTCATCAGGGGCAATAACTCCAAAGTTATCAGGGGGAGACAATTCAAAAACCCCAGGTGCACAACAACTCATGCTGGTGAACATTCCTGTGAAGTTTTGTGACTCTAGCGCAACTGGTTTCAGATATACGTGCGACACAAGTTTGTGACAGACAGACAGACGGACGGACGGACGGACGGACGGACAGACAACTCTGGCAAAAACAATATGTCTCCCCATAAATGGGGGAGACATAATAAACGGAATATGCATGAGTCTCAGGTCAAATTTGGAGGACAATAACAGTGTCAATGCAATTGTGGAATCGATATGTAATATCAATAGAGCCTTCTGGACCTATGTATCCGATAGATGAACTCCTCGCACCTTTTAACCCTTCCCCTGGTCAAAAATAATGACATCATGAATATTTATCGTCTGAAATTTTATAATGGGGTATGTATACATGGTGTTTTAGTTGTTATTGATTGGCTGGACCTTTGTAATCACATATGGGCACGGGACTATTTTTCCATAACAGAAACTCTAGAATCAGTTATATATACAGTAAAACCCCGCTAATGCGACCACCTAAAAGAGGTATAATTCTGGGTGCTAGATGCAGGTGGTAGCTTAATACAGGACAAAAGTAATGAGCTTTCTGCATTACGTTTGCCCTTCATTAAGCAACCACCTGCTTATAAAGACACCAATATTCATTCATTCATTCATTAAGTTGTCGCATTATATACAATTGCATAAGCAAACAGGGTAGCCACTGATCAGGCATGTCCTATAGGAGCCATCCTATATGGGTCTACATGTATTGTGTTTGCGAATGCAGTAAAATGGGTATCACTGAAGTAAATGCTTAACGGCGACCATAACATGAAACATTATTGATTCTTGCACAAAACGTGCTGTTGTAGTCCCGCTAGACCATGTATTAACAAGGCGATTCTCGTGCTCACGCGCTGTTGTTGACCGGTTTTAATTATACCTATTCGGGGCCTAAGGTAAACAATGGACGCGAATGCAAATAGCGTTTTTGACTTTTAAAAGCTAGATGAACGGTGCGAGTATTTCAGGGGCACCGATAATGAACTGTTTTAGTGATAGACATATTGAATTAAATTCCGTGTAAACGATATTTGGTACAATTCTGAAATGACGTCAGAAAGAAAACAGTGGCCCGGAAACAGCATAAATCAAACGGAGTGTGTCAAAGAAGTGTATAGTTTTGCTTGTATTTCGAAAATTTAAATATTGATGCAGGAAAGCAGAAAATGGTTTTATGCAAGAATAGCGTTAATACACGTTTGTTTCCGGACAATAACATATGCATTGTCCCTCTGACCTGAGATAACTCTGTCTGCCAAGGCATTAGAAGACGCATATATGAGACACCGGCTTAATGGATTTAATTGGTGCCATCGAGGGGGGTTGTGAGATGTTTTAAGTTTCATGTGTTGTTGTGCACTGTCGTGATTAATTCTCCCCGACTTTTACTTTAACCCTTCTCTTGCTGAATTTTAAAAGTACATTTCTCCTTCTTTACCCATGCCCTGTTGTACAATTACATATATATTCACTGTGTACAAGTATTTCACTGTGCAATCACTGCTGTGGAAAGCACTGGTTGAACAATCAACTTGTAAATAGTGCAGATCCGGATGAGACAGCTCCTGCAGGAGCTGTCTCATCTGGGTCTTCACTATTTACAGGTAGGTATATTGACGTGAATAGCAAGCGAAGGGTTAATATTTGTATTATTTGCGCAAGCAATGGATACATAGGTGGTAAACAACCATTGATCCCATACCTAACTGCCATACCTGACAACTGCCACTCCGCATGGCAGTCTAGTGCAATTCATTGACGTGCATCCGATGGATACAAACGGCGTTTAATAACATCGTTGGTATACGGAAACAATCATGGCATACTATTTCTGACTTCGTAACATTAGCTTTGGTTTAATATGTACAACGAAATCCACAAAATATAGCTGTGTGTAAGAATGGTGCACGAATATACACACATCAGTCACATGACGAAATCACGTGACCATAATATGAATGAAAGTATTCTCTCAGAGGTTGTTACTCAATGAATAAAGAAATGCGCGTCGGAATGCCTTATTGCAAACAATTAGGTTATCACGCTCATAAACTGCGAGTAGTTAGTTTGATAGTAAGCATAGGAAACGGCTTCAGTGTCAGCATTAATCCACTGGAAAAGGTGTTAATTCTTTCTCTCAAAGATACGCAATTTCATGCCCAACACGCACTTAGTGGATATCAGAAATTTGATTTTCAACACATTGGTCCCACGTAAGGAATACTGCAACATCTGCAACGCTTTGATCGATTACGCTAAAAGAGCAAAAAATAAATGTGCGTACGTAGATATTTATATCGTCATTTCTCCACCAAATACTTTGTTCGGACCACTCTTTAGAATCGTCTCGATGAGGTTTGGTGGATAGATAAAGGAGTTATACTTGCAAATGTTTTAATGTGCGCATCGTACCTTGACCTCTGCGCTACTGTGCACCGTCAACTGATACAATCACTGTTCTAGTCAGCTGTTTCCACTGTAGCATACAGTATAACCTGTTTATAGCGACAATATAACGAATACATATTGAGTTCGGTAAAAACAGGTGGTTGCTAAATGCAGGCAATACATAATGCCAAACGATCTTCATGGAGCTTTCAGCTTGACTTATATCTTAATTCTAACGGCTGCTCTAGACAGTTTTTATTGTACTTTAATATCAGACCATGTGCGAATGGAAAATGCTGCGATATGTCATTGGTGTACCTAACATGACCATCATTGACCCCTTTGGACTGTAAATTCATTATGGAAACGTTTGCGGGATTATCCATTTAATCATTGTTGATGGGTAACCCTTAACATGCTTAGCACGACCTGATTCGCATTTGCAAATAGTTTGGATCCAGATAAAACGCTGAGTCACTCGACGTCTCTGCATGATCCAGGGTTGACACTCGGTCAATAATTTCTGAGATGCTTGTTCGAATAAGAATTGAAGTTTGCAACAGCTCAGAGGTTGCAACAGCTCAGAGGTTTGGCAGACACCATTGTTTTTCAGTCTAATAAAGGTTAATAAAAGTATAATTATACAATTATAGAAAACCGGAGTGTTGATCGGATATTGGTAGCTTTAACCCTTTCCTCCATAAATACGCCTTTCTACGCCTCTGTAATAACCACTTCTTGAAACTATTGTGATAAATAGAGCATTTGCTCCTACAGGAGCAAATGCTTTATTTATCACAATGATTTCAAACTACAAAATTCTAAAATTTTACTTTTCTCTAGTAAATGCTCCTTTTTGGTAGATTCATTCAAAGAAGTTGGGTCTAAAAATAGCCTTTTGAGGATTTGGGTTAAGCTTTGCCTCGCTATGAAAAAGTAATGTCTGATCAAAGTTGAGTCTAGTGCAATTTTGACTTCTTCAAGCTTGATACAAGTTTGATAAACTACTACACTATTCAAGGAGTGTCAAACAGCTTGAATCATAGTGAAAACTTCGAGTTACTCGGCGCCTTATCTGGAATAAAAATGTTTGCAAGTGCGAACTCGGCCACAATTAACGGGGAAGTAACTTAAGTATTTAGTTATCTTTACAGGTACAATATATCGTCAGACTTAGAGGGAGGTATGTGTCATTTTTAATCTTACTAAAAAGGGAACCTATAATGTGCCTGGTAGTTAACGCTGTTTATACAGGTTCCGTCCCTTTATCTACCTGGCCGTTGCATGACTGAGTAGTGTAAAAGGCGGTACACTGTTATCGTACATGTATTTGGTTTAACCCTTTACACCATAAATACGTCTTTCTACGCCTTTGCAGACAGATTAGACCCAGATCAGATAGGAGCCGTCTAATCAGGGTCTGCTCTGTTTGCTTATGATATAATATAGGTATGTTTCTACAGTTTCTGTCATGGCAAAACATTATTGTATCATTGTGCTATTATAACAAATTAATCTAAATTATATTCATGACGTCATTATGTCCTACATGAATATAATTATTTATGGAGGAAAAGGCTAACTCCTTTGTTGCCAATGTCAAAGTTGTGATTACTATGGAACAAGTTTGGATCCAGACGAAACGCCAAGTAACTCGGCGTCTCATTAGCATCCGGACAGTTTGTTAGGGGAGAACAAATGAAAATAAATGTGTAGCAGATGTCCAAATTTGCATTCGAAAATATTTGCAATCGAAAGAGTCCATATTTTTGTAAACGATATTTTGTTAAACCGATGTTTATATATCTCAAATGGTGATTAAAGTGAAAGTTTATACTTGCACGTGTTTTAAAAATGCCTAACACTTATATAAATGATTTGTTTATATCCTGGAAAGAAGTATATCGCAAGAAAATCAATTGAATAAACACCGAAGAAGACACAACTTTCTTGTGTTTGATATATTACTCGGCAGTACAGTAGAAACTCTCTATAACGGCCACTAACTTGTGTTTATTAGTTGGTTTTTAGGACAGGTGGCTGCTTAAAGCAAGGTGAACGTAAAACAGAACGGGAGCGTTCTGTTTTACGTTCATCTTGCTTTAAGCAGCCACCCCCGTTAACACAAAATACTGAATGTAATTTAGTGGCCGTTATAGAGAGGTTTTATTGTATATTAGTAGTTATTCGGCTCTATAATATTTTGTTGTAAAAAACAAATTTATAATTATCGATGAAAACGGTTTATTCTGTATCAAAGTTATATAAGTTCAAATTGGCAATCTTCATAAGAATGATTGAACATAACACATACATGTACCAAATTCTGAAGGGAGGTGATCCCCGAGAGCAAAAATTGCAACACAAAAAGAGAAAATTGCAGACTCGGTTTTATTGAGTCTGTTCATGAACAGTAATTGAAAGTGCAACACTGCTCACGCCCTCTAGCACCGGCTTAAGCGGTATTCAATTTTCAGAACAAGAGGTACTGAAATTCATGATCTCGAAGGATCAGAAGGTATAACAACACTGAGAATGAAGTACGGGGCGACGTTTTACGGCCGCCACACAAGCACTTAACATCTGCTGTTGTGAACATTATAAATTCTGAAGGGAGGTGATCCCCGAGAGCAAAATTGCAACACAAAAAGAGAAAATCGCAGACTCGGTTTTATTGAGTCTGTTCATGAACAGTAAATGAAAGTGCAACACTGCTCACGCCCCTAGCACCGGCTTAAGCGGTATTCAATTTTCAGAACAAGAAGTACTGAAATTCATGATCTCGAAGGATCAGAAGGTATAACAACACTGAGAATGAAGTACGGGGCGACGTTTTACGGCCGCCACACAAGCACTTAACATCTGCTGTTGTGAATATTATAAAGTTTTATGTTTTTATTGAAAGTAAGCGTTCATTGTAGGTCCTCTTAAAAATCGTTGATTTTAACTTTATGAATTTATACGCATGAGGGGGTTTATATATATTCACACGTCTATTGATTTCATCGATGAATATCTTACCGGCACAATGCGGGGCTTGTTGAATGCAATGTATGTAAATAGTATTTTCTCCATGCTGTATCAAAGACGTATCACCTTACATTTAACACATTGATATAACAAGTTTGTACTTTAAGAGACAAATGAAACAAGCAAGTCTATATCGATAAATAGCAAACAGCACCTCTTTGTCTAGTGCTTTTGTGTCATGTAATATGATGTACTATGTAAACTAGACGATATACATTATGTATAAGTCTTGAATAAAATATCAGTTCTGTTCTGTTCATGAAATAACTTGAATATTACATGAGTGTTCATTTATTAATCATTTACCAAACTCGTTAACTAAATTAAATATGACAATCGCAGGCTAATGCCATATCATTTTAATCAACTCATTTAGTAAATATAAATAGAAAAATGAACACTCCTGATATAACATTGTATGCATATTGTTGGATCTTGTGAAAAAGTGACTACGTTCTACTCGATCAAGCTCTTAAGGAACAGTTCACCAAGTATCATGACATAAGCTCTGGAGAAACTATTAACCCTTCGCTTGCTGAATTTTAAAATACATTTCTCCTTCTTTACCCATGCCCTGTTGTATAATAACATATATCTTCACTGTGTACGCGTATTTCGCTGTGAAATCACTGCTGTGGAGTGCACTAGTTGCACAATCAACGTGTAAATAGTGCAGACCCTGATGAGACAGCTCCTACAGGAGCTGTCTCATCTGGGTCTTCACTATTTACAGGTAGGTATATTGACGTGAACAGCAAGCAAAGGGTTAACCAAGTGTCAAACGTCGTTGATCCTGTTGAGAAGCCGAGTAACCCTTTAGTCTCATCAGCATCTGATCTATTTGCAGATGCAACTTATGTTTTGTGTAGCCGAATAAGGATTAAGAAATTCTGCCATAATTTTGTTTTTTAAATTTCCTTATCCATTTTGTTTTGGTTTATTGGTAATGATAACTGTCGATAGTTTTCCAAGCCATCCCCTGATAAGAAGCCCCATCCCTCTCAAGAACGTTCTGATAGTATCGTTAATCCTTTACTCAAAGATTATTCATAGAAGCAATACTAATCAATGATAATCAATGTATAACTATATGAATATCAATTAGCATGATTATTATTATGATATGTTACATGTAATTGCAAGAAAAGGTTTGCCTTTATAAATACTGTAGGATTAGATCTACATAATTCCGTAAGGAAACAGGGTAACATTTATCTGGTCCCGGGGCTATACAACGTTTGCCTGAGTCTAAGATCAGTCAAATATCTCACATATCTGATTGGCCAGATTTTGAGCTTTCTCAGAATCTGACCAATCTGATACTTGACTATCATCTCTGACTCAGAAACCTTTATAACATTGGGCCTAGGTTATACCCGGAACTGTCTGATATGGGTCTACTTTGTTTGTAAAAGCGTTGGATACGTATCAATGTAGTAAAGGGTTCATGTTTCACCTAGTAGGCCAATATGCCTGTGTGTAGCATGTCTCATGCTGACCTAACCCTTTACTAAATGAATATTCATGTAAGGCATACATGTACAGGATGTCATGAATATCAATTAGAATAATTTGTTGGAATATTACTGGGTACCGTGGTAGAAACTGTAGAACCATACCTAAATCATCATGTCATAAGCAAACAGAGCAGACCCTGATCAAGCGACTCATATAGGAGCCGTCTTATCTGGGTCTACTCTGTTTGCAAAGGAATAGAAAGGCGTATTAATGTGATAACTTAAATGGTGTCACCTGAAAGAGTCCTTTGTGAATTCAATGTTTGCAGTTCATAGCTTGTGTAGAAAAATTCCATTAATTATTACAGTGCAGGGCACGACTCACTAATGTCCATTGGAAACAATGTAGCCCCAGACAAGAGGGTCCTAGAGAAGCCCTCTCATCAAGGTCTGAACTGTTTGCCATGCTACACTTTTCTTTAGAATAAATCCGTAAATATTCACCGTAAACTTGACCTATTTCAATTTTTGAATGATGCATTTGTAAACTCAACGTTGTAAGAGGGATAAAACATCCCTAAATATTCACCGTAAGCTTGACCTATTTCAATTTTTGAATGATGCATTTGTAAACTCAACGTTGTAAGAGAGATAAAGCATCCCTAAATATTCACCGTAAACTTGACCTATTTCAATTTTTGAATGATGCATTTGTAAACTCAACGTTGTAAGAGGGATAAAGCATCCCTAAATATTCACCGTAAGCTTGACCTATTTCAATTTTTGAATGATGCATTTGTAAACTCAACGTTGTAAGAGAGATAAAGCATCCCTAAATATTCACCGTAAACTTGACCTATTTCAATTTTTGAATGATGCATTTGTAAACTCAACGTTGTAAGAGGGATAAAACATCCCTAAATATTCACCGTAAGCTTGACCTATTTCAATTTTTGAATGATGCATTTGTAAACTCAACGTTGTAAGAGGGATAAAGCATCCCTAAATATTCACCGTAAGCTTGACCTATTTCAATTTTTGAATGATGCATTTGTAAACTCAACGTTGTAAGAGGGATAAAACATCCCTAAATATTCATCGTAAGCTTGAACTATTTCAATTTTTTAATGATGCAATTTTAAACTCAAGGTTGTAAGAGGGATAAAACATCCCTAAATATTCACTGTAAGCTTGACCTGCTTGAATTGTGGAATAATCCATTTGAAACCTCAGTTTTGTAATAGTTAACATGCTGCAAAATAACGTCTGTTAAACTCGATCCGGGGCAACTGTTGTTCACCCTTGAATATTTCAAGTCTTTAACCCATTCCCTCATATTGACGACTCTGTAAAAATTCCTTTGTGAAACCATTGTGATAAATAGAGCATTTACTCCTATAGGAGCAAATGCTCTATTTATCATAATGGTTTCAAACAACAACATTCTATTTTTTCCTTTTCTCTGGATAATGCTCCTTTTCGATAGATTTATTCAAAAAGGTTGTATCTAAAAACAAATAGCCTATGAGTTAATGGGTTAAGAAACAACGGATCGGCTGTCAAACAGCCTGGTTTCCGATGAGATATTAATTCTCCATTAAGCTACTGGCTACTTTTAACCTTTAGTTTTCAGAGCAAATTATTTTTACACAATTCCCCACCCGCTACATTTTCATTAGCTGTAATCAGTTTGTCTATCAAAATGCAATAAGGGTGTCAAACATTTTGGATCCAGACGAATTATATCTCGCCCCAAGTGGGTCCATACTGTTAAAATGTACTCACAGATCTATCGACGGCAGGCTAAAAGTTACACATATAAAGTGATAGCCTTAAAGTGGGTCTTTTGAATATTGTTTCGTACTGACACTCATATCAACCGTCAGCCATAAATAGAAATGGTGTCTGCTTGATCGCCGGTCTGTTACTGTTGTAACTCTTTCCTACCTAATTACGCCTTTCTACGCCTCTGTAAAATTCACTTTTTTGAAACCATTTTGTGATAGATAGAGCATTTGCTCATTCGGGTCAAATGCTCTATTTGTCCAAGTGGTATCAAAACTTCAAAATTCCAAGGTGTTCCTTTTCTCTAGTTAATGTTCCATTTCGGTAGATTTATTCAAAGACGTTGATTTAAAAATAGCCTAAGAGGGGATGGGCTAATTCACTTCCGATTCGTTCAAATTTAGACTGAGTGTCAAACCGCTTGGATCCTGATGAGATCCCGATTTACCTGGTGTCTAATCTGGATCCAAGCTGGTTGCCTATGCGGTTATGTTACGTACGGAGCGGCAGATAAGTGCTGCAGTAAAACCAATTTATATGCAATGAATTCATTAAGTCTACTGACTAACTCTTATACTGCTATTTCAGATCCTGAGTCGCATTTGCAACACACAAACGTTAGATTCAGATGTGGCATCGAGTAACGTGACGTTTCCGTATGATCGAAGCTGTTTGGCACTTGGCAAATAGTTTCTCCAAACCTCAAACAATGCGGAAGAAATGCAAATTGCACCAGGCCCAGATTAGAGCAGATACATGTACCAGCGGAATAATGGTCAATTGAAAGACTCATATAACAGACAGTACTAGTCGGTTGGTGGGTTACTGGGCTCTTACAATAGATGTAAACGAGATGTTAGCATGTGCTATTTAGTTTGCCTTTAACTCACCACTCCACGAATGCTCATGTAAGAAATAATGAATGTATGGATAATAATTAAAGCTTAACTTTTAAATTGGAATATGAAGAAGAAACAGTTGACCATTGCAGAATGTGTAGAATCACATCTATATCATTCATTTGTTAACAGGGCATACTCTGATCCGACGGCTTCGATGGGATACGTCCGCTCTGTGTCTTCTCATTTTGCAAAGGCGTTAAAGTATATGGAATTAGGTTAACAAATTCACTCATAGGTTCATACAAACTTAGTTTCACGCTTTTGAAATAAAGATTGCTTAGGTCAGACGGTTCCTACAGGAGCCGTATGATCAGGGTCTGCTTTGTTTGCTTCATTTCCCTTTCCCTCATATTTATTAAACGCCTTTTCACGCATTTGCAAACAGAGTAGACCCAGATCAGACGGCTCCTACATGAGTCGTCTGATCAGGGTCTGCTCTGATTGCTTATCAAACTATTATAAACCCTACCGTTTCTACAAAGTCTAAAATACTCTGTTATATATACGTTTATACAGGGAAAGTCTTAAATTTATACATTTGGTACGTAACTATTCTGTGCTATTCTTTAAACCAATATGAGGACTGTTCCGCTTAACGGTGTCTAATATTATAAGTAAATCAAAATGTGCGCAAAACCGATATATGCATGTTCACAAGAAGTGGAGTCTATAAGTGAATAAAAACTTGTGTATTTAACCATTTAACTCATACGCATTTTCACGCTTTTGTGAATAGAGTAGACCCAGAGAAGACGTCTTTTTAAGGGGCCTTCTCATAAAGGTATGTTCTAATAGCTTATGACTTAATACAGATATGATTCAACAGTTTATGGTAAACTATTCTTTTGTTCATAGTGCCATTATTCTTCTGTTTCAAATTCAACACCAAACAGTCATTTTTACTAGTTATTCGTGCGATAACGGGATAAAGAGCATGGTGTATAGCATTTCTAGTTTAAACAAGTAGCGTGGAATTCAGAGGATTTGAAAAGTTTCCACTCATCGAAAAGGATTGTTATTACGTAAAGGTAATATTTGTTTACCTTATTGCTATATGTACAGCTTGTATCTCGATGAGCAACCTGGGTTGCTATTTCATCATGTATAGACAATCTGTATCTGGGTGAGCAAGCTGTGGTCGCTACTTCATCATGTATAGACAATCTGTATCTGGGTGAGCAAGCTGTGGTCGCTATTTCGCGATGTATACACAACCTTTATATCGATGAGCAAACTGGGTTGCTACATTACGATATATACATACATGTAGCCTGTATCTCGATGAGCAAGTTGTGGCTGCTACTTCATGATGTATATACAGACTGTATCTCGATAAGCAAACTGTGATTGCTACCTTATGATGTATACACAATGTGTATCTCGAATAGAAATGTCTTAGTGATATTTCACGGTACGTATATAACCTGTATCTCGATAAGTAAACCGTGGTTGCTACTTCATGATGTATACACAGACTATATCTCGATAAGCAAGCTGTGGTTGCTACGTCATGATGTATACACATACTGTATCTCGATAAGCAAGCTGTGGTTGCTACGTCATGATGTATACATAGACTGTATCTCGATAAGCAAGCTGTGGTTGCTACGTGATGATGTATACACATACTGTATCTCGATAAGCAAGCTGTGGTTGCTACGTCATGATGTATACATAGACTGTATCTCGATAAGCAAGCTGTGGTTGCTACTTCATGATGTATACATAGACTGTATCTCGATAAGCAAGCTGTGGTTGCTACGTGATGATGTATACACAGACTGTACTTCGATAAGCAAGCTGTGGTTGCTACGTCATGATGCTTACACAGCCTGTATCTCGATAAGCAAGCTGTGGTTGCTACGTCATGATGTATACACATACTGTATTTCGATAAGCAAGCTGTGTTTGCTGCGTCATGATGTATACAAAACCTGTATCTCGATAAGCAAACTGTGGCTGCCACTTCATGATGTATACACAACCTGTATCCCGACGAGAGAGGTCTCAGTGAAATTCCATGGTGCATACACAACCTGTATCTCGATGAGCAAGAGCTGGTTTCTAATGATTTATGCACATCAACATGTTAACGTATATTCCATTGTTTTAAACTCGTTTGCTACCAGTGTCGCAAATGTGATTATTTATACAAACAGTTTGTATCTAGATGAGACGAAGAGTAACCTGGCGTCTCTTCAAGATCCAATCTATGGTACTGTGGTAATGTTTTCGAACGACAAGAGGGGGCATTAATGAAACGAAAGGCAGTCGACAAAATTTGCAGATGGCAGTATTTAGCAGCGAAAAAGTTGACACGCTATCAAAGTATCAATTAATTTGGATCCAAATGAGACGAGTAGTTACTAATCGTCTTATCTTAATTGTAAATAGCGTTTTTATTTTGGTTGAATTAAACAATTAACAGTTAATCATGTAACCATGAAACGTGACTCCTAGTGGCGGTTTTGCCATTGACCGTTCCAAGGCGGTAATTTCTTTGTAGCCCTAGCTTTCTATCGATGGTTTGGTGGTGGTTGCTTCGTGCGAGTGGCTTTTCCTGCTTGACTTTACTAATTTTTCATTTTTTTTAGTAAAATACATGTAGGAGTTAAGCAGGAGATACTACATGCAAACCCCACAGTCACCCGAACTACATACAAACCCCAAAGTCACCCGAACTACATACAAACCCTACAGTAACCCGTATTATCCTGTCACGTGCCTATTTTCCTGACGGATAACAAGGTGACTGATAAACTTTTTGTTATTATGTCAGTTGGTCACATGACCTGTAGCCGAAACTACTTTTTTTACCGAGACGTTTATTTCGTCAATACACACATTTTCGTCTACCGAGTGCTGAATAAAAAAGTTTAACAAAGCGAATTTGTTGATTTCAATCGATACCCATTAAACTAAATAGATCTAGATCTAATTCTTTCACTCCATTCTCCCAAACTTATTATTCTTAGGCCTAGACTAGATCTAGTAGTAGATCTAGATCTAGACTAGATCTAGTTGTTTGTCGCGAAATTACCGTGTTTAGATAAATCCACATCAAGAATCAAACATCGTGTAGATATCGTCAAGTGACAGGTTCTTTTTCTCACGTAACCAACCGAGCCAACGGTTTTGTTTTGACCATTTTTAAAGCAATGTGACTTTTTGGAATTCCAGTGACGTACGTAATAACGCCTTTATAGTGACGTCATTAACAGTCTAGAGCCAGTAGAGTCGGGTATACGTTGCGGTGCATTTTGTGGTACATTCGGTACAAAATAATAATGATTATATTTTGCTGTCGTGACAAGGATAAATAGAATATTTGGTTCCTAGCTTTGAATGAGAAATGTTATCTGGCTCGGCTTCTGAATATATCAGGTTCGCCTTCGGCTCACCTGATATATTCATCCGCCTTGCCAGATAACATTTCTCATTCAAAGCTAGGAACTAAATATTCTCTATTTACATACAAACCCCACAGTCACCCGTACTACACACAAACCCCACAGTCACTCGTACTACATACAAAACCCACAGTCACCCGTACTACATACAAACCCCACAGTCACCCGTACTACATACAAACCCCACAGTCACCCGAACTGCAAACAAACCCCACAGTCACCCGTACTACATACAAACCCCACAGTCACCCGAACTACATACAAACCCCACAGTCACTCAAACTGCACCGTGACAAAATAGAACAACAAATGTACATGTCTACCCATAAGCAAAAGAGACTCACAAAGCTACAACAAACATACATAGTAGGAAAATAGAAGTACCGCCTTGGAACGGTAAGTGACAAGTGTCACTAGGGGTTTAAACCGGTTTTGGGGTGCCCAGCACCACACTTAATCTATCCTATCCTAAACTACAAACAGTGTAAAAACATATCTCCTCTCCGACTAATCTACGAGAGCGATGGCAAATACAGTGGTCAATTGTATGTAAATCGAAAATATAATTAAGTGAAACGAACTGGATCCACTCAAGTTCAACTCTGTATTCAAATACTGGAATAACAGGGAGTCATTTCTCTATAATTTGCAACATATTTTACCGCAACTTCTTCTACCTTTCTTTTTTTCTCTCTCTCTTCCCCCTCTCTTTATACTCTATTTTTCTCTCATTTTCTCTATACATGTATATATGTGTACGTTCTCTCTCTCTCTCTCTCTCTCTCTCTCTCTCTCTCTCTCTCTCTCTCTCTCTCTCTCCCTCCCTCTCTCTCTCTCTCTCTCTCTCTCTCTCTCTCTCTCTGTATCTATATATTGACTCTCTGTCTCGGACCTCTTGCTCGTTTTGTTCGTGTTGATTAACGTCCGCTTCTACTCACTATGTGCTAATTGGACGCCCCAAAGAGATGGGAGAGGATACAGAGAAACCAGGGCGCGATGCCCTACTCTTATTATCGACTGAGTTTCTCTGGTTCTTTTAGATGCCCAGTGTAAAGCACTGATACATCAGACGTCGGTTTATAGTCTCGTCCGAAGGACTTGGTCCAGCGTGGGATCGAACCCGTGACCCCTGGTATTGCTTTATATTGTCAGCAGCAACGAATAATAAACGACTCAATACTTTTAATTACTAATAATTAGCGAACAATACTAATTGCACATTGAATCGGATACACATTTTGATAATATGGAAATTAATGCATTTTAATACCTATCATGTCAAGCACTATCTGACTGGATCCTGTACACAATTTGGATCGAGATGAGTCACAGTCCATGATGTTTGACACTCGGTCGGTAGCTTCTAACAACCATGAACGAATCTGCGACATGCAAATTATATCTTCACATATCGAATCAGTGAAATCAGTTGAAATGAGATTAACCCATTCTCTCCAAGACTTTTTGTAGAGCCAAACTTTTTGAATAAATCAACCGAAAAGGAGCATTTACTTGAGAAAAGGAATTTTTAGATGTGTGTAGTTTTTTAAACCGTTATATATAACACTTGCGGTAGCTGAATGCAGGATAGCAGCTGTGCAGAAAGATCCTATTGGAACTTTCGTCGTTGCTTTTGTCCCCCATTAAGCTACCACTCTTTTTAAAGGGCATCGATGGTAATCTATGAGTGATTCCTTTAAGAGGGGTTTCTGTCCATGCATACATTAAACTTAGGTAATGTAAACTACGTAAAATTGTAACTTTTCATTCTTTTGTAATCAGAGAACGTGCGTTTACCAATGTATCAACATGGAATAGCCCATGTATAGAATATATATATATATATTTAGTTTATATCTGAACACATCTTTACACAATTATCGCAACAGATAAACGTGCGCACTCAGATAATAAAATCGCTATTTCCCCTACTTATTCTACAACTACATTGTACTATTACTATTACTACCGTCACCACCACTGCTACTACTACTACTACTACTACTACTACTACTACTACTACTACTACTACTACTACTACTACTACTCTACTACTACTACTACTAATACTACTACTACTACTACTACTACTACTACAACTACTACATACTACCACTGCTACTACTACTACTACTACTACTACCATTACTTCTTCTACTACTACTACTACTACACTTACTACAACTACTTATTCTACTATTACTACAGCAACTACTATTTCTATTACTTCTTCTACTGCTGGACCTCGTGACCAGTCGAAAAAATAGTCAACGTGTACTTGTAGTTCTCTTGTTTCTGTACAAACAATGTAAAAACATATCTCTTCTCCGACTAATCTACGAGAGCGATGGCAAATACAGTGGTCAATTGTTTGTAAATCGAAAATATATTTAACTGAAACGAACTGGATCCACTCAAGTTCATCTCTGTATTCAAATACTGGAATAACACGGAGTCATTTGTCCATAATTTGCAACCTATTTTACTGTCACTTCTTCTACCTTTCTTTTTTTCTCTCTCTCTTCTCCCCCTCTCTCTATACTCTATTTTTCTCTCATTTTGTCTATACATGTATATATGTGTACGTTCTCTCTCTGCAACTTTTCATTCTTTTGTAATCAGAGAACGTGCATTTACCATATATCAACTGGGAATAGCCCATGTATAGAATATATATATTTAGTTTATATCTGAACATCTTTACACAATTATGGCAACAGATAAACGTGCGCACTCAGATAATAAAATCGCTATTTCCCCTACTTATTCTATTACCACATTGTACAATTACAATTACTACCGTCACCACCACTGCTACTACTAATACTACCTACTACTACCACTGCTACTACTACTACTACTACTACTACTACCATTACTTCTACTACTACTACTACTACTACTACTACTACTACTACACTTACTACAACTACTTATTCTACTATTACTACAGCAACTACTATTTCTATTACTTCTTCTACTGTTGGACCTCGTGACCAGTCGAAAAAATAGTCAAACAACTTGTACTTGTAGTTCTATTTTTTCTGTACACTCTGATTGAAAGAAAACATTGAGCAAACTGTTTGACTGCCACATATCAGTTCTATACCAATACTGTAAAACTTTGCTTAGCCAAACATTCAACTAACTACCGGTGTGGCAGCTTGGTGTAGAGTGATAGTCATGCAGACATCTCTCATGGGAGCTTTACTAGAATATTGGTTTACAGAGCAGGGAGCTTTACCAAACTATTGGTTTAGAGAGCAGACACGAGCATAATTTTTTAATAGTAAATGTTTTGTGAAGAGGAGTTTTGCTCTATACTTGTATATCATTTCAGTGTTTGCTAACAACTGCACTACGTCAGTATTCAGATATGTACAGTACGGCATCGCTAATTCAAGAATTTGTACTCTATTACTGTAACTGCTTGACTATTTGATGGTAATCTAATACATGTACTGTAACAACTGAAATGATTGAGTGTTTTCTAATACTGTAACAATATATATACATGTATATAGTTGAGTGTACTCTAATACTGTAACAATTTGATTATTTGAGGCTACTCTGATACTGTAATAGCTTGGAACGTTGAGGGTACTCTAATACGGTAACAATTGTAATATGTGAGGGTACTGTAATACCGTAACAATTGGAATATTTGAGGGTACACTATATTGTGATAGCTTGATATTTAAGGCTACTCTTATACTGTAACAATTTGAACAAGTGTTGGCACTCTTATACTGTAACAATTTGAACATTTGTTGGCAATCTTATACTGTAACAATTTGAATATTTGTTGGCACTCTTATACTGTAACAATTTGAACATTTGTTGGCACTCTTATACTGTAACAATTTGAATATTTGTGGGTACACTTATACTGTAACAATTTCCAATATTTGAGGACACTTTCATACTGTAATAGCTTGAATATGTGAGAGTAGTCCAATACTTAACAAAATTACCCTACAGAACATTCTTGTATTCAGTAATTAACAGCGCTCACCCGTATTAGTTACAGTCCAGTACTACAGCACTGTTACTCTAGTAGGCGTCATGCTTTGTTCTTAAACACACGAATATTGTTTTACTCTTAGTTTGTTTATTTCTCTTGTGCCTAGTAGCTAGTCTACACAATATTGCTTAACCCTTTACTCCTTTCAACATATTTGCAAAGAGAGTAGATCAATATCAGAGAGACAGAGACAGAGACAGAGATAAGAGAAAGAGAGAGAGACAGACAGACAGTCAGTCAGAGACAGAGACAGAGGCAGAGGCAGAGAGACAGAGACAGAGACAGAGACAGTGACAGAGACACAGACAGACAGACAGACAGACAGACAGACAGACAGATACAGAGAGACAGAGACACACAGAGACAGACAGAGAGAGAAACAGAGAGAGACATAGAGAGAGAGAGAGAGAGACATGTAGCAGTAATTGAAACCCCACCATTTTATCTTCTTTCTATAGAACATTATCTAATTGGTGTAGAGTTGTAAGGATTTACCCATTAGTAAGGTCAATTGGCTATTAGACCGTGCAATATCCCATAAAAAACGTGATTAGTTTGTATTGATATGCATTTCACATCATTAAATGACGTGTGTGGTTTATATTTATATGCATTCCATAACAGTATGTGATTGTTGTGAGTTTATATTGCTGTCACCCATGTTCACTAATTGGCGTATACAATAAAATCTCTCTAAACCGGACGTTAAATTAAGTATAAATATCGGTCTAAGAGACAGTTGGTAGCTTAATGCTGAGTGAAATTTATACAGAAAGCTTCTCTAGCTTTCTGTATGACTATTGCCCTGCATTAAGCAGCCACCTGCCTAAAAGTGTCTAAAATATTCCTACTAGAATTCCAGTTTAGAGGGGTTTTACTGTATACGCACACGCTGATAGGTTTATAGATGCTACATTGGTTACCCTCTTTACTCAATGAATATTCATGTAAGAAATAATGACTTCACGAATATTAATTAGATGAGTTATTATAAAGACATATTCACACAGAAAAACACTGCACTGACAGAAACTGCAATATCAGAACTGTAGAATTATATAAGAATCTGAACATACCTTGATCGGACGGCACCCACAGGAGTTTTCTGATCTAGATGTATACTATTTGCAAAGGCGCTTAGAGGCGAATTCGTTGATTAAAGGGATTACCTAATTGATTGTAATTAATTACAATGGACAGTAATTGGACTTGATGTGTGTGAATTTATATAGCTATTTTGTATCGATTTCAGGTTTCTGTTGAGATGAAACCTCGTCGAAAATGTTGCTTCGTATTGACTGCCAATGTATGTCTTACTTGTGTGTGCGTCTATGCATTTATCAATCTTTCCGTGATGCATGATTCAGAGGCGGCTGACATTGATAAAGACAGGACAACAATGTCTGCGTTAAATGTAATTATATAAGCATAGACACGTACGAATAACCGCCTCATCAACTTGAAAATAATACAGGTGTCTGAAAAAGCAGGTTGTTATGCAATGCAGGATGAAAGACATGTAGACAGTTCTGCAGGGGATTTCTGTATATCCGTCATCCTGCATAACGCTACCATCTGTCTCCAATCCTTTTCTCCATAAATACGTCTTTGCAAACAGAGCAGACCAGTCTGATCAGAGTATTTCCATTTGCTTATCAATTAATATACGAGTAGGTATGGTTTCAAAGTGTTTGGCATATCCAAACATTCACGCGTCCCTGCGCTTTGATAGCAGTTTTCTTATTAGTGTTAATGATGTCATTATTTCTTGTAAGGAAAACATTCATACAGTCAAGGGTTACGACCCGTTAATAAACCTAATTTTGTCGTAGTTTTGGAGGTTTTACCATAATCCAATATATTTTGAGCACATATTCACGATGATCGTCTACATTAAACGTTTTCTCCACGATTATTAATGTAAGAAATAATGACATCATGAATATTAATTACCTCAAGTATTATAATGGCACGTGAACACAGGACTGTCTGGTATTGGTAAAAACTGTACAACTATATCTATATTATTCCATAAGCAAACAGAACCGACCCTTGTCTGGATTTACTTTGTTTGCAAAGGCGTATAAAGGCGCATTGATGGAGTGAAAATATCATATAAGTTTTTAACTATCACATGGTAGTTACATCTTTCTTTGACTCTACGCTAAGGATTTTTTCTTCTGCAACAATTGCCGTCTGCTTCAATTATAAAAATAAAATTTTCTCATTTCTTCGTAAAAATATGGTCAAAGTGACAAACAGTTTGGATCCTGATGAGACGCCGCAATATGCGGCATCTCATCTGGATCCAAACTGTTTGCATAGGTAATCACGGTTTCACCGCTAGCATGCAAAGAGTTAAGAACATCTACAATGGAAAATGGACATCATCAGTATTCGGTTGGTGGATATTTATAATGGTATGTCAACAGGGAAAGTTTTGGAAATGACAAAAACTAGAATCAGATCTATATTAATCCATAAACAAACACAGCAGACCCTGATCAGACGGCTCCTGCAGGATCCGTAATCTGTAGATATGAAAACATGATAGTTTGGCAATGGCAGAAACCGTAGCATCAGGTATGTATAATTTCCTAAGCAAACAGGGCAGGTCCCGATAAGGCTGTTCCTGTAAAAGCCGACGGCTTCTACACTCTCCTGAGGTTGCGAAGGCGTACAAAATCATTTATATCACGGTATGCATATATGCATTTGTGCTAAATTGCTCCAAAATGTGGTCGTCAAAGACCTGCTGTTCTATAACGCTATCAACATAATCATAATTATAACTATTTACTCTGCAAATACGAATTTATACGCATTTGTAAACAGAGTAAACCCAGATCAGACAACTGCTACATGTAAAAGGTATGCTTTGTTTTTTCAAAACAATATAGATATAATTCTACAATTTATGCCATGGACAAACGCTTTTTAGTTTATTTGTCATTTTAAAATGCATATTAATCAATATACAAGATGTCATTGTTTTTACATAAACATTCATGACGTAAGGGGTTAAAGATTTACCTATGTACCATTGCCTTGCATAACTGATGTAAACCAAATACATAAATACTTAAACTGCTCTGATCTAATATTTCGACCACTAAGGGCCTTTGTCAAAGATTATCATGTCAAAATACACGTAACATTTTTGTTACATGCATTCAGCCATAAAATCTCTTTGATTTTATGGCTGAATGCATGTAACAAAAATGTGACGTGTATTTTGACATGATAATCTTTGACAAAGGCCCTTAGGGTCGAAATATTAGATCAGAGCAGTTTAAGTATTTATGTATTATATTAATTCCCTATTTTGGAATATTTACTTCATTGTAAACCAAATAGTAAAACAACAAAATAACGAAAGACATGGCATGTACGTATGTGGTCGAGACACGAGTTCAAATAAAAAGTATTGGCTGTAACTGTCTAAGATCATTATAAAATAAAACAGAAGATCCCAATATTATTCATTTTGTTGATAGCCACATAAGAATGCGTTTGGATGTGTGTTGGATGCCGTTTTATAGGAACATTACTATTTGTTTTGAAACCATAACCATACTCAATTAAAACCATGTCTATCTAGTAATTCATACAGTAAAACCACTCTATAACGGTCATTTAATCGTGTTAATTAGTTGATATAAGGGCAGGTGACTGCTTAAAGCAAGGCGCAAGTAAAACAGAACGCTCTCCTTTAGGAGCGTTCTGTTTTATTTTCACATTGCTTTAAGCAACCACCTGCCTTTAACCCCAAACACTTTATTGTCCGTTATAGAGAGGTTTTACTGTATATTTTGTGCATATTCGTACAACTCTCATTAGGGTCATACAATGCCAGGAGTCCGAGAATATTTCGTCTAACAGACTTGGTTCTATGAAGTAATCAGTGTAACATGGACTTTACTTTCTGTTTGCTGCATGCAGATATTTGATCAACTTTGCAAACAGTTTGGATCTAGAAAATACACCGAGTAACTTGACGTTTCATCATGATCCAATCTGGTTGACATCCATTAATGCAATTTGATAGACAAACTGGTTAAAGCTTGTATCTCAAAAATGTAGTGGATGAACTATTGTTTAAAATTAATTTATCAGCAGGGTAAAGGTTAAAAAATTGAAGTGCACATGCAATAAATTGTCATCTAGTCGTGTGTAATCCGTAAAAACGTGACAAAACCACGCTGTTATTATTTTTGTTGACATTCACCGTTGAAACTTTTAAATATACGTAGATTAGGAAATTAATGTATTTTGTTGTTTTCTTTTAGGAAACCAAAACGAACATCAGCGCAAGGTTTACCAAACGACGTTTATGGATTGAAAAGAAATGCGCCGCTTCTAATCTGCAGCGCAAACATGTAAAACTAGTTTCTGGACATGCACCAGCTAAACTGACATTATGTGTGGTACCTAAGGCTGCGTGTACTATCTGGCTCCGTCTGTTTACATTCCTTAAGAACAAACCCTCATCTAACAAGTCTGTAACAGACTATTCAAAGTACGTAGTACACGTCAATCCGGGGAAACCATATGCAAGATACAACTTCAATGGTCAAGACAAAGTTTTTATCAGCAAATCTGTCCGGGTAGTGACAACTAGAGATCCATATACAAGACTCTGGTCAGCTTACATCGACAAGTTCCTCCTTGTTGACTTTTGGACATCGAAAGGCATACAAATTATAAGTATGGTTCGACCAAAAGCAACATCTGTTTCTAAACGCTGTGGCAATGATGTCACATTTCCGGAATTTATCCAATACGTCATACGAATAGGTCATAGTATGGCCTACTGGGATTTCGACTATCACTGGCTGCCAGTTACAGATATATGTGATCCATGTCTTTTCAAACCGGAATTAATCGTGAAGCAAGAAACCTTTCTGTCTGACTTTACATACGTGGTAGATCGAGTTGGTGTGTTGAATGACGTCAAACCAGCACTTGAGGTAGATCAGGATGAATACGAAATTGAAACAGAAATTGATTACAATTTCAGAATGTTTCCTAGATATTCTGATTGTATTACAAAATGTGAATTAGCCAGGCGACTATGGAAAGTAATGAAGTTGAATGGTTACTTGCAGCCGGACGAGAATATATCTTCTCAAATAAAGGACGAGGATCTAAATACATCTACAATGGTAGAAATGGTTCGCTCTGCACGTACACGCAGTGGTATGAATAAGAAGACAAAGAAGGTTCTGCGTAGACAGGCGTTGGTGGATGCCTATCGGACGCTTTCAGATGAGCAATTACAAGCACTGCAGAAACTGTATCAGACAGACTTTGAATTATTCGGTTATGACAGTTCACCACCAGTTTAGCTACTGTAATATATGCATTTATGCCGATTATCTTACGTTTGCCCCATGTGCACATGATGTTTCCTTTTAAATGTAAAATGTATATGTTTACTGTATGTCTGTAGTGATGATTTTGATGCTTTTTCTGTTTTTAAATATGTTGTTATGTATTTTGCAAATAAATCTTACATAGTATTTACATAACATTGTTAGAATTTAGAAATGCCTGCTTATATCTATCAGTGTGGGTGTTTTGTCATTACGTGTGCATACATTATGTTAAAAGTATTACATTTTATGTTGGTAATATGATTAAACCAATCAATTACTTTGATGATCAATCATGACACCATGCGTCTTTGGACATGTCTTTTAAATCACATATTAAACATGTCAGATCATACCTTATAAATCATAAAATTGAACATGTCAGTCGATGCTTTATAAACACAAACAAATTGAGCATGTCATGCAATGCTGTATGAATCACAAATTGATCGTGCCAGAAATACCTTTTAATTCAAAATTTCTCATATTTACCGAGCATCAAACAGCTCATTGGAGACCGAGTTGCTCGGCGTCTCACGTGGGTTCAAATATTAAAAATTTGCAAATGCGCATCAGGTCGCGGATAAACATGATACTGATACAAGTGTTGTGCCAATATAACAAGTCTGAATTTCATGTAAGTTTTAAATTATATATGAGTAAGCCCTGACCCTGGTTACATCTAACCATACAACTTGGGCAATCAGCGTTGACTAAAGCTCGTGTTGACCTTTGGAAGATCAATCTTGTAACTGCCCTTGCATACCCTTTTGGTCCCGATTAAACTTCCATTTGTTTAGTGTCTCACCCCGACCAACTAACAACGAATATGTGTCAAGGTTTCAGTTTTATCTGATTGCAAAAAAGCAACACTCACACCAGGTCAGACAAACTTGATACGGTATTCAAATCAAATTATAGCTGTTTCATTGCAAGTAGCCGCGAATAGCAAAATGCTCATGGACGTAATTATACGATTGAGCGTACTATGTCTAAGAAGGGATTATATAATTGTCTTGATAGCACGCGGATATAAATCTTTATTCCTTAAATATGCATTTCTACGCCTTTGCAAACAGAGTAAGTGCAGATCAGACGGCTCCTGTATGAGCCATCTTACCAGGGTCTACTCTGTTTGATAACGGCAAAAATATAACAATGACTCTACATTTTCTACCATGTCCAAACATATCTATGTTCATATACCACTATAAAATAATCTAATTGAATATTCATGGAGTAAAGTGTTAAAGACGGAGCCAAATGCAACGTAGAGCTTAAAAGTACAAACTGACATTCCTATGTATGTACATGTACATTTTGATGAATGCGCACTTCTACTCCTTAGTACGCACAGTAGACCTAAAACAGACGGTTCTTGTGGACGCTGTCTGATCCGGGTCTGATCTGTTTGCTTATGCCATGAGCAGACTCATACAAAACGATTCCAACAGGGGCCAGTTTATCATGATCTACTCTATGTGGTTATGAACTATTGTGACTCTACAGTTTCTAATAATACAAATAATGTACATGTACGTACGCCATTATAGAAGTTCAGCTTAACACTTTCGGCGCCAAATTTCTAATTGTCGTCTGCAATCCAACTTTGTTAAATCATACAGTAAAATAAGGAAATGAGATAAATAAATGCAAATTTCAAAGGAATAAAGCACATATATAGAACTAGAGATTGAGCCAAATAGTGAAGTCCCTGATCAGACGCCGCCTTGAAAAGGCGGCGTCTGATCTGGGACTGCACTATTTGTCGTGGTGGATTTACACGACTGTGGCGGTGAAAGGGTTAATAATTAGTAATGATGTCATTATTCCCAGCATGAATATTCAACAGAGAAACAGTTAACTGGGTGTCAAACAGGTTGGATCCTGATGAGACGCACAGGAGCGTAGCTAGCTATACGCACTTAGGCACGTGCGGCAACATTAATAAATAGAACAACACTCGAAGGCAGAGGGGTAGACTTTGAGAGGGGTAGACTTTGAGAAACGATCAGTCTTGTCATTTAGGCTTGGACCCTTTACTCCATGAATATTCTTGAAAGAGATAATGGAAATATGAATATTAATTATATTAACTGTGATCATAGCACATGGACATGGGACATTTTATATCATGACAGAAACTGTAAACTCATATCTATATCAAATCATAAGCAAAGAGAGTACATCCTGATCAGACGGCTTCTATAGGAGCCGTCTGATCTCGGTCTACTCTGTTTGCAAAGGCGTAGAATACATATTTATGGAGTAAACACATTTTCTCGCCATTTGACGACTCTGTAAAAGTCACTTTTTGAAACGGTTGTGATAAATAGAGCAATTGGTCATATATGATCAAACTATTTGTCACAATGGGTTAAAGCCTACACAATTCTATTTTTCCGAGGGAGCATGCCTCGGGCTCCGATAGCCACATTGTATGAATTACATTTGGAACAAGCTACGCACCCGACGCTGAGTTGAATCCAAACTGTTTCCAACTATCGGAATTAGCAGGCTAGCTGTAAGCCATTGCAAGCGATTGCAACCTTTCTTTAACAATAACTGCCAATTGCTTTAATTGTCAGTATAGAATGGGTTGAACAATTCTAATGTTAAAATAGGCCCATTACTGCAGTTTAGGACATGCTCATTATGACACCGAGTGTTACATTGTTTCGTTTGAAAAACGAATGAGACAAGATTTACCTTCAAACAAAACAACGAACTAAAACATTTGCTGCACAGTGACAAAGGATAAAGGGAAGCAGTTATACATAAGTAGGGCATGGCGACTCGACCAGGTTTTGGATGTATCTATACCTTATCCCACTGTGAAAGAAACCATGTCTGCTTAACCCTTCTCTCCATGAATATTCATTTAACCCTTTCCCTCATATAAACGTGTTTTCACGCATTTGCAAACAGAGTAGACCCAGATCAGACGGCTCCTAGAGGAGCCGTCTGATCAGGGTCTACTCTGCTTTGCTAATAGAATTTGATAGATCTAATTCTTTGCTTTCTAAAATGTCTACAATGTTCTACCTTCTATTTTGTTAATGAATATTCAACAGGTATTGGAATTTGGCCTAAATACAGAACAGGTAAAGGGTTAAGAAATATTATATATGAATAATAAGTACAGAAGAATTTGTCTTGAGAAGACGTGTAATTTGAGTCTGTAAGGCAGGTGATAGCCTAATGCAGGGTAAACGTAATGCAGAAAGTTACTACAATGCTCCCTCTCTACAACGGCACCCTTTGGGATACGGAGATTGTATGTGTTGTTCAGAGGGAGTTGTTATAGGGAGGGAAAATCAAACATAATTAGCTTGTTTGCAGATCCCCAGATAAGGTGTATTTCGAGAACTAAACCCATTATGCCTCCATCAAACCCTATGTTGTGACCACTCTTTAAAGAGTGGTCACAACATAGGGTTTGATGGAGGCATAAAGAAAATACGAGGGAAAAAAGTTGTTTCTGGAGCCTGGTTGTTTCGGAAACAGTGACATGCGTTGTTGTAAGTAGGGAATCGTTATTGAGGAAGGGAGCACTGTATAGGAGCCCTCTGCATTACACTTGCCCTGCACTAAGTAGCCAGTTGCTTTTAAGGAGCAATGTTCAATAAGTAAATGAACACTTAGGACAGGTTCTCTTGTAGCTTAACGTATCTACAATGCCATATTAACAAGATACGACTTGGCTCTGATAAAACCAGATATACAGTAAAACCTCTCTACAACGGTCACTAAATTATGTTCATTGGTTGGTATTTAGGGCAGGTGGCTGCTCGAAGCAAGGTGAAGGTAAATCAGACCGCTCCTATAGGAGCGTTCTGTTTTACTTTCACCTTGCTTTAAGCAGTCACCTGCCTTTCACACAAACTACTTGATGTAATTTAGTGGCCGTTATAGAGAGGTTATACTGTTTATAATGTAGGATCTATAAAGTTCATTAGCAAAAAGGTTATTCAAATTCAAAAGTTTATTGTGTTTATGGCCTCCGGCCCATACACAAAACGATGCATATATAAAGTATTCATATGCTAAGTGCAGGTCGTGCATTCCAAATATAGTTATAAATGTCAGCTACGTTCAGCCGTGAAAGTGGCTAACAGCATATATATATGTATGATAACAATGTACGAGCTATATATGCTAGAATACAGTAGATGTATAATACCTAGTACATACACTCAGCAAGACCTTATGCATATTCTGGCGTATATATCATATGACGTATACATAGAAAAACTGATATGCCAATTCCCTAACATTTGTACTACACAACCACGTATATGTTGCTATGATACACTCATATGCTATGTGATAATACATCAATATATAAACAAATTGCATTTAAGAAAACATCCAGAAAACATAGCGACCACATACTAGGATGTTTACTCATATATGTTCATGAATTGCTTTCTTTCTGCAAAAGCTCTATAAATATACACAGCAAGATTTCTAATCACATCTTGACTTTCGCATGACATTAGATTATAGAATTTCTGTACATTTGGATATTCATAGTAACACTTTGGAATGTACAAAGACCGTAGATTTGCAAATAATGGACATACAATTACAAAGTGATATTCATCTTCTATACAACATTCAAAGTATGTACAGTATCTGTAATCCCTTTCAATATTAAAATACCGGCCTGTTTCAATTTCGAGACAGTGCGAGGAACTTCTAAAGTTTGCTACACATTTCCTGTACTTATTAATATCAATAGAGGTGACATATTTTTCAACAGAGTAATGGAGTTTGAAGTTATAATAATGAGATAGTTTCCTATTGTCCATACATCTTGCATTCCAGTTTTGTATATATTGATCTTTCATTCTTAACATATACTGTGAAATAAATTCGCTTGAGTTTAAAACTTGTTGTGACTCCCAAATATATCCATAACCATTTAAAAATAGACTAGTTCTTACCTCTGTAACCCAGTTCTTGTATCCAATACTATCATAGTATTTCATCATATTATAGCAGAGTTTGACATATCTAGTGTTTGGTAGATTTAACAAACGTATCCAATATTTAATACATCTCTTTGCACTAAATAGTTGAATGGGATATCGTCCAAGATCTCCAAGTATTGCATCATTACAAGCTTTATTGCTAACATTTAAAAATCGTTTACATGCATTAACATGGACATTTTCAATTTGTTTTATACCTGTCATTCCCCAAAGTTCTGATCCATATAACATAACTGGAGCTATTTTAGAATCAAATATTTTGAAGTAGGATTTATATGGCAGTGGAGACAATGGAAAAAGTGTCGCATAAACATAATTAAAAACCTTTTTTGCTTTAACTGCAACTGCCTCTGCCATTTTATACATAGAAAGCTTAGGTGTAAAATAGACACCAACATATGTGAATCCATTTACAACTTCTAATTGCTTATCTGAATAATACCAAACTTCTCTTTTGGCTAACCGACCACCCCTTTTAAATACCATTATCTTTGATTTGTTTATATTTACTACAAGCTTGCTGTCTTCGCAAAACGTATGCAGCAATTTCAGTTGTCGTTGTAGACCAGCAATAGTATCTGATACCAAAGCTATGTCATCTGCGAATAAAAGCAGGAATATTTCGACTGTATCTGGAAACAATTGTATACCACGAACATTCTTGTCACAGAAATATGAATATAATTCATTAATAAAAAGTGAGAAAAGTATAGGACTTAAGTTACACCCTTGTCGTAAACCAATTGGACAGGAAAATACTTTAGAATATCCTTTCCTAGCCCTCACACAAGCTTTAACAGATGTATATATGGAATGTATAGCTCTATACAAATGACCTTTTACACCATTTTTATGCAAGACATCATACAAAATAGCCCTGTCTACAGAATCAAATGCTTTCTGAAAATCAATAAATGCTACATATACAGGTTTTGCCTTCCTACACAAATATTTACTAACAATTGATTGAAGTATAAAAGCGTTATCTATAGTACTATAACCTGTCCTGAAACCAGCCTGTGCTTCTGTGATTCTACTATACATATCTATATAAAATGTCAGTCTTGATGTAATTATCGATATATATATTTTACTTAACACGTCAATAAGAGATATACCCCTGTAATTATTTGGGTCATTTACGTTGCCCTTTTTGTGAAGTGGTATTATAACAATCTTAGTCCACTGTTCAGGAAACTCACCATTTACAAAAAGTCTGTTAAACAGTTTGTTTATGTATGGTAATAATATTTCTATACCATAAACAATTTGTTCTGTTGTCAGAGTACCACCTGTAGCCTTTTTAAGGTTCAGCTTATTCACACTCTGCATGATCTCACTATCAGTGATAGGTGCATTAAACAATACATATTCTATATCATTGTTTTCATGTACATAACCATAATTTTTATCGACATCCACATTTCCTACTTCCTCTAATATATCAGCAGAAAAGAGGTTTTTGAAATGAATATACCAATTTTCAAGTGTAATTTTAGGTGCAGTAGCACTTTTGCATGTCATATGTCTTATCTCAGACCAAAAGTATCTTGAATTATTGACAGAATTCTCCAATTCTAATACATACTTTGTGTTAAATGAAAACCTTTTACTTTTACACATATTTCTATAAGTTTTCCTGGCTTCAATATATATATCTAATGAAGCACTGGATCTAGTTCTTCGAAATTCGTTCAGTGCCCGTGTAGCTTCTGATTTTGCATTTTTACATTCTTTGTCAAACCATCGCTTGATATTAGGTTTCTTATTTCTATCTCTTCTTCTCCTTCTAAACTGTTTGCAACTATCTAAAATGGTTGTTTCAAACTGATCTATTATAGCTCTTATATCGTTGTTCCTGTCTCCTAACATTGAGTCAACGTGATCAAATTTTCCACTATGCAATTTGCTAAGCAATCTACTAAAATACAATTCCGAATTCTCCTTTTCTATCAAATAATATGACGATTCTTTCTGCACATTTGCATCATCTATATCATGTACTATAAAGGGGTATTGTAACTGTAAACTAATTGGCATGTGACAACTCTCAGGTTTCGAAATAATTTTAAATTGTGTCACCAGATCTAATAATGTTTTGGACAGTATGAAATAGTCAATAATGCTACTACCATTCCTATTGGTAAAAGTATATCCGGTATTGCTTTCGTCATTCCCAAATCTCCCATTAACTATGTAACAGGAATGTGTTTGACAAAATCGTATTAAATCCCTTCCAAATTTGTTAACAGTAAAATCGATAGTTAGTCTGTCAGAACCTATATTTCCATCAATGATATCACTCACATCATATAGTTCAGGTATGTTATCTTGCATTATCAAATAATCAGCTAGGTTTCCAGTGCGTGCATTAAAATCACCATTTAACAACAATTCCATTTCTAATAAATTGTTTTGTATAATGATATCTTCTAAATCTTGCAGACCGTTCTCAGTGCTGCTGTCATAAAATGGCGAGTTCATTGGTGGCAAATATAAGGAGACATACAAAATATCTCTATCCGTTTTGAGAAGACACTTGTCGATGATCAGTATAACACCAAATTTGAAATCATTACATATTCTAGTAATACAATTAGATATATACTTTTTTACCAAAATACTTACCCCACCCATCGGTCTACCTCCTACTCTTGACTTTTTGGCATTGCATGTGTAACTAAGAAAACTGGGGAAAAAATGTTCATACCAATCTGAGTTAATATCCCAGGTTTCTTGCAACCCTATAATATCATACCGTTCAAGAAAACTACTAATATCAAAATTTAATGCCTTATTTTTCAGACCCTCTATGTTCCAACTTAAGGAGTTCAAAAACCCATTATGCAGTGTTGGGCGTCGGCCAGAAACCTATCTGTTTTGCGTACTGTTATCATTACAAACTGTGTCCATAGGAGTATGAACCTGTGTCGCTTGCCCCTTATCGTTTGCGCGGGCAGCACGCCTGAACACTCTTGTGTCAAATTTACCATCGTTATTAACTTCTGTATCAGGTTTTCGGTATGTATATAATACACCGTTCTTAAAGTACCCTATAAGACCCTTTGCACGAACTGATTTGATTTCTTGGCGTTGACGATATGTCAGATCATTTGAAATGCGTATACCACTGGCCCGCAATACGTCACGATACTTGAACAGTCTAAACTTGTCTTCACCTTTGCAAAATTTCAGTATTACCATTCTGGTTGAACCAGGAACCATATCACCAACTCTCTGTGCGCTATCAATACATGTTTCACCAAGCATTTCCTCACCACTAACTACACCAAATACCTTTTCATTTACCAAACTTTTCAGATCTAAAGAATCGGATTCATTTTCTTCTAAACCAAAGATTCTTAGGGACCGTTTCAATTTCTCGGACTCAATTGTATTCAGCTGCTTCTCCATTTTACATAATCGATCTTCATTTTCTTCATCGCGCATTGACATCGCCGCAAGATCACTGTGTAATGTATCAAAATTATGCCCTATTAAACCAATGTCTTCCTCGACCGTTTTAAGCCTAGCATCAAAATTCTGCTGATTTGATTCGATACAATTCAACCTAGACTTAAAGGACTTCATCTCAGTTTTCAGCTGTTTCACATCAGATCGCACCGCAGTAACCTGTTCTTTAACACTTAATATTTCGTTTTTGGTGTCTGTAATGGCATTAAGTATCATACATGTCTCCTCAGACGGACCTGGATTCTGTTCAATGTCAAAAGACAACATCAACAGGCGTTGCTGATATGACACATATTGTCCACCATACAATGCACATGCGGGTACGGTCCCTGCCGTAGGAATTGATGACATGATGCATGGATCTAGTTCGCCTGCAGCATACGTATCAACTATATACCACTTCCCCTGCATAATACCACAGACTGCAACCGACACGAACAGCATAGACATTCCAACCACAAAACATCTCAAGTGTATATCAGTCCCAGAGTGATGGCTTCTATACTTATCAAATTTAGGTATTTTGGCCTTGCCTTTATAGCACCGTAGAAACGTACCAATTTTCGCGCGATACATCGCAACATCTATACCCATAGTTAACAAGGACGAGAAGACTTGATTCAATAAATATAGGCAAGTCACAAATTGGCCACCGTAGACAGGATTTAGAAAACACTGTATACCGTTCTCTATAACACGATAGGTATACTCTTTACACAGTGCACACAATGGTATCAATAGATAACAGTTAATATATAAATAGTGGCTACTTCAAACCGTGCGTGTTACACCATGCGTAGACAATAGAAACAGCTGGACAGTCTATCAGATAGAAATCACTCATGCATAACCATAGCATGTATATATACTTATTCTATTGTCATATACATTTCTCTTAAATATTTCGAATTGACGAACAAAATACCTCTGTTATATATCCAGTCTCTTAGTCCATGAAAACGCGAACACTATCATATATTTCTCTTCATATTCTGTCACTGTTTTAATAAGATATTGTCACATATATCCAGAGCTAACACAATACGTCCAAACACAAGCACGACCCACAACAGGTTAAGATCCTGATCATACTGGGTCTACTCTGTTTGCAAAGGTGTAGAAAAACATATTTATGGAGTAAATGGTCAAATAATTATGGAGCTGGTGAAATATTGACTACATCCGATTCCATACAACTGTTGAGAAATCAATGACCGATTGTCAATCAGCTTGGAACCTGATGAAACGGCGATTTATATGGTGTCTCATCCGGGTCGCAGCTATTAACCATTAGTCTGCCACACATTTATTATCATTATGTCCTCTTTGAATGTTAATTAAGCAATTCTTTACAAAATATACTGGATAATGTTGAAATGATTTTCCTATACCAAATCATAGAGCATACATGAATGGATTTCCAATGGCAATCAGTACAGACCCAGATGAGAGAGCTCCTATAATGGCCACTAAATTACATCAAGTATTTTGTGTTGAAGGCAGGTGACTGCGTAAAGCAATATGAAAGTAAAATAGAACGCTCCTATAGGAGCGTTCTGTTTTACTTTCACCTGGCTTTAAGCAGCCACCTGTTCTAAATACCAACTAACCAACACAATTTAGTGCCGTTATAGAGAGATTTTTACAGTATTTTTACATAAACATTCAAAGAGTAAAGGACTGAATCCCACATTGTCTACATTAGTCTCGTTATAAGCATATTTTAGAGCAAACCCATTTTTGTGTGTGGTGGGGATGAGGTCATTGAAAAAAAAGAATATATTTGTGAAAACCACTGACATCTTCGAACCGCGTCAACACTGTTTGTCTATGTCCCATCTCGCAATATTTAAAATGATACTCTGGTTTATCTATGAGATCCCGTGAGGTAAAGGGATATAATTTATATTTCGATTACCAGTTGTCTCTTTAACCCGTGTTAGATATAGTTCCCTATTGACACGGACTTGTCACAATATCGATAATTTGAAATATTATAATCACAATTCTTTGGCGCCAAATTTCTAATTGTCTTTTGTAACCCACTTTTCTTAAAACATATCGTAAAGTACAGAGTTGAGGTGCATTAATGCTAATATGCCAAAGGAATAAACTGCAGATATTGAACTAGAGGTAAAGATAAAAAGAGACGTTCTTGAGGCGGCATCTGATCAGGGACTGCAATGATTTATGGGATGCATTTTGTAAAAAGAGTTGCCTAAATTTTGCTTAAATTCTTAGGTTAGGTAAAACTTTTGTCCGACGTTTATACCATTTAATCATTTACCTAATCAAATCAACATTGGAAATAATGGTATCATGGATGTTAATTTGATAATTCTAAATACATGTACCATGCACATGACCACAACAAAACATAAGCTCCTACAAACAGCATTCTAATCTGGGTTAACTGTGTTGACAAAGGCATATAGTGTGCCTCTCCCAGGTCAAGGGTCAAATCATTGTTATTTTTTGTGTATCAAGTAGATTATAGAGCACACGAAAGTCCACAGTCAACATGAATGATTTCCTATAAAGGATGATTTGACTGGCATTTCTAACAGTTTGCCACCGTATCAAACTATTTGATAATAAGAAAGTTCGATCACATGTTTCTGAAAAGAACTATGATCGGAAGTGAAAGCAGAATGTGAATGGCAATTAAGAAATGACACACAAAAATCACCAGCTTCCCCCAGAAGCTCAAATGATAGAGACAATGTATTGTTTAATTAAACACACTCCCTCTTAGAATATTTACAGACCAATCTCTTTGAAAATCTACCACACAGGAACATTAATTATTGAAAAGTATGATTTTAGAATTATTATTATTATATTATACTACATTTATATAGCGCTCTTTTCACACAGAATATGTGCATTCAAAAGCGCTGCACATGGATGAAATCACTAATCGGACTGAACCGCAAGATTATCTATCCAGACAATGAAAGATATACAACAGATATAAAATCACTAGCCGGAAGGAAGCGCGTGGTTATCAATCAGGTCAATGAAAGATATAAAAAATATATATAATAGATATGAAATCACTAACCGGAAGGAACGTCATGATTATCTACATGGTCGATGAGAGATAATTATGCAATATATATATATATATGCAATAAATGTAAAATCACTAAATGGTAGGAACCACATGATTGTCTACACGGTCAATGAGAGATATGCAATAGATATACAACAAATATAAAGTCACTAACCGGTAGGAACCACATGATTGTTTACTCCATCTAAGACCGAAGTCATAGTGAATCAAACTCCTTCCTTATTCCCTAATCAACGACACGATCTATGTTCTCAGTAAGACCAGGCGTCCGCTAGGACGCCGAATGGTTCCCGATTGGGTTCCCGAATGTGAATATCGCAGATTCTGGATGATTCGGCATGCCTTCGGGATGTTCGGGAACCCTTCCGCGTCATTCTTGAACCCTTCGGGAACCATTCTGGGTGATTCGGGGACTGATCGGGATCGAAAAAGATTCGGCATCCAAGTTTTAAAAGTTTTAAAATTTGGACGCCGAATCTTTTATTCGGGAAGGCTTCGGGACCTTCTGGAACCCTTCTGGAACCCTTCGGGACGTTCGGGAACCCTTCGCGGTGGCTTCGGGGTAGATTCGGGGTCATTCTGCAAGGCTTCGGGATCTCCTATCCACCCCGAGCGGTTCCAGAATGATGCCGAATCGATGCAGAATGCTTCCCGAAGGCTTCCCGAATGCTTCCCAAAGACGCGGAAGGGTTCCCGAACCCACGCGGAAGACATGCCGAATGTATTATGAACAATTCATATACTTAATATAAAGTATTTTTATCCAAGCAAAATCCTTACAGACATTATGTTATATTTTTTAAACAGAAAATAACAGTTTGTGCATGAACTATCTAATTAAATCCAGTCTGTTACACATTCTTAAATACTGTTTTTGATTTAGATTAACCTCAATTATTATCAAATACAATATGTATTCTTTAAATGACAATTAAACAAACGTCTTACAATTTGATTTTACAAAATAAACACTAATTTATGAAAAAATTATGCTCTGGTATACTTTTAAGTAACAGGCTTAGCTAAGTTATTACTTAAGAATGTTCGTGAAACTGGGGCTTGAATAGTCTCAGAAGATGCTGATGTCAGCAAAACTTATATCTGTAAAAGAACGGGATTTCCAGATATAAAATACAATATACAATAAACTTTAGTTATAATCAGATGTTACAAAACAGTTTATTTACCATAAGCTAGAAGTTATTTATCGACTAAAACAATAGCTTCTTAACAAAATACATTCCATTACTAACTACGTATGGATAATATGCATGTATAAAGAACAGGAATAGCTATAAAATATAACACATCTCATTTTCGTTACCTATTATAAATAGCTTAAAATAGCATGTATATAATAAATCCCTTATACTCGTAATTATGTTTTTGTTTTAACAAAAACCAAATAAAACACATGAGAGGGAATCATATATATGTAGATGTATGTGTGTGCGTACGTTTGTGCGTGCTCTTCACAAGTACATGTACTTGCTAAGAGTGTATTTGAGCCCCACCCAAACAGGGTCTACAGAGTTTGTATTAATATTAATATATAGATGTGTGTGTCTTCTTTACAAGTAGTATATTTGCAAAGAGTGTACTTGTCTTTTGCAAACAGTGGAGATTTTGAAAAGGGATTCGTGTTTGACCCACCCAAAAAGGGTCCATAGAGTTTGTTATTTTGCAACACATCTATAGCTGTAATAGATAAATGTCAATATTTATTTACATTAATTCTCATGTACACACTTACTTATTTTGTAGTATAAGGCTGTGTGCATATAGTATGGATATATGTAAGTGGATCTATACTTGTACTATAGAAGCCTAAGAACTATCTTTAGATGCAAATTAAGATATGAAATGGAAATAAGACATACATGAGTAATAGTCGTTAAGAACTGACATAGAAAATGAATCTTTCTTAATTAATTATAAGAGGTTTTTAAGCAATCCCCAGTAACATATATTGAAATAGTACGACACCATGCATGGAGAGAAGAAGAAGGTAATAGATACAGTTTACATACATGTATTAATATAAAGCAAGCATAAGAAGGTTCATCCGGACGTAAAGGAACTGTCAGTATTTATTACATGATAATGGTGCCATGTACTCCGATCCACTACCCATTAGGTGTTGGGAGCCGGGGTAACCATCCGCTCCATCCGAATGAATCTAGTCTAGATATAAGTGGGGGGGGGGCATCTTTTCCACTCCAACGAGACATCTTTTCCATTCCAAAACACAAAAATGCGGCATCGTTATATTCCCAGACTCTCAATTCGGCAACCCTTCGGCCTTATTTCTGCAACGATTCGGCATCCCTTCGGCATGTTCTGCAACGGTTCCGCAACCTTTCCGCACGATCGGAAACCATTCGGGAAGCATTCGGGAGGTTATCCTCAAGGTTTCGGCATGGTTCTGCATCGCTTCGGCGTCTGTTCCGCAACGCTTCGTAAGCCACTTCCCGAATACTTGGGGAATACATGCCGAATGACACCGAATACAAAGCTGATCCCGAATGGTTCCCGAATCGAGCAAAATTTATTCGGCAACCCTTCGGCAAGGCTTCGGCGCTCTAGTGGACGCCAGGCATAACGTATCAATTGCCTTATTAATAGTGTGAAAGACATCTATATTGATTTGAAAAGAATGTTTTAGATCTCCATGCTGCAAACTATAAAGACAAGAAGCTATAATATAAACGTTTAATATGTGGCAACGTTAATGAAGTAGGCGATCCATTATTTCCAGTTAATGACAATTTCAAACAGTCTCAGGAAAGCGGTACATGACTAATGTGAAACGTTTATACCCAGATTAGTCGCCTCGTTGGAAATGTGATGCAAGATTGTCATTTATCAAAATGGGTTAAATTCTGCCCATGTCTCAGCGCAGCATACAGTAAATGTTATGTCGGGGATTGGCAATCATATGGATTTCATCCCCATCCCTTTGTAAAGATATAGACATAGATATCGAACAATGCCACTATAACCGTCCCGATAAATGTTTAAATACAATTAATCCAGCAGAACACGCTTGTAAGACGTGAAAATAATTAATTGAAACTGAAGCAATACATACATGTATTAGCATTTTAATTAAACACATATCTCTGTCTAGCTACGTTTGGCAGTAGATCATACATTGGTTTGTATATTATAGTGATGACTTTAAGTAAGGGCTTGTGAAGTACACATACGGCAGTGGCGGGTGGTCTAGTGGTAACGCGATTGACTATCAGTCCGGAGGTCCGGGGTTCAAATTCCGGTCCCTCCCGGAAATTTCAGAGACGCTTTTCTCCCACCCGCACATCCTCTCCACCCAGGGGTTAAAATGGGTACCTGCATGATTGCGTAATATGTTAGCATTGCTCAATATTGTAGGCCAATGACTCAATGACCAGGGGAGTAAATGTACAGTTGTCATTCGGACTGAAAGAAGACTGTAACTAGGTACTTTACATGTTTTAACATACGACTAATGTATAGAAAATATGTATCGATGTGAGAGAGAGACAGAGAGAGATATATGGACAGAGAGAGAGGGAGAGAGATAAAGAGCGAGAGTGTACGTATTTATGTTTATGTGTGCGTGCGTGCGTGTGTGTGTGTGTGTGTGTTTCAGTGAATTTGTGTATTGTGTTTTGTTGTTTTGTGTGTGCGAGAGAGAGAGAGAGAGAGGGAGGGAGATAGAGTAATAGAATCAAGCATGGGTTTTGTTAAAGACGGGGGTTTCTATACCCGAGGTTGGTCTGTTCCAGTCGGAAACGAGCTTTAGCGAGTTTCCGATAGGAACAGACCAACCGAGGGTATAGAACCCCCCGGCTTTAACAAATCCCATGCTTGATTATTTTTCTCGCTGAAATACGCCCTAAAACCAAGAAAATTAACGAATTTGTGAAGTACTACTTTACATTGCGTAATACGACTTCCATATCTAATAGCAACAGACCGCAGCATAACTTTAGGCGTGACACCAAATTCTTGCATAAAACGTGCTGTTGTAGTCCCGCTAGACCATGTATTAACAAGGCGATTCTCGTGCTCACGCGCTGTTGTTGACCGGTTTTAATTATACCTATTACGGGCCTAAGGTAAACAATGGACGCGAATGCTACAGCGTTTTGACCTAAGCTAGGTGAGTATTTCCAGGAGCACCGACAATGAACTGTTTTTAGTGATAGACATATTGAATGAAATTCCGTGTAAACGGTATTTGATACAATCATGAATTGACGTCGAAAAGAAAACAGTGGCCCAGAAACAGCATAAATCGCCGAAGTGTCAAAGAAGTGTATAGTTTTGCTGCCGTTGTTTTGCCTGTATTTTGAAGAATTAAATTGATGCAGGAGAGCAGAAAATTGGGTTTATGCAAGAATAGCGTTAATACACGTTTGTTTTCGGGCAATAACATCTGCAGTGTCCCTCGGGAATGTTGTTGCCCTCGCCCTTCGGGCTCGGGCCAACAACAGTCCTTCGGGACACTGCAGATGTTATTGCCCGAAAAACGTGTATTAACCCTCTAATGACGTCATTTGTTATGACAACCACAAACGTTACGTTTTGGCGTAAATATAAATGACTGAGTGACTACAAAACAACGTCTTCGGTAAATTAAATAGGCTTTTAAAGTGTTTATATGATAAATAGAATTTCATATTCGTGCTAATTACTTATATTAATTTCAATTCATAAGGTTGTTGCCTATAGAAATGTTGGTATAATTCTGTAAGAAGTCCTTCCCTTGTATTGATTTTACCCAATCGCGCGTATGAATACACTAGTCACGGGGTGTTCCAGATAAGGATTTCTAGTACGGCTATTTTTAGTAACTCAGCTTATCTAGCACGACTGAGAAGCGAGAAAGATGGGGAAAATATGAAGAGAGACACAGAGAGACAAAGAGAGAGTTTGGTGTGAGATTGGAAACAAAGAATATAAACAATTGATACTATTCATTTGCGTTAACACAGCTTGCCTATGTCCCATTTCGTGTGTTTTAAATGGATACTCTGGTCAATTTATGGGATAAATGGATACTTTGTTTTGTAATTCGACTATCTGCCTCTTTAACCATTTACCTGGTAAATATAAGATATATAATATGGCGAATGTTAAGTATAGATGCCTTTTTGACATGGACTATCGATCATTTGAAATATCATAATCAAAACTCGTTGGTGACATTTTCCAATTGTCGATCGTAATCCATTTTTGCTAAAACATATCGGTAATACAGAGCTGAGGTACATTAATGCGAATATGTCAAAGGAATAAACCACAGATAGAGGTTGCGATAAACAGACTGGATTATAAGCATATACCCTTCCCTACATATAAAGTAGAACCCCTCTAATCCAACCACTTAAAATATACATGGTTGTCTTTATAAGCAGATGGTTGCTTAATGCATGGCAAAAGTAATGCAGAAAGCTCCTCTAGGACCTTTCTGCATTACTTTTGTCCTGCATTAAGCTACCACCTGTATCTAACAACCAAAATTATACCTCTTTTAGGTGGTCGCATTAGCGGGGTTTTACTGTATGTTAATAAGCCAGATAATATACAAAACAAAACAAAATTGCCAGTCATAAATCATTTTACTGACGAGTCAATTTAGTACATACGTTAAACCAATCCCTCATAAAAATGATTATCCACGCCTTTACAAACAAAATAGACCCAGATCTTGACCTTGATCTGATCTTGATTTGATCTATTTGTTTAGGAAAATTATAATACATATTATATGCCATGTTTGCTTATGAATAGTGATAGATCCGGCAGTACATGTTCTATCAATACCAAAACATATTGTGTGCAAATGCCATTATAAAAAGTCAGCTAATACATATTCATGATGCCATTATTGTGTATAGGAATATTCGGCAAGTAAAAGGTTAAATACAATCTAAAAACGCTCCAAAACCACATGAACGGCACAGCAAATTCAACAGCAATTAGTGTAGGTACTAGGTAATTTAAAACAACACCTTGACAATAGGCAATGCTAAAAAGAGAAACAAAACGCAGTCCTTTACATCTTTGCACAAAGGGGGCATACAACTGTGACACTAGTCTGTCTTAATTGTGTAATTGTGTGATTTACAGCCCTAAATCGTCTCCAACGAGGTCTCCCGCAGACTAGGACAATTATTTTCACGTTAAGTATCATGACTCTCATTGTTGATTATAGTGTATAACTCGACAGCTTAATTTTGCACCTGTTTATAACAATGCTTTCAGAGTAGAAATAGAACTACATGCAATTACAAGTGTAACAAGATATATGACGTCCAACCCATGTGCAATGTCTCTTTTAAATCGCTATCTAGTTATTCGCGACCTGACTAACATTTGGATCCACCCAGTTAACCCTTCGCTTGCTATTCACGTCAATATACCTACCTGTAAATAGTGAAGACCCAGATGAGACAGCTCCTGCAGGAGCTGTCTCACCAGGGTCTGCACTATTTACAAGATGATTGTGCAACCAGTGCACTCCACAGCAGTGATTGCACAGCAAAATACTTATACACAGTGAAGATGTATGTAATTATACAACAATGATTTCTCGAAGCATTTCCAGCTGCAGCAGATTCAATTTTGAAGAGTAAGTGTTTTATTCACAACGAATGTCGTTAGTAATGCGTCTTATATTTTGTTCGATTTATTAAAAACAGACATTAACACGTTCGCTGCCTATGTCGCATCTGTGATTATCTATGCAAACAGTTTGAATCCAGATGAGACGTCGAGTTACTCTGACTATGTTTTTGTTTTAAACAAAAACGAAGACATGTTTTAAAAAATGCAAATTGCAGCAGACAACAAAGGTTGCAGAAGACAAAATTCGGCATGGAAAGAGTTAACAAACAAACACTATAACCCTTTTGTCGTCAATAAATTTCGTTTGACAACAATGTCGTCTGTTTCAAGTTTTAACGTGCACATTCCTTCAATCTATGTTCTAAAAGAAGTGGTGTGTCAGTGTAGATCCTGGTAAAACGTTGAATTATTTCGCGTCACAAATGGAATCCAAATGTTTGCAGAGGTAAGTGATGTGTCAAACAGTGTAGATCCTGCAGAGGTAAGTGATGTGTCAAACAGTGTAGATCCTGCAGAGGTAAGTGATGTGTCAAACAGTGTAGATCCTGCAGAGGTACTCATAGGTTCACCCACTGCAGCAGGTCAGTCTCGGTGACTTAGACGATGAAAGACTAAATCCTTTACTCTATAAATATACTCAGGGAGCCAGTAGTGCCTACCGTGCACCCCCTAGACTTTTTTTCATGGGTACCAAAATGTTCAGAAAAGTGTCCTGAATCAGAATCGCGAATGTACTCAAACTTAAATTCTTTTAGGCTATGTGTATTTTAACCGTTTCCATGGCAACCCCCCAGTTTTCGTAATGATGACCCATACCTACAAATTCGCCTGTATCACAGCTAGTTTTTGTCCTAAAACTATAAAACTGGTACGAAATGGAAGATAAGACATTGTGCTTTTATTTCTAACTTGTTTTTTTAATTACCTTATTTGCATACTCATGAATATTAATGAGAACATTAAAATTAGTAAAAAAAAGTATAGAAATAACCTAAACCTTTCATTTTTTTACAAATATCAGAAAATAACTCCAAATGCAGTTTAACATGATGACTAAACCCCCAGGAAACAAAATATCCAATTTGAGGACCATAGCATTAATTTTAAGCACCATTTTCACCGTTTCCATGGCAACACCCTAGTTTTCGTAATGATGGTCCGTACCTGCAAAATCGTCCATATCACAGCCAGATTTTGTCCAAAACCCATAAAACTGGTACCAAATTGGAGATAGGACATTGTGCTTTTATTCCCAGTTTGTTTTTCAAATTACCTTATTTGCATACTCATGAATATTAATGAGAACATTAAAAATAGTAAAAAAAAGTATAGAAATAACCTAAACCTTTCATTTTTTTACAAATATCAGAAAATAACTCCACATGTAGTTTAACATGATGACGAAACCCCAGGAAACAAAATATCCAATTTGAGGACCATAGCATTAATTTTAAGCACCATTTTCACCGTTTCCATGGCAACACCCTAGTTTTCGTAATGATGGTCCGTACCTGCAAAATCGTCCATATCACAGCCAGATTTTGTCCAAAACCCATAAAACTGGTACCAAATTGGAGATAGGACATTGTGCTTTTATTCCCAATTTGTTTTTCAAATTACCTTATTTGCATACTCATGAATATTAATGAGAACATTAAAAATAGTAAAAACAATATAGAAATGACGTAAATAATGTAAAACATTCAATTTTAATTTACAAATATCAGAAAACAATTTAAAATGCAGTTTAACCTGATGACAAAATCCTCAGAAAACAAAATATCAAAATTGAGGACCAAAAATTTAACTCTAAGTAACTTTTTGACTGTTTCCATAGTAACCATTCATTTCACTCTGTTCACACAGTTTTGTTAGTCGACACCTACCTGCAAAAATCTTCCATATCACAGGAAGTATTTGTGCTAACTGCATAAAACTGGTACCAAATTAAAGCTAAGACAGTGTGCTTTGGTTTAAAAGCTATAATTAGGAATTTCCGTATTTGCATACACATGCATATTAATGAGAATAATTAAAAAATAACAAAAAAATACAGAAATAACGTAAACCTCTCAATTTTTATCCTACCAATATCAGAAAACAACTTGAAATGTAGTTTAAAATGATGACAAAATACTCAGAAAGCTAATCATCTTAATTGATACCCAAACAATGAACTGTAAGTAAGATTGTAACGGTTTCCATGGTAACCGCTCCTTTCACAAATTTTGGAAATTTGACATCCAACTGTAATACTCCGCTAGATCTCAGTTATTTTTGATGAATCATGAAATCAATTGTTACAAACATAGATATGAGGCATTGCTTTAATAGTAAATATTACTTTTCTGATATAAACTAATTTGCATATGTATGAATATTTATGAGAACAGTAATAGACGTTGAAATTTTTAACAGACACCAGTCTTTCTCTTATAAAGCAAACAAATATGGAAAATGGTTAGCTAAAGTTTACTATGATCACTGAATATCACCAAGATTATTAGATAAATAAATTTGGGACAAATTATATAGCACTGATGGTGATATATCTGTTTCCTAGGCAACCATTCTAACCTCATTGTTCATATTACAGAGTGTTTACATACCTGCAACATACAAAGATATTGCTGCCTTCTTGGGCGATAATTATAAATGATATAAACATATACCCGGTAGTTGATGTATGAATCTTAATGTTAGGTTCTCTTTATGCAAATTACCTTATTTGCATCCTCATGAATATTAATTAGTGATAAGAATACAAAGAGAAACAATATTGAAAATAACATGTTTGGCAGTATGCCTAGCACAACATTACACCATTCTCCAAATATAGCTTGCAATGATAAATGTACCTTTTGGTGATAAATAAATGAATTTCAATTCTAAAACTGTCTAAAAGATGTTAAAGGGCATGTATACATTTAGTAAAGGGTTAATCTCACTCTCTGCTTTAAAACACCTTTACAGAAAACTTCTTTGAGTATGCCGACTCAAAAAAAAATAGATGAATGATATCTCACTTAACCCTTTACCAGCTGAATATTCATGTTAGAAATAATGACATCATGGGTATTTATCAGTTAATTTATAAATTGATGGTCTGACTCTCAGAGCATACCTTAATTAGAGGCTAAAATGGAACAGTTTATATTGGATCTTCTCAGGTAATACTCTGATAAGAGCTAGGTCAAGATGATAACATTGCTGTTGAATGTCTGTGGAGCATACCCTTATTACAGGCCATAATGTAATCATATCTGTTGATTGACTGTCAGAGTTACATGTTGACAACCATTCTTCTCTAAAACAAGGGGAATGTCTGGGTCGGGAAAGAGATCTCTTCCAAAGTATCAACTCTCAACTGGTAAATAACTCTTCAGATGTGCTGTACTAAGCAGGCCCTACAAGGGGGTAATGTTCCCATATCAGCATTGCGAAGTGCATCTGTTGGCTTATCTTCACACTTCTCCTTAATCTTAAACAATATCAATTCATTCACAGTGTGAAATCTTAGGTTGCCATACATTGCACACGTAAATTCATCCAAGTCATGTAAAGTTATGTACATTTGCTGTTTCCTTGTGTTGCTGTTCGGGCGGGTGTTTGTTCTGTGTGTGGTGTTTCCTGCATGACTCATTTTTGTACTTGTACAAGATCTCCAGACACATCCCAAGAGTTGCCCAAACCTGCTAATGGTTTTATAAACATTGGTTTCTTTTCAATGGTCTTAGTGGGTGTCAAATGTTCTCAGCCATTGAATGCACTTGTAGAATCACAGCCACAGTACAGATGGAGACCCAGAAGTGCTGATCGGTAATCTTCTGTGTATTCTTGGGCAACCTCTCACATGTTTATTATTTTTTGATGATTGCCTGAGCCAGTATCAAACAAGACAGTAACACCTTCAAACCAGTTAAGGTAATGAAGAATATATCACTGTCTGGAGTTCGAAGATGAACAGTTTTGTAGCCTTGTTCTTTTGCATGCTTGGTGTAAATAACGATCCTTGTTTCAGTTTCTTCCTGTGTTTAATTCAGGGCATCAATACTGTTTCTCACTGTTGATATACCATAATATGGCGAGAACTGGTTAGACTCACCGTCATAGATGTGAAAAAATATTTCTGCCTTGCAGCTTCTAATCGTAAGGAATCAAGGAATTGTAGCAATTATTAGTGGTTCACAAATACCCAATATATATGCAGATTGATATAGGTGAGACAGACAAATTAAAGGGTCTTAAAACACATCACAGGATTACCAGTTCTCGACAGATTATGGTATATCAAAAGTCGAAACAGTCTTGAAACCCTGAATTCAACACAGGCTTATGGGCTTTAAAATCACTGACACATTACAAACAATAACAGAAGATTGTTTGGGGTATCATAAGTACTTGGCTTTCAACAGTTACCATGGAAGCAGTACGTGGTCATTTTGGTAACAGTTTTAGACATAAAATTTATTTATTCATCATCAAAAGGTACATTTATTATTGCAAGCTATACTTAGAGCATGGTGTAATGTTGTGCTCGGCATGCTGCGAAACATGTTATTTTCAATATTGTTTCTCTTTGTATTCTTATCACTAATTAATATTCATGAGGATGCAAATAAGGTAATTTGCATAAAGTGAACCAAACATTAAGATTCATACATCAACTACCGGGTATATGTTTATATCATTTATAATTATCGCCAAAGTAGGCCGCAATATATTTGTATGTTGCAGGTATGTAAACACTCTATTATATGAACAATGAGGTTAGAATGGTTGCCTAGGAAACAGATGTATCACCATCAGTGCTATATAATTTGTCCCAAATTTATTTATCTAACAATCTTGGTGATATTCAGTGATCATAGTAAACTTTAGCTAAACATTTTCCATATGTGTTTGCTTTATAAGAGAAAGACTGGTGTCTGTCGAAATTTTCAACATCTATTACTGTTCTCATAAATATTCATACATATGCAAATTAGTTTATATCAGAAAAGTAATATTTACTATTAAAGCAATGCCTCATATCTATGTTTGTTACAATTGATTTCATGATTCATCAAAAATAACTGAGATCTAGCGGAGTATTACAGTTGGATGTCAAATTTCCAAAATTTGTGAAAGGATCGGTTACCATGGAAACCGTTACAATCTTACTTACAGTTCATTGTTTGGGTATCAATTAAGATGATTAGCTTTCTGAGTATGTTGTCATCATTTTAAACTACATTTCAAGTTGTTTTCTGATATTGGTAGGATAAAAATTGAGAGGTTTACGTTATTTCTGTATTTTTTTGCTATTTTTTAATTATTCCCATTAATATTCATGTGTATGCAAATAATGTAATTCCTAATTATAGCTTTTTAACCAAAGCACACTGTCTTAGCTTTAATGTGGTACCAGTTTTATGCAGTTAGCACAAATACTTCCTGTGATATGGAAGATTTTTGCAGGTAGGTGTCGACTAACAAAAATGTGTGAACAGAGTGAAATGAATGGTTACTATGGAAACAGTTAAAAAGTTACTTAGAGTTAAATTTTTGATCCTCAAATTTGATATTTTGTTTTCTGAGGACTTTGTCATCAGGTTAAACTGCATTTGAAATTGTTTTCTGATATTGGTAGGATAAAAGTGAATAGTTTACATTATTTACGTTATTTCTATATTGTTTTTACTATTTTTAATGTTCTCATTAATATTCATGAGTATGCATATAAGGTAATTTTAAAAAAAAACTGGAAATAAAAGCGCAATGTCCTATCTCCAATTTTGTACCAGTTTTATATGTTTTGGACAAAAACTGGCTGTGATATGGACGATTTTGCAGGTACGGACCATCATTACGAAAACTAGGGTGTTGCCATGGAAACGGTGAAAATGGTGCTTAAAATTAATGTTATGGTCCTCAAATTGGATATTTTGTTTCCTGGGGGGGGGGGGGGGGGTTTCGTCATCATGTTAAACTGCATTTGGTGTTATTTTCTGATATTTGTAGGATAAAAAATGAAAGGTTTAGGTTATTTCTATACTTTTTTACTATTTTTAATGTTCTCATTAATATTCATGAGTATGCAAATAAGGTAATTTTAAAAATAAGTTAGAAATAAAAGCACAATGTCTTATCTTCCATTTGGTACCAGTTTTATAGTTTTAGGACAAAAACTGGCTGTTATATGGGAGAATTTGTATGTATGGGTCATCATTACGAAAACTGGGGGGTTGCCATGGAAACGATTAAAATACACATAGCCTAAAAGAATTTAAGTTTGAGTACATTCGCGATTCTGATTCAGGACACTTTTCTGAACATTTTTGTACCCATGAAAAAAAGTCTAGGGGGGGGGGGGGGTGCACGGTAGGCACTACTGTCTCCCTGACTAATACGCCTTTTAGAGTAGACCCAGATCAGACAGCTAGAATAGGATTTCGTCTGATCAAGGTCTGCTCTGCTGGCTTATATTCTGCTAATTACGTAGTAGCGTTCGCCCATGTGTCCATATTTCAGTATAAAAAAAGATATTATTAATTGATACATTATTTTTGACATACATATTCATTGATACATAATTTTTGACATACATATTCATTGATAGATTATTTTTGACATACATATTCATGGAGTGAAAGTAATAATAACAGCATGAATATTTATTAGGTTTTTTTTTATAAAGAAATCGTTTGTGAATGGGTACAGTGCTCCCTCTCTACAACGACACCCTTTGGGATACGAATAGTGTATGTGTTGTTCAGAGGGAGTTGTTATAGGGAGGGAAAATCAAACATAATCAGCTTGTTTGAGGATTCTCAGATAAGGTGTATTTCGAGAACTAAAACCGTTATGCCTCCATCAAACCCTATGTTGTGACCACTCTTTATAATCGTCACAGAGTGACGATTCTAAAGAGTGGTCACAACATAGGGTTTGATTGAAGCATAAAGAAAATACGATGGAAAACAAGATGTGTTTGTGAAACACTATGCCCCCTCATATATTTGACCTCTGACCTTGACCTCTGACCTTGACCTTGACATGTCACCCCTCAAAATGTGCAGCCTCATGAGATACACAAGCATGCCAAATATCAAGTCTCTATCTCTACTGGTCCAAAAGTTATGGCCAATGTTAAAGTCGGCGATTTGACCCATATATTTGACCTCTGACCTTGAAGGATGACCTTGACCTTGACACGTCACCCCTCAAAATGTGCGACTTCATGAGATACATATGTATGCCAAATATCAAGTCTCTATCTATACTGGCTCAAAAGTTATGACCAATGTTAAAGTTGCTGACAAACAAACAGACAAACAGACAGACAGGGCAAAAACAATATGCCCCCCGACTATCGTCTATGGGGGCATAAAAAGTTGTTTCTGGAGCCTTGTTGTTTCGGAAACAGTGACATGCGTTGTTGTAAGGAGGGAATCGTTATTGAGAGGGCCGTTGTAGGGTGGGAACACTGTATAACAGTAATCACCGAAAATGTGATACATTAATTCTAGATTCATTTTCTTGCGCTTTCCCTTTTAAATACTCATTCACTGAGATAATGAATGGGGAACAAAGAGCTGCTGAATAATTTCTTTGAGTTTGCTATGTTTTTAAATAGCAGCTAATCTCAATCTATTAATATTTCGGCAATAAATAATAATATCGTGGGTATTGATTGGCTGATGTTTTATTATGGAATATGTACACATACATTGTTGGGATTGGTAACAACTGTAGAATCCAATCTATCATAATTGCATAAACAAATATAGCAGACCCAGATCAGACGGCTCTTACATGAGCCGCCTGATCTGGGGTTTTCTCTGTTTGCAGCGCATCGACATGCGCTGGTATGAAGGAGTGGTTAAACAAACACTCGTCATTTGCATGGTGCTCTCTTAGCTCTTACTCCGTTGTCAAAAAGATAATGTCTGCTCAAATTTGAATATGGTCCAATGCGGGCGACTTCCGATTGAATACAGCTTTTAAGACGTTATTAACCGAGAGTCAAACAGCTGGGCCCTGTCCTGGTGAGGCGCCGAGTTTCTCGACGTCTCATCAGGATTCAAACTGTTTGCAAATGCGAGTCAGATCACGAATACCAGAAGAGTAATAAACATTCAAATTAAAATCCAAACATAGATTGCTAACGCTTTGGCTACATTTAGATCAGAGTAGGAGAGAGGTTAGGCATATTGACGTGAATAGCAAGCGAAGGGTTAAGAGGGATGTCAGTCCCGTTTTTAGGAGTACGGGTATGGGCGTACAGTCCTGTATGGAAGAGTTAAGTGCGCTTTAGATGAGTATAAGTCCGGATTAGAGGGACACAAGTCCGGATTAGAGGGACACAAGTCCGGATTAGAGGGACACAAGTCCGGATTAGAGGGATACAAGTCCGGATTAGAGGGACACAAGTCCGGATTAGAGGGACACAAGTCCGGATTAGAGAGATACAAGTCCGGATTAGAGGGATACAAGTCCGGATTAGAGGGATACATGTCCGGATTAGAGGGACACAAGTCCGGATTAGAGAGACACAAGTCCGGATTAGAGGGACAGAAGTCCGGATTAGAGGGACAGAAGTCCGGATTATAGGGATACAAGTCCGGATTAGAGGGACACAAGTCCGGATTAGAGAGACACAAGTCCGGATTAGAGGGACAGAAGTCCGGATTAGAGGGACACAAGTCCGGATTAGAGGGATACAAGTCCGGATTAGAGGGATACAAGTCCGGATTAGAGGGATACAAGTCCGTAGGCGTGTACATGTCCTGTCTACAGGAGTACAAGACCGGTTTAAATGAGATTGGTGATACTCATGAGTAACAATTTAGCTCGATCTCATACGCCGAGTAGTCTAACCCGTTAGTGCGCATTACCCCTTAAAAGTGGTGCAGGCAAATAGTATAGACCCAGATAAGGGAGCTCTTGAACCCACCAATGTCAATGGATGATTTAAGCAGTTTATATGTTTACTGTTCCCCCACCCTCAACATGACAAGTGGATGGGTTCCAAAGTAATATCTGAACGAGGTTTCTTTCACTCATGCTCTCCTAAACTATGTTTAGATCCAACCTCTATGAGTTAATCTACGGAAAATGAGTATTAACTATAGAAATATATAATTTTAGAAGTGTGTAGTTTTTAAACTATTGTGAGAAGTAAAACATTTCCTACAATGGTTTCAATAAAGGAGCTTTACAGAGGCGTCCGTAGGAGAGAGTGGGTTAAATAATACATGTATGAGAATAAATAAGTTAGTTCTGCATAACAATTGACCCCTTAACCCATCGACTTTTAACACATTACACAGAGGATGGACCAACACCAGGGCATGCTCGTTTTGCTTATGCAATAACATAGATATGTTTCTACATTGTCTGACATGTAGTATGTGTTTATATACTATTATAAACGTGCTGTCAATATTTCTTACACGAATAGTTATGGTATAAAAGGTTACAAACAAACGAGTTGAACAACATGTTCACATTGAATGAATAATTATGACCATAAACCTGTTGCGTGTCCGTGACTAACCATGCACAGGAGTTTCCGTCTACTAGGCAAACCCCCATGCAAGACCTCAATCGGCTAATCTTAAAATTATCGACCTCACGCGTTGCAGGTTGCACGTATATATGCAGCGGCGAACGACCGCCCAGTACCCTGGAGCTGAAATCCTTACAGCAACAATGAAGTACGTGTTTGTCTTTGTGGTTTTCCTGGTCCTGTTGGGCCTGTCCAGCGCAGCCTCGTTCAAGAGGAGCAAACTACAAAGGCTGCAAAATGTCAAACGCGAAGACCTGCTTGCGAGATGGTTTCAAGGCCTGCAGAAGAGAGATAATAGTGATGATGACGACGATGACGACGACGATGACGACGATTATGACTGTAAGTTAAAACATCTTCGTTTTTATTTGATTATCTCTTACTTTTCCTCTTACTTTTCTCTAGCCAATATATTTTAAGCTAATCATTGTTTGTTATTCATTTTGTTTGTTTCCTTTCCTGTAACATTGCACTAGGTTATGTCTATTTCCCTTTGCATCCGTGTCTGTTAAACAATACATGTGCCAGAAATCTAGTGATGTTTGTCACTTTCTACAATGTTGGTGAATTTTGGTAGTCTCCTATTTTACTATGAATATGCACATAAGAGGTAATAACATCATGACTATATACCAGCTAAAAGTATGTCATATGAAACAAGAACATTTGTTGTGGCAGAAACTTTAGAGCCAAACCTATATTTATTTGACAAAAGAACAGCCGATAATTATATTCGGAGATCTACAGGAGTCCACTGATCGGAGTCTATTCTGTTTTACAATTGTGTTAAGATGCGTAACTATGGATACGGGTTATATCTCAGTTACAGTTATCATCGTCTCTTATCTAACACATAGTTAACCCTTTCCCACTTCTAGGTTTGTTTAAGATTTCAAAACCTACTGAATGTTCATGGACAAAATATTTATAATAAAATGTGGAAGGTAAACTAGCATAACCTTTTAAGAATGTAAAGAAACAGATCTATCAAAGCCCATTGGCAAAAAGAGCAGATCCGTATTGGACGGATTCTATAGGAACCGTCTGGTCTGGTTCGTCTTTGTTCGCAAATGCGTGAAAACACGTTTATATGAGGGAAAGAGTTACGTCTTTCTATTAGTTATCAATATCAATGTGCTACGCTTGTTGAAAAAAACACTTAACCTTTTCTTTCATATAAACGTCTTTTCGAGCATTTCCAAACAGAGCAGATCCAGACCAGACGGTCATGTGGATGCCGATTGATCCAAGTCAGCTCTGTATGCTTGTGCTATTATAAAGGTTTCTACAAAAATCAAACGATATTATGGATCGAACGATTTTAAAATGTAAGACGGGCCCCAATTGTCCATAAGTGGACATTATGATATACAGGAACATATGTCGTAGTGTGATACTTGATGTGCTTAGAGAGACTGTGTATTAAAACTCGGGTGTAGGTAAGAGGAAATATTGCGAATACATGCATACAGATGTTTCAGATAGCTCCTTTGACAAAACAAATAATATTATTCGTGTCTGTATAATAAAAACAGGTGGGAGAATGTATATCCCCTAAACGTCTTCTTTGTAGACCTATTAGTGTGTCAGTAAAAATAGGTTTTGATTATATTTCAGATTCAAAGGACAGTGACGGTAAGCACATTTAAACATGTCTAATGTTTATTCATTTTATTGTTCTTCTGATAACACCAAACATGTACAGTCCAAACATTAAAATGGTGTACGTGCCTCTCACAGCCTACACAATGTGTCAGAATGACGGGGATCGTTGTTGGGCAAACTCTGTTTGTGTATAAATGCGTTATACGAGCTCTCTAATCAACTGTTCATATGTTTCAAACAAATAAGACGACAGTTTAAAATTGCAATTTTAATTCGAATATAACCAAAATTTAATAAGGCTTTGCCTTTTGCGTGTCAAAATTACGTTGGGTTCATAGACCACAAAACAAAACAAAACAAACCAGTCATTTAACCCTTCGCTTGCTGAATTTTAAAATACATGTCTCCTTCTTTACCCATGCCCTGTTGTATAATTACATATATCTTCACTGCGTACAAGTATTTCTCTGTGCAGTCACTGCTGTTGGGTGCTCTGATTGCACAATCACGTGTAAATAGTGCAGACCCTGATGAGACAGCTCCTGCAGGAGATGTCTCATCTGGGTCTTCACTATTTACAGGTAGGTATATTGACGTGAATAGCAAGCGAAGGGTTAATAACCATGTTGTCAACACTTCTTTCATGACCATTCATCAGGTAGACAGGTTAAAATTGCAATTATAATTCGAATATAACCAAAATTTGATAAGGCTTTGCGTGTCAAAATTACGTTAGGTTCATAGACCATAAAACAAAACAAACCAGTCATTCAGTCATTTAACACATTACCACCTGACGCATTTTTGCGCCTCTATAAAAGTCACATTGTGAAACCATTGTGATAAATAGAGCATTTGCTCCATAGGAGCAAATGCTCTATTTATCACAATGGTTTCAATACTACACAATTCTAAAACTCTCCTTTTCTTTAGTTAATGCTCCTTTTCGATAGATTTATTAAAAAAGGTTGGGTCTAAAATAGCCTAGGAGATAATGAGTTAATAAGCATGTTGTCAACACTTCTTTCATGAGTAATCATCAGGTAGAGTGTTAAACAAACCCATTTGTTAGGCAACCAGAGCATGTACAACAACACAGATCACGTCTAACATTTGTTGAATGTTCACTTAACCCATCCCGTCATATACGTATGCCTTTTCACACCTTTGCTCCTATAGGAGCAAATGCTCTATTTATCACAATGGTTTCAAAACTATACAATTGTAAAGTTTCTCAGAGAGCTTGCCACCGGACCGCTATAGGTACAGCTCTGACATTACACATGGATTCAGCTACGCTTCTACAGTGCTCCCTCCCTACAACGGCCCTCTCAATAACGATTCCCTCCTTACAACAACGCATGTCACTGTTTCCGAAACAACAAGGCTCCAGAAACAACTTTTTCCATCGTATTTTCTTTATGCCTCTATCAAACCCTATGTTGTGACCACTCTTTAGAATCGTCACTTTGTGGTCACAAGAGTGGTCACAACATAGGGTTTGATTGAGGCATAACGGTTTTAGTTCTCGAAATACACCTTATCTGGGGATCTGCGGACAAGCTAATTATGTTTGATTTTCCCTCCCTATAACAACTCCCTCTGAACAACACATACAATCTTCGTATCCCAAAGTGTGTCGTTGTAGGGAGGGAGCACTGTATTTGCACATTAAAATGTACGATAATTGCAGCTGTAAGAAATGTGGCTTGTGTCGTAAATTGGAATAGCAATAGTATGGGTGGAACGATTTTAGTACGACGGGCCAACGTTTACCATTAGAGCACATGATAATATACGGGAACACATATCTTACATTTTATTTCAAAATATGTAAGTCAACAGGATTTGTTATATTTCAGGGGATCCGGAATATGATCGCCGCGATAATAATTTTGAAGGTAAGCATATTTAAAGATGTCGAATGTTTATTCATTTTATTCTTCTGATATCGCCAACCCTGCTTTTTCACTCAGTTTGTAAACCGCGTCATACATGTAACGCCTGTGTCAGAGCACACCCAGTGTCGAGACAACGGGAATAGATATTCGGTAACATATCTATGTGTACAAATGAATTAACTGAGCAGGAATGATCCAGGAAAATGAGTTAAAAGGTTTAAAAGGTTTATTCCTAGTCAGAGAAAATGCTCTGAATCTGATTGGACCACTGCATCTCTCGTCATAGACAGACAGTGTGGAATGAGATTGAATCACGTAGACGAGAGTTATGCATAGGCGCAGGGGCTGGGGGTAAGGGGGGCATTGTTTGGACAGGGGAGGCAGAGTGTGCTTCGCCCTACCCCTCCCAATAATTCTCAAGTCCGGACATAAAAAACGAAAGCGGTATACAATTTGCACTTTGTTTTGTTTTCGTACTTGCAAGTAATTACGACGTTTTGGTCCTGCATGTCTATAACTTAGTCCCGTTCAAAGTTAAACAATCGGATCATTCGTAACTACTCGTCTTATCCCACCAGACTGCAGTCTGATAAGTTTCCCCGGCTTTACTTCGAACCCTGACGGAATACGACGAGTAAATGTAGTTATGATTCGCGGTATTTTTTTCTACATGTGTTCAAAACCAACGAACAGATGAAATGCAGGAATCCTTTCCTTAAGGTCACTGCGTGAATCTGGAAAATGGTAACGAAACAGGCATTGTGTATTGTGTGACAGGTGACTCAAGATTAAGTCAGGAACAAATATTATTCATATTATTGAATGAATATGAATGTTACAAGATGAAGTTTGAATATATGTTTTACTGAAAATGTGGATCTTTGGGAAAAAGCGAAATTTGCTTGTTAGACAAATACGAGTACATGTATAATATGATTCAGAGTGTCCCAGACAAAATCCAACCCAATTTCATTTCCTTATTACTCTGGAGCTGTTTAACCGCTAGAAAAGTGTTATATACCGGTTTGTTGGCACAGCACATGTGTATAAAATTTACAGCTTAAATACTTTTATAGATTTTGAGGAAGTAAGTAAATACTGAAGTATCATGTTTTCACTTTTCCCAGAAATTGGATTTTCGTCACACATTTACCGTATTGATTATATTTTGTTTAGCGAATAACCAATATAACTCTTGTTGTACCCAGAATAATACTTACATGTATGTTAATGGCATTTGTCATATTCCAGTATTAAATCTTCCACTTTAACGGTACTTTAAATTATCAATTTTCCATGCAATTTGTTCATAGATAGACAGATAAATATTCTAGTTTATTTTACTGCATATGTTCAGAGACAAAACATTGTCAAAGTGTTAAACAATGAAAATACGTAGTCGTTTTAATAGGCGGGGCTCTCAATACATATTATATTTTGAACATAATTACGGTAATTGTTGACATAATACTCACTTAACCATAATTAGTTAATTAATTTTCTTTAACAGTTGGTATCGTTTTACTACATGTAATATTTTAAGTACTTATGTGATACAAATTTATTAGGACTTCAGTTAATTAAATGAGATCATATTTGATGGACGTATTACGATATTATATTTTCTTTTCAATGTAATATTTTACAAGTGGATTTCAGAACTTTACATTTGTCATAAGTTAATTTGTTTTAATAAACATTGGTGTCACATTTTGTGATGAATAAATGAGATAGAATGCCAATTTCTTTTCAAATGTACTTATTATACCCATAACTCTTTTTGTGGGAAAATTGAAAACAGTATGCCTTCAGTATTTACGTACTATCTCAAAATCTATCAAAGCATTTAGGCTGTAATTTTACACAAATATGCACCACTGCTGTACCTACAAACTGGTATCTAAAACGTTTCTATATATTGAATAAATTGAGAATAATAGGGAATTGACTTTGGGTTGCATTTATTCTAGGAAACCCTGTAGAACTAAGTAATTCTGCATTTCGGATTCTGTGGCCGAGTGGTCTAATAAGATGTCCGTTACATAGAAGACCGACAGCCAGAGATTTAGCTGCGCACCAGGGGATCGAATCCCGTCAGATGCATAATATTTTTATCCCGTTCCCCTGTCACATTTTATAAAAAAAAGTATTTTATTATCAATCACTGGGAGTTTTAAACTACAAGAGCAGATATATCGCTTCTTTTCTTCGTGACACCCCCACCACCATTGCATCCCACCCTTATTGAAAACGCTCCGACGCCAATGGTATGGAATCAGAATGAATCACGTGATTTATTGGCGTTGTTTTCTATCATCCGAAATAAAAAATTGAATACTGCCTCACATTAGTAAAACAAAAAGTAATTAAGTGTGTTGTTGGAAAGAGACAGAGGCTACACAGACACACTTGAATTAAATGTTGTAATCAGAAGTATTAAATTAACGCAATATAAAACATACATCGCTGATTTTGTTATTATTATTTCAGTTGCATGGAAATGCCGTAAGTATCTATCTATCTATCTATCTATCTATCTTATCTATCTACGATCAATTCTCATTAGGACAGTACACAGCTCCAATTTAAACCCATGGCAGACTTTAATCTTAGCAGACAAAACGTAATTGTCCACGACAGTGTTAACGACAACCATGGCAACCGTTATATAACTGTTTGGTGCTAAATAACGGCCGCCTGCACAGTCGTCTGTTGTAAATTTTAGAGTTCAAATTGTTCTCGAAAGTGTTAGAGGTGTGTTAAACAATTCCCCTCACCCTTTACTCCGTAAATACGCCTTTCTGCGCCTTTACAAACAGAGTATTCCAAGACCAGACGACTCCTGCAGAAGCCGCCTGATCAGGGTCTTCTCTATTTGTTTATGAAATAATATAGATATTGCTCTAAAGTTTCTGCCATAGCCAAAACTCATGGAGTAAATGATTAACACTTTCACTGTGCTATTTCTATTCCAAATTTCAATACCTACTGACTAGTCATGGACAAAATAGTTATAACGAAATATCGGAAGCGGAACATTGTAACAATTGTAGAAACTAAAGAAACAAATATATGTAATTCCATTAGCAAACAGAGCAGACCCTGACCAGACGGCTCCTATAGGAGCCATCTGATCTGGGTCTGCTCAGTTTGCAGATGTAAAATTTATATCAGTTTATATGAGGGAAAGTGTTAAGGATCCATACTGTTTGCAAAGGACCTTATAGGTTCACCCTTTGCAACAAACCTTGTTAATCACTTCTCCAGCAACATCGACGATGGCAGAGTTATCCGAATCACTATTCAGCAGTAGATGAACCATCGTATCATTAAAGTACAGTAAAACCTCTCTATAACGGCCACTAAATTACATCAAGTAGTTTGTGTTAAAGGCAGATGGCTGCTTAAAGCAATGTGAAATTAAAACAGAACGCTTCTGTTTTACTTTCACCTTGATTTAAGCAACCATCTGCCCTAAACACCAACTAATTAACACAATTCAGTGGGCGTTATAGAGAGGTTTTACTGTACAGCTGAACTTCGATATCTCAAACTCAGATAAGTAGAAAGTTCTTCCAAAATGTACACTACAAAATTGTTACAAACTGTATCATTACGCATATCTAGAAATACATGTGATAGCTTAATGCAGGTTGAAATAAATGTTGTAAGTTCATACAGCATAACTGTTGACCTGCTGTAAGCTGTACATTTAGAAATAGTCAAGATTAGAAATCGGATGGCTCGAACTTGTTTTATCTCAAAATAATATATACGCTCCCTTTAAGTTCGAGATATCGAAGTTCCGCTGTATTAGAATACTGGTAAAATACTAATTCAAGATCAAGGAAGCAGCGATGCTTCTTTTCCCAACTTAGACGTTACTAGAAATAATACTTATTTCAAATACACTTTTCTATAGATCTACATATATACACAAGTTTGCAAAAATACGCCCGTATTATACACCAATACAACATGTTAAAATGTGACTACGGTGGCAGTCCAAATATATGCTATACGAGTCTGTCCACTATGTGTATTAGTGTACTTTGGTGTCACTGTCTATAAACACATTAATCTGTCAGTCTGATATTTCAGACTCCATTTGTTTGTAATTTTACACTACGCGATTCTAAAGTCTGCGTAGAACATACTTATATAAGTCTGTTTTTTCTGCATGCCTGTTTGACTTTCCCTATGCTTGTCTGCATAATTATATGTTTGTCTTTTTATATGTCAGTTTGTACATATCTGTCTTTCTTTAAGTATTCCTGTTTTTGTATCTGTCTGACTTTCTGTATGTATCTCTGAATATATGCCTGGCGTTGTGTGTTGCCACTCGGTAAATTTATCTTTATGTCTATCTGTATGCATGTTTGCATACAGCTATCTTTATGGTTGTCCGTATGTCTCTGCTTACGTTGAAGGATGGCAATGGACGGGGAATAATTATGGAAAATATGTATGTCATTCTATATATATTTCCGTAGACCTCTCGGTACATCATATGTCCCTCTTTCTATATACATGATTGTACATTTGTATGTATGCCGTTTTGTATGCCTCTCTGTATATCTGCACGTCTTTTTGTATGCATGCCTATATATCTGTCTTGTTTGTATGTATGTCTGTCTCTAGCCCCCTTCCTGCGAAGGGTTGCAATGAGTGTGGACACAACTTATGAAAATTATACTGAAACTGATCTTACAAATCGCTGTACGTAAGTATATTCCTGAGTGCCAAGTAAATACATAACACTGACAAACAGTATAAAATCAGATTTAAATGCGTATAATGATTTGAAAATTTCTACAAAAGGATCGTCTAATCTGTGTCTGTTCTGTTTGCAAAGATGTCAATTCATATGTGTCTTCTGAGTAAATGTTTTAAGTCTTAAAATGTGACACTTTCTGCCATTCCTTGTCATAACGTCAGACCATTAACAGTTTAGATTTTTCCGTGACACTGATGTGCCCGGTATATGCACATGCCACATTGTATAGGAATTTGAACTATATTATATGTAAAATTATAATCAATTACAAGTAAGAACAAATGGTTGTCCACATGAGGCGTTGGTGCATCGATTTGAGACAATTGCTGTTTCATTATAAAACCAATAATGGAGCAGACAAAAACCGCTTGTCTGAAAAGGTTATTCAGTCTAACCGTTGGTCTTGTATTGAGTAGTCAACTGTCTGTGTGTATTGTGTAACTCATGTTTCGATGTGTATTGAGTAACCACGTATACATGTGATTTAAATAGTCATGTGTCGATGTATTTTGAGTAGACGCTTGTCCATGGGTATTGAGTGGCCACATGTCGATGTATAATGAGCAATCACTCGCCGATGTGTATTGAGTGGCCAGTAGTAGCTGTGCCTGGTTTGCTCCACGTAAACATGACACTATTCTTTTAAATGCCGTGTTATAGATATTCTACTTTAATCAAGCTACTGATTTAGGTATATCACGTTTTACAGATAACCTCGCTGCCCTGTTGAACTCTGTTGATGCTGAAGGTTGGTACATTATTATTCCATCGATCCAAATCTTCATAGAAACATCCTGTATTGAATTCTTCTAATCATCCCGATGCATAATGTAATATCATATGCTAATGATAAACTGTGTGTATCTCCTGTTGTGCGCTTGCGTTTAGAATTTCACGATGATGGTAGAAGACGATTTCATGTTCATATATGTTTGGTCGACGGGACTAGTTGCGCATAGAATCGCCTAACAGAAGACAAAAGCAGTGGTGCAGTTTCATAATTGCTCAATACGCTCATGTGTTTAACATTCTGATAATGTTAAATTATCATTTTGCCAATATACTCTTCGATATAAGTTGAGACTGTATTTATCAACATGAAACCTGACCATCAGTAAAAATTGGTTCTAACTCTGTTTATCTATTTGCATGCTAGCGGTGAAACTGATTACTTATGCAAACAGTTTGGATCCAGATGAGACGCCGCATAATGCGGCGTCTCATCAGGGTCAAAACTGTTTGTCATCTTGGTCATATTTTTGCAAATAAGTTAGAGAAAAGTTATTTTAAGAATTGAAGCAGACATTACTTAGCGTGCAAAGAGTTATAAAGTTTCTATTATTTTGCTCATAGATGTTCTACTTTACTCCATATATACCTATTTGTGATGTCATGCGACTTGACTCTGCCAATGAACGTATAAAATGTTATTTCATAATCGTAGAATACAATGTTTTATTCGTCCAGTGCTATGTTAGTTGCCCCTTATCGCAGTAAACCTATCAGACGAGTCATGTATATACCGTCTGGACAGGGACTGCTCTTCTGGCTACGGTATAATATAGATCTGATTTTAGTTTCTGCACATGACCACAAATTCATCTGGGCATTTGCCACTATAAATGTGCACCATTTTGATATTCATGCATTCATTATATTGTGGTAACGAAGGTTCGCGATGAAATATCGACCATCACCAAAAAGTGCATTTAGATTAGAGCTTATAATTTGATCTTATAAAACTTTTAGATGAACTGAAACTCAAAGTAATGTACACAGAAACTTTGTTCCCATGAACGTGTATTTTAGACTCATGCTACTTTACTTATGTTGGTCCAGAAATGCAGCAGCTTCTTTACGAGTGTATGGAGCAATTGATGCCCAGGAACACACCAGTTGCCAGGTCATTGCTGGCTACTATAAAACAGGTAGGACCCATCTACTCTTCCCACCGAGAGACTAAAACTGCATTTGAGTGTTGTAATAGCTATTTATTACTTCAACAGGCAATGGAATTTTGACCGTCGACATTTTAGCTGTTAGTTGTAAGTGCGTTTCGGGATTAGTTACCATGTCGACCAACCAACGAACACATACATCGAGTTTGATTGTGACCATTATAAAACTTCTGATAGAAGATAGACGATAATTTATTGATGTTAATCCTTTTGTGCTAATATGTAAGACCTTTGCAATGGCGTGTAGACCGGGATCAGGGTTTGCACTTTGTCATCGAAGGTTAAATTTGATATACCGTAATACACGTATTTTGTTAATTAATAAATCTCCGGTAATGGGGATCCAGATTTAATTGTTCAGCAAGTAAAGAATTAGATATGCTACCAGCGATAAGTAACTAAACTTGTATCTGAATATTCTTCTCTGAAACCATAAGGCCTAGATCTTTGATATTTGGTATGTAGCATGATCTAATGATCCTCTACAAAGATTGTTCAAATTATGACACCTAGATCAAAAATAGCACCGCCACAGGGCTTATCAGTTTTTCATAGGAAAATATTTAAAGATCTTCTTCTCTGACACCGTAAGGCCTAGACTTTTGATATTTGGTATGTAGCATCATCTAATAGCCCTCTACAAAGATTGTTCAAATCATGACTCCCAAACCAATAATGGCCCCACCCCAGGGCTTATCAGTTTTTAATAGGAAAATCTTCTTCTCTGAAACTGTAAGGCCTAGACCTTTGATATTTGGTATGTCGCATGATCTTATGGTTCTCTACAAAGATTGTTCAAATTATGACACCCGGGCCAAAATGGCCCTGCCCAAGGGCTTATCAGTTTTTCATAGGAAAATCTTTAAAAAATCTTCTTCTCTGAAACTGTAAGGTCTAGACCTTAGATATTTGGTATGTAGCATGATCTTATGGTCCTTTACAAAGCTTGTTCAAATAATGACCCCGGACCAAAAATGGCCCCGCTCAGGGCTTATCAGTTTTTCATAGGAAAATCTTTAAAGATCTTCTTCTCTGAAACCGTAAGGCCTAGACTTTTGATATTTGGTATGTAGCATCATCTAATTGCCCTCTACAAAGATTGTTCAAATCATGACTCTCAGACCAATAATGGCCCAACCCCGGGGCTTATCAGTTTTTCATAGGAAAATCTTTAAAAATCTTCTTCTCTGAAACCGTAAGGCCTAGACTTTTGATGTAGCATCATCTAATGGCCCTCTACAAAGATTGTTCAAATTATGACCCCGGACCAAAAATGGCCCGCACCGGGGCTTATCAGTTTTTCATAGGAAAATCTTTAAAAATCTTCTTCTCCAAAACTGTAAAGCCTAAACCTTTGATATTTGGTATGTAGCATCATCTAATGATTTCCTACAAAGATTTTTCAAATTGTTACCCCCAATGCCAAAAGTGGTCTCGCCCCATGGCTTATGTGTTTTATAGGTAACTTTTTTAAAAATCTTCTTTTCCGAAATTGTAAGGCCTAGACCTTTGAAATTTGGTATGTAGTATCATCTAATGGTTTTCTACCAAGATTGTTCAAATTATGACCCCAGTACCAAAATTGTGCCGCCCCTGGCATCATCTAAAGTTCTTTTATTAAGACTGTTCAATTTTTAACCTCCAGGCCTAAAATTATGGCCTTTGGTTTCATATTGGCCCCAATCTGAAGCTGACTTATTTTTACATAGAAATACAGTGTATGCACAAGTCTATAGTAACCAGGTGAGCGATTTAGGGCCATCATGGCCCTCTTGTTATAGTTATGTACATTTACTGTTTCCTTGTGTTGCTGTTCCGGCGACTGTTTGTTCTGTATGTGGTGTTTCCTACATGACTCATTTTTGTACTTTGAATGTATGTTGTATTCTATAAGGTTTGAATATTAAATTACTCAATGTTTGATTTAGGTATACTCTATTTGCAAGGCGTGAAAGTGCGTATCTAAGGAGTACTAAGTTCAATGTATATAGTTTTCATAAATGTGTAAGTCTCATTTAGTCACATGCCCTTTTGTAAAATCTGATATTTTGTAGGTTCGTATCGGTTATGCTACAATAGGACATGTGGGGAGTCCTCACACATTATCTATATCCATTGATATACTACCATAGGATGTGTGGGGAATCCTTACACATCATCTATATCTATTGTTATACTACAATAGGACGTGTGGGGAGTCTTCACACATTATATATATATATATATATATATATATATATGTAAGGGATCCCCACAAGTCCTATTGTAGTATATATATATATATATATGTACGTGTGGGGAGTCTTCACACATTATATATATATATATATATATGTAAGGGATCCCCACAAGTCCTATTGTAGTATATATATATATATATATATATGTACGTGTGGGGAGTCTTCACACATTATATACACACGTCCTATTGTATTGTCCTATTGTATTGTCCTATTGTATTGTCCTATTGTATTGTCCTATTGTATTGTCCTATTGTATTGTATTATACAACCTGTGAGTTGTCCCCACACATTATCTATATCTACTGCTATACTACATACAACTTGTGAGTTTTACCTCACACACTATCTATATCTTTTTTATACCACCATACAACGTTTGAGTTATCCTCTTATGTTATCCTTATATATATCGTGGGCCATCTTCACTTATTATCTATATTTATATATCATTATGCTACAAAGGATCTAGTAGACTGACAACAGACATTATCTATACATTTGTTTTATTACAGCTCAAAAAGAAGTAAAACGGACCATACGCCACAGTCGAATGGTTATAATGACCACGGAATTGAACGCGGACTTACAAGTGAAACTTATAAGTAGATAACTGTCCTCTATCCCTTCTTATATTACCTGTAAACTATTATACAAGACAAGAACATGACTGACTGTGTTTTCTATCCACACTTGATCAGGATCAGCATCAAACAATAACATCAACTTATTTTTGTGTTTGGTTTGTTTTGGTTTGTTTCTTATCTAAATGAAGTCTTCTTCGAACCAATATACTTTAACCCTTTACTCCATGAATATTCATGTAAGAAATTATGTATGTATGAATATTAAATTGCTTTATTAACTTACATATTAACAGAACATAATTTGGTCCCAGTAAAACAAGTCTATTTATTACTTTCATCAGCAAACAAAGCAGAACACATTCAGATGGGTCCTGAAGGAGCCTTCTGACCTGGGTCTACTAGTTTGCAAAGATGTTAAAAGGCGTATATGTAGAGTAAAGTGATAACATGCAAGTGCATTAATACGACAATATATAATCCTCTGGTATTAAAAGTTATAACAATTGTGCTTGATTTTGATATCATTCTAAAACATCTGATTGGTCAGATTTAGAGCTTGTACAAAGTCTGACCAATCAGATACTTTAGATTGAACTCTCGCATGAGTCTACATTCTTCGGCATTTCACGGAAACGAAATTTGTAAAAGTGACACAGATCAACACCATTAGCTTTACCGACAAAAGTACATTTTACAAAAGTTCATTCATTTGTCTTCTATCACGTGATCGTAAGACTCCACCTGATTATATATTGTGTTCCGCCTTCGTCAAACAATTGGCCAAATCCATTAATATCGAGGCAAAGTTTGACGTTAGCCTACATGGAGAATTGCCCTGCCATCTATATGTTGCGCTAAGACTGCGATGAACACTAGTAAGCAGCAATCGGAACATCTAGTAGATTTTCCGAGCATATCGGAATCTTCCGAGTTCCACAACATCATGCTCATCTCTTTTTGCACACTCTCTTATGACTATTCCTATTTCTAATAAAGCATTCTGCAGAACATTGTATCTTGTTTTCTTTATTCTAGCAAATACTATGGTATTTCAAATTTTCATTAGACCACTTTGTTAACCCTTACCATATTGTGGAAAATAATGTCAACACGAATTTAGCTTTGGTGCAATTTGATCCAGTAAAACGTTTGAGAAACTACTAACCTAGTGTCAAACAGCTTGGACCCTGATGCGACGCAGAGTTACTGAACGTGTCATATGGATCCAAAATGTTGTAAAATGATACAGATTGCAAATGACGTCGTCCTGGGTCAGATGTTAACCCTTCTCTTGCTGAATTTTAAAATACATTTCTCCTTCTTTACTCATGCCATGTTGTATAATTACATATATATGCACTGTGTACAAGTATTTGGCTTTTTAATCACTGCTGTGGAGTGCACTGGTTGCAAAATCAACTTGTAAATAGTGCAGACCCTGATCAGACAGCTCCTGCAGGAGCTGTCTCATCTGGGTCTTCACTATTTACAGGTAGGTATATTGACGTGAATAGCAAGCGAAGGGTTAAATCATCTGAGTTTGAGCTCGTTGTCAAGTGTATGAAAAGTCAAATTTTGACAACTCAAACTGTTGCCAATCAGATACTTCAGAATAATCTCAAACTTGAATAAAGCGTTTTAAAACCTCAGGCACTAATAAGTTTAACCCAGTGTTACGTAACGCTATCTGCTGCTACACTGTATTTCCGTGTCTGTCATAATCCGATATATGTTCGAACGAACAATGTAACATTAAACACGTCTTTTGACACCTTTGCAAAGTGGACGGTTCAAGTTCAAGCAGCTTTTATAAATAGGAGTCGTGTGATCAGCGTATGCTCTGCATGCTGATTAACCAATTCCCTCATGGTGACGCGTTTTGACGCCCCTGTAAAATACACCCAATTCTCAAACGTCTTGCAAATGCTCCATTTCAGGACATTAATTCAAATCGGTTGTATATAAAACTAGACTACGAGGGAATGGGTGAAGGTGAAGCAACCACTTGCTTAAAAAACATATCAACATCTGTTCATTAAATTGTCGCATTAGGCGACCATAGAAAAGATGTTTGATTATTGGTCTTATTAATGCAAGTGGCAGCTTAATAGAAGACGAAAGATATGCATAAAACTCATACAGGACCAGATGCATACAATCAAAACAGAGTTCGCCGACATTAAATTCCGAGTCAATTGCGCATAAACCCCTGTATTAATTCATAGCTAAAAAGGACTAACTCGCACGAAATGAGTATTTCCAAAGTGAACACAGGGTGGGAGCTATTTCATTAATAGACAAATGAAATTTGCTAACAAGGAGTATGGATTCAGATAAATTGCCTTGCTGAAACACGGTGTAAAACCAATGTTCTGCTCTACCACAACAACAGCACAATATGTTTTACCTTAGAAACAAGAAAAAGCCTTAACCGTTTCAGTGGAAGAAACAAGTCATTGATACCCGTTCCAAACAAGGTAGGTCCAAAGGAGACGGCTACTATGGAAGCCCTCTTATCAGGATATGCCCTGTTTTTCAATGTTACATTTTATAAAAATCTCGGTTAGCATAATCTTTTATGGAGTAGTCCATTTGAAAATTCAGCGCTGTACGGGTTAAATTATTTTGTGTTTTAGTTCTACACAGTTTACAGTTAAGTGGTGTTTCAGGAAGCACATTGTGTAGTATATGCTCATATGAGTTGTATATATGTCATTGTTATTTTGCATGGGGACTTGTTGTCTTTACACTTTTATCCCGGGAGAACCATGCTGTGTCATATACATACAGTGTAGATTCAGATCCCAGGACTCTTTGAGAAGCCCTCTGATCAGGGTCAGCATGGTTTGTTATTTGATATCCTCTAGAACATTTAAGTAGTTCATGATGAATTGACTATTTTGTTTAAAACTGAAGTGGATACTTAGATAATGAGCCAATGCTTTGAGCAGTGACATGGGACATTAATGATACAACAATAGTATTGAACAATGGGGTGGTAGGGTTAAGGAGGACGTCTCTACAATGAACGCATATTTTCAATTATGTAATAAAACTTGGTATTTGTTACGTTCAATCATTATTATGAAGATTGCCAATTTGAACGTATATAGAAAAATGCCTATGTGATTCAAAATAAAGTTTTCATCGATACTTATAATTTTTGATCTACAATAAAATATTAACGAAACTAAAACGGGAACCGAATAAATACTTATACATTGTAAATAACATATAAAGCACAAGAAATGTGATTAATGTAATTGTTTAGAGTTAGAGTTAGAATTGAATTCTTGCAATTGTAGAACGGTAAATAATTATTGTCGAATTATTTTACCGAATTAACCATTTACCTAATACACATTCAATAAATAATGATATCATGATATCAAATTACTAGTTTCCTTTTCATCTTATTTCAGAGGTTCAGATAATATACCCCAATTAAAATATTTCAAGAATAACTTCTTTATTTCTCTAACAGTCCCTAGGTTTTGATCGCGTTTTATAATCGCCTGGAACAGACGATTATAAAAGAGTGTTCATAACATAGAGTTTGTCGAGAAACGAGGATTTTAGTATTTGAATTTGCACTTTAATCTTAATTTTGCAAACAATGTAATAGTTATAATACCGATTAGAGGTTTGAACTATTAGTAACTCAACAGGTTCGATTAACCTTGTGTTGTCGTCAATGTCAACAACAGAGCAGTCCAGGATCTAACAACTACCTTTAGTCTACCGTGTTTGCAAAGTCCCTAAGGATACATTTGTTATATGCGTGATTTATGACTATTTCTTCTTCAATGCTGTGCCTACAATTTAGTTATCAGGCACAATGTAACTAATCCTTTCAATGATGAATTTTCAGAAACATCAACGTTTAACTATAAAGTCCACTCATAGATTAAGGGGCATATTTAAATATTTACCCTCTCTGCGCTGAATTATGGAATAACCAATCTGTGTGTAGCTATAGAGTTCGCACATAGATCAAGGAGAGTATGTAAACTATTAATTTTTCCAACGCTAAATTGTGCAAAAGCCCACCAGTGTTATGTATAGGGTCCACCTATAGATAAAGGAGCATATTTCAAACAATGATCATTACTATGCTTAATAGTCAGAATGGAACAGTCTTTCAGTGTTTAGTGAGAGTGCCCACATATAGATAAAGGAGAGTATGTAAAATATCAATCCTCCCAACGCATGGCCTATCAGCGCTTAACTATATAGTCCATAATGTATGAAATGATTAACCCTTACTAGATGATTCTGAATGACAAACAGTGCATGCTGTGATTAGAGTGTTCCTCTAGGAGTCCTCTGATCTGAGTTTACACTTTTGGCACATTCTTTTTTATAAACAGTAGTCAATAAATATTAATGATATTACAGATTATTGCATACTTATTCACAAGGTAAATGGTTAAAAGTGCACATGTCTGGTAACAGGATAACACGAACTTATGTTTAACTCGAGTTAAAATCTCGGTTGCTTCCAAACTTTGTAATACAGAATTGCACAAAAATTCACCACCGCATATATAAAGACATGCAACAGCAGTCAGTATTACTATCGGACTGTATTAACCCTTCGCTTGCTAATCACGTCAATATACCTACCTGTAAATAGTGAAGACCCAGATGAGACAGCTCCTGCAGGAGCTGTCTCATCAGGGTCTGCACTATTTACAAGTTGATTGTGCAACCAGTGCACTCCACAGCAGTGATTGCACAGCGAAATACTTGTACACAGTGAAGATATATGTAATTATACAACAGGGCATGGGTAAAGAAGGAGAAATGTATTTTAAAATTCAGCAAGAGAAGGGTTAAGATGTAACATTTAGAAAGTTTCCAAGTTACAAACAGGCTGACTTGAACTCCTGTTATATCCTTGACATGTGTATGATACATTTTCGTTCGAAATATCGAGATTCAACTGTAGTAAATTTCGGGGATTATTGGCAAGGTAAAGTCAATACCCCATTAGCATCCAATCCAGTTGACATACGGTCAGTCGTATCTCAAGGTAAAACCCGTACCACATTAGCATCCAATCCAGCTGACCCTCGGTCAGTAGTATCTCAAGGTAAAGCCCGTACCACATTAGCATCCAATCCAGTTGACACACGGTCAGTAGTATATCAAGGTAAAGCCCATACCCCATTAGCATCCAATCCAGTTGACGATCCAGACGATACATGTACCATACCAATTTCGCAATGCAGTTAGATATAATCTGGTTACACATTACATATATAAATCAATCAAAGTGCAGTGGCGTCCATATACTAGTAAGGGAGATAACCTTATGAACAAAACAAATATACTCAAATCACTTGAGTTATCCCTCTTCAACCACTCACAATATGAGACGCTTCTGATACTGGTAATACGTTTTTAAAGTCGCCCGTACTCCATTCTCAGTGTTATATTTTCTGGTCCTTATACTAATACTACGTTCTTTAAAAACTAGGTTTCGTGAACACAGTTACCATTGCCGGATCAAAAAAGTACGCAATTTTCTATACCATCATTTTCGTCATACAGGACATTCTTTCAAATATGTTTCGGTTCAACCAGTTGAACAAATTTATTATGATTCTAAAACTACAAGTAGTTTAAAATCTAAAGCTCGTTTTATAACAGAGCTTGACTGGATAAAGAAATTACAAACACCTTTTCCTTTAGGCCTTAATGATAACATTTTCCAAAGCGGAAACATTTCTAAAGATCCAAGTATCGATATTTTCTCTATATTTTCTATTCGAAAACGTAAAAGTAGATCACATGGCAGACGTAGAAATGGTAATATTAAGCGTAAATTACGTCGTAATATATCTATTCATGATTTAGATACCATTCTAAAACAAACTGGTAAATATTCTATGTTATTTTGTTTATCGTCTTTACCCTTTTCCTGTCTTAAGTCCATAGACGAAGAGGCTGATAAAATCTATATGCGTACAGATCCGTTGATTAATACTGCCTCACTTATACAAAGTTACACACAGCATGTTCTTCGTCCACGTATTGATAAAGAATCTGAACATAAAAGACATTTTCTGAAACTTCAGTTCCTAAATAAAGGTATCGATTTTATTGATATTCAAAGTATATTTCGTGATAAGAATGTAATCGATACTATTCCCAAATATTTCATCAACTCTGAATCACCTATCATCTGTTATAAATATAATAAACCTATTAGAAATGTTATTTTTAACTACAATAAAATTGTCTCTGACTTAAATATTGATGTCAATACCCCTATTTCTTGAGATTGTAGCATTTCTAGCTTTTGCTATAAACCAGTTGGTCATGTCATTACTGGTAATTTTGATATCATTAAGGATAAACGTCTCAGGACCCTCCTAACTAAAGGACCTAAATATAGATTACCTTCCCTTATTGATTTTGACGCTTGTCGAACTCATATTGCGGAAGCTATTCAAGAATTCTGCATCAAATGGTGTCGACGAGAACATGCTGATGTTAATGCCCTTTCGGATTGGAAGAAATGTATTTTCGATATTATTGATACTCGTATTACTTCTTATAAATCAAATTACCATCTTTTACCACCTCGACCTAGAGTTACATTTCGCTACTTGAAGAAAAACATTTCTAATTTTCATTCAGATTATGTTCTTGTTCCTGCTGACAAGGCATCAAACAATGTAATCATTATTTGAAGATTGTATTATGTTGATGTTTTAAAGAAGGAGCTAACTGATTCAAACAATTATATAACAGTTCAAACACCTGATAAAGATATAGTCTCGGAACATGTAAAAATGTGCAATAATTTTAAGTCTGGTCCTAACATAAAACAACAAAAACTTTCTACTTTGTACTGGATTCCGAAACTACATAAAAACCCTTATAAGGCTCGTTTTATTGCCAACTCTAGCTGTTGTACCACTACTAAATTATCTATACTATTGACGTCCTGTCTTACTACGATCAAAGAACATGTAAAACGCTACTGTAATAAAATATATGAAAATTCTGGTATTAATGTTTTTTGGTCCATAAAAAATTCAAATGATGTTTTAACAAAACTTGAAAATGAACAGTATAGCATTTCTTTACTGAGCTCTTATGATTTCTCTACACTCTATACTACTCTACCTCACCATCTTATAAAGGATAAACTTATTAAATTAATAGAAAAAACCTTTGCCAGAGAAAACAAAATGTTCATTGCTTGTAATGTTCAACGTTCATTCTTTTCGAATTCAGAAGTTGAACATTACACAATGTGGACTTGCCTTGATGTTTGTAGATCTCTTACCTTTCTTTTAGATAATATATTTGTGCGTTATGGGGATACCATATATCGTCAAGTTGTTGGTATACCCATGGGTACAAATTGTGCCCCTCTTGTTGCAGATATGTTTTTGTATTGCTACGAGAGGGATTTTATGCTTAGCTTAAAACCTGATACACAGACCGATATTGTTAATGCTTTCAAGGTATTTAGACGATATTTTGAATTTAGATAATCCTTATTTTGATACTATGATTTCTTCAATTTACCCAAAAGAACTGTCATTAAACAAAGCTAATCAATCTGACATTAATGCTTCATTTTTAGATTTGAATCTTTCAATTACAAATGATAAAGTTTCGTCCAAAGTATACGATAAAAGAGAAGATTTTAATTTTAAAATTGTTAATTATCCTTTTCTAGATGGAGATGTGCCACGTTCTACATCTTATGGGGTTTATATTTCTCAACTTATTAGGTTTGCCCGAGCCTGTTCTTTGCTTGAAGATTTTAACAGACGTAAATTAGTTATAACTGATAAACTTCTTAAGCAAGGTTACAGATATCACAAACTTCGGAAAACTTTTTCTAAATTTTATTATCGAAATTTACCTCTCATTAGTAAATATAATTGCAATCTACGGACGTTACTGCGACAAGGCATTTCTCTACCAGAATGTTATGGGGATGTTATCTACAAACTTAGGAAAATTCGGGGTCATATCCATTTTCATGATTTGTTCATAAAATGCATTAAAACATTTAAAAAGAAAGGTTATGATCCTATTATATTGCAACGCACTGCATGTTTGGTTATCGACCCTTTTACAGTCGGTAGCTACGCTTCCCTCTTTGCTTGCGCGATGACAGGCCGAGGGTAGTACTCTATGATGGTATACTCTTAAACTTGGATACAGGATGAGCTTACCAGACTCATGTATTACTTTTTCCCTGTCGTGCCCTTAACGGCTTACCTGCAGGTGCTCTGACTTCAGCAAAGTCATTGAGTACATATTTGACGGATTGTCACAGTTATTATGCTATGTTTTACATGTTGTCCTGTGTTCACCGTCGTCTATGTTGTGGGTAAGTCCAGCGGGGATACCTTTATTTACAATATTTGTAAAGCTAGGGTGACTTTGAGAGAAGTGTGAGGTTAGGACGTCCGTAAACCGGTTTAAACCCCCAGTGGTGTTTTGGCTACTGACCGTGCCAAGGCGGTACTCTCTTTGTCACCCTTAATTTTGTTTGCCTTGCGTCTTTGTGCTCGTGGTTTGTTCATGTTGTGGAACGTTTGTCTCTGGTTCTTGTGTGTCTTTTGGTGTTTTCTGTGTTCATTTCGTGTGTGTGTGTGTGTGCGTTTGGGTGTGTGGTTGTGTGTGTGTGTCATGCTGTCTATCGGTGTTTTGGTGGTGGTTGCGTCTTGTATGTGGCTTTGCCTGCTTGACTTTACTACTTTTCCATTAATCTGATTCTGGGGGTGTGAGTAATGTTGCACTTGTAATTACTATTCATGAATAGACTCGATAAAACCGAGTCTGCAATTGTCTCTTTTAGCATTCCTACTTTGATTTCGAAGGATCTACCACTTTCAAAATATATTTCCTTCACAATAGCAGGTGTTAGTGTTTATGTGGCGGTCGTAAAAAGTCGCACCGTACTTCCTTCTCAGTGTTATATTTTCTGGTCCCTCGGGATCATTAGTTTTGATGTTATTAACTCTGACAATGGAATGGCAATAAGTATAATGTTTGTTTTTGTGAAAATGGTTATGACAGACACAAATACAGTGTATCAATTAACCCTTAGCCTGCCACATATATTCACCATTCTACCCCCTATGAATATTAATTTGGCAAATCTTTAGAAAATATACATGGTTATATTGAAATGATTCCCTTGACAAAAGGATAGAGAATGCAGGCATGAATTTTCCATGGCAAACAGTGCAGACCCATATTAGAGAGCTCTTATAGGAGCTCTCTTATCTGGATCTACAATGTTTGCAAATGCAACAATAGTTGTGACTGACAGGCTATGTGTTAAAACAGCTAGTACTGCTCCTTAATCCACATCCTTTAATAAAGAATAACGCTAATTCCCAAGTATTTCTATTTTCAAATTTTAACAGCTCAATAAATTTTACCATATTTGGATGTTTCCAACAGTACTGTGTATTGTACATTTTCTCTCAAATCAGAATACAAAGGACATTCCAGCAGAAAGTGACATCTGTATTATAAACAATTGAATGACTGGTATTTTCTTTCATGGTACGGAATCTTCACTCGCTTGTGTCATCTGCTTCAGTTTATAACCTATGTGCTGAAACACAAAAGGCAGTATGTGCTACTCTTAACACTTTTCAATTTTGAATATGACTGAAATCAAAAATTACTAACTACCGTATATGTTTATGCACTAGTTAATTTACATGTATACAAATCACTCTGCCACAATGGTAAATTGTTGAAAACAGAATGAAATAGTTGTACATGCTCAACACCTTGATTTAACCAGACCTTATACAAACTCAAATTCTCTAGTAAAACTTTAATCGAACCAGTCCATGCTATTTCTGAAAATAATGTTCTATATTACTTACATCATCTTATAATGCTTTGTTATATAATTATATTTTTGAAGAATTAATTATTATTGTGATGCCGCACACAGAGTCCACACAACAGTCTCCTACCACGGTGCAGATTGCGACACAGATCACTCGCTAGTCCACTGCAACATGAAGAGTCATCCCAAGACGATACATCGGGTCAAACCACCAGATAGACCACGGTTCGACACAACAAAAACACGCATCCAGACAACCTAGAGTTGGAGGCATGGACAACACATTGAAGAGAAACTTCCTGAGGGGAACGTCGAATAGAAGTGGGAACGCTCCGCAGCACCATCCTTACTAATATTAGGAGTTCTCTGTATCCCCAAACGGGAACAGCATAGTGAGCAGAAACTGACGTTAATCAACACACAAAATACCAAAGCTTTCTCGTAATTGGTAGGAAGAAAAGCAAGAACCAGGACTGGTTCGAGGCACATGTGACTGAATGCATCACATCGTTCGAAGAAAAGCATACAAAATTGCTGAACCACAAACAGGAGCCGACCCAAACAACGATGCATGCGCTCAGAGTTGGTAGAAACAGGTTGAAACGGACAGTTTAACAGAACTCAGATAGGACACCAGACTGGCAACGACACAGGCAACATTCAGCGTCTATAACGGTATTAAGTAGTCTATTGGTCCGGCTTATAGGACGTCTGCCTCACCGAAAACAGCCAGTGACCAAACTATCGTAGCCAAGAACAAGTAGGTGGAAAGATGGGCGTACCACAACAAAGACATTAACGGCACGGAGAGCACCATCTTAGACACTATTTGGAAATAATGAATTATTTGCCTGTTATTGAAGAGCTTATTGAGTCTGGAAGAGTTCAGCGAAATCATCGACAGCCTGCGCATTGGTGTAGATGGAATCGCGGTGGAGGCGATAAAATTGCAAGGAACCATTTTTATAACATAACTCGTGGCTCCAGCGTGACATAACGCTATCACATATATTTTGATATTCACGGGCACATAGTCACTAGTGAATAACATTCGAACGACATAACTGTATTCATACACGCTGCCAAAACAAACACACTGGTGGACGGTGACCTATATGTCAACGCTTGAGTGGCAAAGGACTGTTTGCACTTGCGCCTTAACTTTGGTGAAATAATGCAAATCATGATCGCTGTTCAGTACATACCTACAAAATATATGCCAAAAAAGACCTTCCAGCTACTTTGATCCAAACCACCCATTCTATATCGCCGCCACAACTTTACAATTTCCTTCACAGCATATCTCGTCAATCAACAACCGCAGTCATCTGATTTCAGCACAGCGCAGACATGTTATTCTCCAAAACTGCTGATAACGAAATTCGTCCTCCTGTTCCAACACTGTTTTATGCAGCAGTTCGTACCGAATCTTTAAGAAAACGTTTCATTGAATTTGAATCGTTTTTATACGGTGGAAATGGCCATGTCCATGTGTATACAACACCAATGAAGGGCATACTCCCGCGTTGGAAATGTTTGACCTACTTTGTTCCAGTCACTAAGTGAACCTAATAACACCTTTCAATGATCATGTCTCTATGTAAGGAATGTTTACCACAGTTCACGCAACTGCTGAATCATTGGCCGTAAAAACATGTGTGTTTGTAAATATAATATTTTTAAAACGATAACAAAAACTCGCTAAAGCTCGTTTTTATCGTTTTAAAACGACTCATTTAATAAATCCAATAATCATGATCATTCATGTAAGATCCTCTATCTTGGACAAATGTATGAACTGCTCTTTGAGTGCTGGGAGGAAATGAGGAAATGATGTTTCGGTTTGTAAGAGTTAAGACGGATACAAGTCCGGTTTAGAGAGGTAACGTCCGGTGACGTCCGGTTTAGAGAGGTAACGTACGGTTTAGAGTAGTATAATTCCGGTTAAGAGGAGTTTAAATCCGGCTTGTATAGGCGGATAAATGTCCGGTCTAGAGGGGTATGGGTAAACAATTTAGACCCATCTCATGTGACGAGTAGTTTATAAGCCCAATATTTCTTATAGTAATGAAAAATTAGTAAAGTCAAGCAGGAAAAGTCACACACAAAACGCCACCATCACCAAAACACCTACAGAAAGCATATCAATTTATACTCATACACACATACATACAGTCGAAAGTCACACACAAGACGCAATCACCACCAACAGACAGCATGTCACAACCAAACACACAACCAAACACACGCAAACACACGAGAAGAAAACAGAAATTACCAACAAATACACAAACACCAGAGACAAACATAAGTAAGGGTGACAAAGAGAGAATCGCATTGGCACGGTCAGTAGCAAAATCACCACTGAGGGTTTAAACCGGTATACGGACGTCCTAACCTCACACTTATCTCAACCGCATTTCTTTGTTCACGAACGTATTGCAGCAGTTCATTGTCACTCCGTGATTACTACCCCCTCCCCCCCACACACACACGCACAGCTTTCATAAGTATATATCATCTTTTCAGTCATATTAATCTGCAAAGCAATTATTGCATTTACTAAAAATTTATCAATTTAAATGAAGCTGAATAATAATTATCATTTTACTCAGGAAAACAGATTAGAAAAAAGCAATTTTTTAAATAAATTCCTTGGAAATGTGCAAAACACAATATATACAGTAGAGCATGTCTTAAGCGACAATTCATTAATTTAACATATACGTCTTAAAAAGCAGGGTTTTGTTTAATGAAAGGCACACAGTTGAAGAAAGCTGTTATAGGGTATCAGTAATTACTTCCCTTTAGGACGATAAACCTAACTAGTTACATTATATTTTAAGTATGCACTAATTACGTATATATTTATTTATTGATAATAAAGTAATTCCAATGTATATTGTACAATCGTTATTTAACTTTCAAAACGTAAGCTGTTTTGTTTTAAAATGTATCAATGTATAACTAAGAATGACGTAATACTTTTAAAAGCGTTTCCGTACACGCAGAAACTACCGGAAATTACTAAGCGTAGCGGGCACTATTGATTCCCAGAGGGCATTATCTCAATTTAGTGACTGGTGTATTAATATATGTAAAGAAAGAGCGAATTTATATAAGGTATACTATAACCCATTAGTGCCAAGTGTCTCTTCAACGGGCACAGGAAAACAGTGTTTACCCAGATCAGGGGCTCCTGAACCAACCAATGTCAATGGCCAGTTCAAGCAAATATATTTTTCACTTTGGCCAAGTTCCCACCTTCACATGACAAATTAATATGTTCCAAAGTAATATATGAGCGAAGTTTCTTTAAATAATATCAGAATAAATGAGTTAATGCTGCGTAACGTTTACGCCCTTACTCCATCGTTCAAAGGAAGGTTTTTGTCACTTAGAGACAAACTGCAAAGGCTGCAAAATGCCAAACATGAAGACTTGTTTGCGAGAAAATTCCAAGGCCCGCAGAGGAGAGATGATAGTGATGATTATGATGAGTAATAAGTTGAACACATGTTCGGTTTTTCTCGGTTTCCTCTTACTTTTTTCTAGCCAATAAGTTACAATGTTTTATTTACGTTTGTATTCATATTCCATTGGTTTTTATTATACCTCACGTGGCTTTCGTATACAATTGGTTCCATATATCTGCCATAAAGCAAATTATACTGTTCCATAGAACATTATCTCGTGCGAGCAACAGTACGTCTAGATCAGTTAGCGCTCATTAAATTTAGTGCGTGACGTCATTTGACTGACGTAATCTGACGCTTGCAATTTGATCGATAAACGTCATTTTGACAGTTGTTTTTGTTTAATTATTTGAGTTCTGTCACGATTGAACAGTGAAAAGGACTTAAAGTCCCTGGACGTCCTGAGATCGAAAAACAACACTTTGCTGTTTTTGATAGAGTGCCCATCCATTTGAAAGAAACTGGTCTTAAAAACGTTTCAAACGTAAGGTTTTGTGTTAAATGACGTGGGTTTTTTTAAATCGATGAAAACGAAAGTAGATTTAAATATAGAGAAAACGAAAGTAGGTTTAAATATAAAGACTGTGAGTATGTTTAGTTCTACATTTTCTTTCCAATTATTTTAGAAATAGTGCTCATCTCACTTCGGCTTCCAAGAGACGCCTAAATCACACCGTCCAATCGATTATGGTTACCCCATCGATAAAGCTCTGGTTACCTCGCGCAGCGAGAGTCGATTTAAAAGGCGAGTTTGTATTTTGATCCTAAAGATTACTACTTTCAGAAGATCGGCACTTCTTTGTATGCAGCCGTAAAAAGAAGTGTTTGCCGAACATGTTGGTGTAATATTTTCCCAATAGCATGCAGAATGGTGTATTAAATCAGTGAATCAACGTGGATCAAGATGCCAAAACACCGTTTTTCTTTCCTTGGGACTGAATATCTCCGATATATGACAATCTCACGTTAATCCAACGATGTTGAAGGTAAATCGAAGTATTTTTCTGTCCATCCTTTGACTTTCATCTTGCTTTGTTTAAATTCAAGGTAGTTACAGGTGTTTTCATGTATTGAGTTGATGTTCGAATGGCTAAGGTTACCCAATTTTGAAAAATTGGTGGTTAAGGTGCACCCTAAATCTGGGCGCATTTAGGCTAAGGTTACCCGACAACTAACATATGTAGTATTACAGCATCTGAAGACACACACGTCGTATGTTTTCCCTTGAACTTGAAAAATAAGACCCACAACTGTCATGTATATTCTGTAAATTGTATTTAGCCAATTATGTGCACAACAATTATTATTCCTAACGTGTAAATCGAGTTTGTACAAAGACAACATTCAACAACGTAAGTTCACCTATACGATTTTACAATTAGGTGAACTATCAACATGTATAAACGTATTTAACTCTATTGTAAGGACGGTTATCGATTTACTAAAATTATTCTCAATGCAAACACGGTATCAATTGTGTATATATACACAACTCATTTTGAGTATGTATGGATGAATTACTTTTAAAGCGCAAATAATCGATCCGTTTACGCAAACGGAATTGCTTTTTTCTAGAAAAGGGTCCTTTCTGCTACTAGGAAATGCACATATTGAAGAATGTTTTGCAAATCTCCTATGTGGAATCATTAATAAACACTTCGTCCTTAAAACATCTTCATCGTTACACTTTTCCAAGTATTTTTGTTATTCAGACAGTATAAATCGAGCTAGATTTAATGCTTGACGCATTGGTTTGTTTCTTCGAAGACAAAGTGTTATATCTACATTTTGAAATTGATTTGGCTATGTATCATATGTGTGACATATGCGAGTATATCCAGAGACTGTCGAGCATCGTATAAAAATTAAAAACAAGACACGGAAATGGATTCGGCGCCGACGTTTTCGTACTCAGAGTGACTCGGACCAAATTAAGTCAGTCCTATGCTCCTGTGATTTAGGTCTACGCCTCCATGAAGTGTTGGATATCTAGTATATGATGAAGAAAGAAAGATATGTCCGTGTAGATCTATATCAATTTCCGGTTGACGATTAATATCTATAATTATCTTAAAGAATTAAGTTTTACACAGTTCAGATCTTAGAATTATTGTAGTAATTTAATTTTACCAGTTGCTCCTTTAAACATACAGAATCGTGTGCTTCAACTAGATGATCGATGCTATCTGGTAATGCATTGTGTTTCATATAGCAGTAATAACATTGGTACATGCAGCGCTCCATGGTTATGGTTTGTAACCTGAAAGCAAATGGAATTTAGTAAATGCTCAATAGATTTTGGTGGTGTTGTTTTTGCCGATTAACTTTCATTTTGCAAACTATTAGCACGGGAATGATGGATCTATTCAACACTAGACAAACTCCTTACAGTATAAATACAGTATAAGGGGTTAGCGTAGTTTTGCGTGTAGACCCAGGTTAAATGTCTCCTGACTGTTTGCAATGCTATGCGCAATGAAGATATTTTAATACAAAAGGAAAAAATAGATATAATGAAGATATGCAGTACAGACACAAACCAAGTGTCACATGATAAATATAGCATCCGACCTGTGTTTACATGTTTTGTGCTTCAATACAAAGAATGTTTTTTTTCAAACAATAAACAGGGAAATATTTACTGTGAGAAATCGATCAGGTTGTACGTCTTTGTACAAACTCGATTTACACGTTAGAAATGATAATTGAAGATTGTGAACATAATTGGTTAAACACAAGTAACAGAATATACATGACAGTTGTGCGTCTTATGTTTCAAGTTCAAGGAAAAAAATACGACGTTTGTGTCTTTAGATGCTGTAATACTACATATGTTAGTTGTCGGGTAACCTTAGCCTAAATGCGCCCAGAATTAGGGTGAACCTTAACCAACAAATTTTCAATATTGGGTAACCTTATCCATTCGAGCATCAACTCAGTACACGAAATAACCTGTAACTACCTTGATTTTGAACAAAGCAAGATGATAGTCAAAGGATGGACAGAAAAATACTTCGATTTACCTTCGACATGGTTGGATTAACGTGAGTTTGCCATATATCGGAGATATTCAGTCCCAAGGAAAGAAAAACGGTGTTTTGGCATCTTGATCCACGTTGATTCACTGATTTAATACACCATTCTGCATGCTATTGGAAAAAACATTACACCAACATGTTCAGCAAACACTTCTTTTTACGGCTGCATACAAAGAAGTGCCGATCTTCTGAAATTAAGAGTCTTTAGGAGCAAAATACAAACTCACCTTTTAAATCGACTCTCGCTGCGCGAGGTAACCAGAGCTTTATCGATGGGGTAACCATAATCGATTGGACGGTGTGTAAATGCATTGTTTGATATCGAGAGGCGCACGCGCGAAGTGTTTGCTATATTTATAGAGAATATTTATAAAGAACTGTCATATTTTCTTGACCACTGGAACAAAAAGTACAGCGCGATATATCCTAGAGTTTTATTGTTGTTTCTCAACAAAAAACGATCAAATAAAAAACAAGACAGTTTAAATGGTATACTGAACGGTACATTCAGCATATATTTATTTTTAATGCAAAGGCGTTCAGGTACTTTAACCTGTAATGAATAGAATTATTAAGCTGTTCGCGATTTTCAAGCACCGAGTTAGCATAAGGTTTGTTTTATATTGTTTACTTCTGTCATTGAATAAATTCCTTTTGTTGACGAAATTGATTGTGCTGTTCCGTATAATTAAATAAATATCGCTTCCTATAGAGAACTTGGTGAACATTGTCAACTTCAGGTGGGCAATACACGCTGTCGCTTTCCATAGGATGTAATATTTATATAATGCCAAATATCTTCAACAAATATGTCTGTATTTTCAAAACATGTACATGAAAATCAAACTAAGCACAACAATGAGTTATAACGAGTGATAAAACTAAGTCTCGTAGTTACTCTCTATATATTCATGCAAACAGTACAGGTCCTGATGAGAGGGTTGCTCTAGAAATCCTCTCATCTCGGTCTACACTGTTTGCAAAGGCCATTAGTGAATCGTGTCCCGCACAGTTATGGCTATCACTCATCTGGTGTACCTTTACAGCTTTACCCCATAAACATGCCTTTATACGCATTTGAAAGTCAAATTATGGTCATGACAGAAACTGTTGCATCAGGTCTTTATCATTCTGAAAGCTAACATAACAGACCCTGTGTAGATAACTGTTACAGGAACAGCCTGATACTGTTGTAATATGTTTGCAAATGTTTTAAAAGGTTTATTCCCTGTGAGAGAAAATTCTCCGAATCTGATTGGTTCACTACCTAGGCTGAATGAGACTGTACCACTCGTCGAAGACAGGATGTTTGGGATCAGACGGATATACGAAGACGGTAATAATGGAATTATATTGAATCACGTGATTTATTGGCGTTGTTTTCTATTGATTCGAAACAATTAAAAGTGTTCTGATTCAGCATATATTCCTAACGGATAAGCTTTAAAATATTATGGTGTTGTTTATAACGATTTAAACCTCGTGTTTTTGCACGTTTGTCAGACTTCAGTAGTGACACCATTAAATACGAGAAGAGGGTTAAATAAGAAGAGGCTATACAGACATACTTGTATTAACTGTTGTGTTTGTGTTTCAGCCGAATGGCTATGCAGTAAGTATCTATCTATCTATCTATCTATCTATCTATCTATCTATTTATCTATTTATCTATCTATCTATACGAGGGTTGTTCGATATGTATTGTGTATTGTACAACAGCACGAAAACTGTGTGCAGGATTTCAACGATATTGATACACCTTGAAAGCTCTATTCGATACGTTTACAAGGATATGTCGGTCTAATATTTGTTCAGCACTGGTTTAAAATAATCCCCATTTTAATAGGGCCATTCATTGACATGTGTTGTAAAAATGGTTGGAAGATATGCTGAGAAGAAACAAGAGCGTACATAAAAGTTCGCAAAAAGCTCGGACATCCGGTAAAGTATTTCTTTTAAATGAAATGAGGGGGGGGGGGGTCCCATAAGGTATCTTATGAGGTAGTTCATAGATGGAGAAAGAAAGTTCTCACTGGCACAGCGTCTGTTAAAGATGGTGCAAAAGCAGGACGACCTTTAACTGCAACATACAAGAAGAATGTCTCAACAGTTAGGGAACTCGTTGAAAGTCATGGCAAATATACAGTTCGCCATACTTACTGAAGTTATGTACAGTAAAACCCCTCTAATGCGACCACTTAATAAATACACATGGTTGTCGTTATAAGCAGGTGGTTGCTTAATGCAGGGCAAAAGTAATGCAGAAAGCTCCTCTAGGAGCTTTCTGCATTACTTTTGTCCTGCATTAAGCTACCACCTGCATATATCACCCAGAATTATACCTCTTTTAGGTGGTCGCATTAGCGGGGTTTTACTGTATTTCCAACCATGGAGAATAATTTGAAGGGATGTAAACTTAATTTGACCATTTGAGTCGGTTTCTTTTAAGATAATACACATTACATAACCCTCGTATATATATAAATAAATGCAAACAGCTCCAATTTGAAACATGATGACGACCATAGTCTTAGCAGACGAAATTTATTTGGCTGCGAATGTGTTAATAACAATCTAATCAGGGTCTGCTGTGATGCTAAAAGGACTTGTAAGATGTTTCTTAACCTGTACAAATGGCTGCAACGTTCTAATTTTCACATATTGTAGTGTGATCCTTGTTGTGCTTAAAGACTGCATATTAAAACTCGGTTGCAGGTAAGATAAACTATTTCGAGTACATGTACATGCATATAGATGTTCCTGATATCTCATTTGACAAAACTTATAGACGTGTCTGTATAAGGAAACAGGTTGGAATCGTCTTTGTATACATTTAAGTGTTTAAAACGTATGTCCGTAAAACATATTTTATTCTATTTTTCAGGGTATCCAGAGTATACTGACGGTATGACAGACGAAGAATGTAAGCACGATTAAACATGTTATTATTTTGTTATTCTTCTGATAACAAAAGAGAAAAGTAAATGCAAACAGCACTAGTTTAAAATCTGACAACGACAATAGTCTTTGCAGACGAAACTTATTTGACTGCGAAAGTGTTAATGACAACCATGACAATTCTATTGGTGCCAAGTAAATGTCGTCTGCAAACACTGTCATCTGTTTGCTTAGAGGTGACTTCCATACAATTAATTTCTCTAAAACGTAAGTGGTGGGTCAAACAGTTGGGTGTCTCGTAAGGATCCAAACAGTTTCCAAAGGACCTCACATATTCACCATTTACAACAAACTCTGTTGGGCACGTTCTAGTGACATGGATGATGACGAAATGAACACTTTCCCTGATATAAACGCATTTTCATGCATTTGAAAACGGAGTTGACCAAGATAAGACGACTCATAGAACCACCTGATCAGGGTCTGCTCTAATGTTAACGAAATTTGAAATGTGTTTCTTTACCTGTTGAAATGGCTACACTGTTTAACCATTCATATAACGTAGTATGGTCCTTGATGTGCGTAGATGCTGCATATTAAACCTCGGGTGTAGTTAACATGATATATTTCGAATACAGTAAATTCTTACTAATTCTGAAAATGGGCGATCCTTCGAAAGCAAAAGTAGAAATGCAAAACGAGAAAATTGCATGCTCGGTTTTATTGAGTATGTTCATGAGTTACTGTAGTGATTAAAAGTGCAATACTACTCACACACCCTAGCACCGGCTTACGCAGTATTCAATTTTTAAAACTAATAACATCAAGACCAATGATCCCGAAGAACCAGAAAATATAACAAAACTGAATGAAGTACGGGGCGATTTTTTACGGCCGCCACACAAGCACTTAACATCTGCTGTTGTTAAGTACGTATATTCTGAAAATGGGTGATCCTTCGAAAGCAAAAGTAGAAATGCAAAAAGAGAAAATTATAGACTCAGTTTTACCGAAGAAACGATAAAACTTATATAAGAATATCGGGGAGAGAGAGAAAGTCACGCAGAAAGCAGAGCACCTCCAGGAACATTCTGCATGACCTTCACCCTTCAGTAAGCAGCCATCTGACTAAAAACATCTACTGTCTTCTCTATTAGAATTACGGTTCAGAAGGGTGTGAATGTACATGCATATAGATGTTCGACATCTCATCTGACAAAACATATCAGTAAAGAAACAGATGGGAGAAGACATATCCCCTAATGGTCTTTGTAGACATAATAGACTTTGAAACGTGTGTGAGTATTTGTTATATATTTCAGGGGATTCAATGGATATTGACGGAATGGACCGACAAAGAAATTAAGCAGGCATAAACATGTTTGATGTTTATTCATTTTATTATTCTTCTGATAAAACAAAGTCTGCTCAGTCGAATAAGTAGTGTATGTGACTCACAACGTACGTCCTTTGTCAGAATGACGGGTCTAGATGGTGAGCGAAATTGTATTGTGAACAATAGCCTAGCATCAACTGACATATTCGCGTTGTTTCCGATTGATTCGAAACGATCCCATTGTTTTAAATTATTCTACAGTATTTAATGGGTAAAAGTTAAACAATTACGCGTTGTTTATAACGATTTAAAACTCCATGTTTGTTTTCAAACTTTGTGTTTAAGTATGAAAAGTCCACATGTCTATACTCATCCACATTGAGCTCATGCATGTATGTACACTCAGCAAAAGTGCTAAACCGTCACTTTTTACTTTCAATTTTAAAGAAATTCACAAAGTCTCCATTTATTCAGCATAATATTTTCTACATTATTTTCTACAGATTTACACAAATAATATTGCTGTCTAAGGCAAGCGTTACCGTTTGTGCAAAAATGAAACAGATATATTGTTCCATCCCTTTACAATATGATAAAACACAAAGTGACGGTTTAGTAATTTTGCCGGAGTAGGATTCCTGACAGTGTCCGGCGTTTCCGGAATAAACCGGACAATTCAAGAACTATGCAGGTGCAGAATGGGCTGTGTGAACTAGGAATATTTTGGATGAAGAAAGAATAAATTAGACATAGTAGAAATGCAGCAGAACAAATATTATCTCTTTTACCAAGACGAATATGACAAGCGCATAATGCTATCTGCAATATAATACTTTATTGATATTTCTCAGTTAATTTCATGAGAACAAAATGATAATTGTGCTAATGCTTCAGATCTCAGTTTACATGTGTTTCCTATTTAAATACTATTCAACTATCCTGCCATTCAAAATATTTTAGTGTATGAAGTGGCAACAATTCCCCAATCTTAAAACAATACATTGTCAATTCATAACGTGTACAATTATTTATATGATTTCATTATTCCTGATTAGCACATTACGAAGAGAATATTCCAATATTGCTACTTTGTCCGGGTCCTACTTTTGCTTTTACTGTTGGTAAAATGGTTCAGTTTCAAACTACCATTTAAAGGTATTATTAAATTCAACCATATTACCAACAGTAAGTGTTCAGTAGTTCAATTTAATTTATTTTTTATTTTCGTTGGGCCAGAACTACAATTAGACTCACTTCGGTAACAATAACAATAGCCATATATATAATAAAATCACTAGATTACCAACACACTTGTGGTTATATCTGTCCACACGGCCCTATGCCTGAAAAGACAAGACAGAGGTTCCTCCCTTTAAGACCGAAGTCATAGTGTTTCAAACTTCTTCTTTGTTCTCTAATCAACAACAACTTTGGTGTGCACAGTAACGCATCAGTTAACGGAATAATTGTGTGAAACTATCTATATTGATTTTAAAAGAAGGTTTTTTATTTCCAAGCAGCAAACAATAGAGACTAGAAGCTATAAGTTTCCAGTAATGACACTTTCAAACAGTCTCAGAGAAGGCGGTGCATGACTAGAGTGAAACATGTATACCGAGATCAGTCGCCTACTTGGACACGTGGTGTTTGATTACGGCTGCAACTTTGTCTTTTATCAGAATGGCCTGAATTCTGTCCATGTCTCAGCGTAGCATACAGTAAAATGGTATGTCGGGGACTGGTAAATACATGGTCTTCATCTACTAGAATTCGAACAATTCCACTATCTCCAGACCGATAAAGTTTTAATTACAACTAATCCAGCTAAACCAGAACACGCTTATAAGATGTAAAATAATTAAATGAAACTGAGGCAAGACATACATGCATTAGCATTTTAATTAAATACACATCTCTATTCTAGCTCCATTTCATAGTAGATCATACATTGGTGTGTATAGTATAGCGACGACCTTTAGTAAGGGCTTTTGCAGTGCACACATGACTGATGTGGTGAAATGTATGTCAATGTTCGTGTGTTTGTAAATGCAGATACGGAACGACACACAGAGACACATACAGAGGAACAGAGCGAGAGAATATATATATATTTGTTTGTGTGTGTTTGTGTTTATTAGTGCGTATGTGTGTGCGTGTATGTTTGTGTGAGTTTGTGTTGTTTATTTGTGGTTTTATGTGTGTGCGAGAGAGAGAGAGAGAGAAGAGGGAAAGAAAGAGAGGCGGGAGATTGGAAACAAAGATAATAAACCATTGATCCTATCGATCAGTGTCAACAGAAATCGCCTATGTCCCATCTCGCTTGTTTTAATACATAACCCCCTAGTGACGTAAAAGTAAAAGTCACTTTGTGAAACCATTGTGATAAATAGAGCATTTGCTCCATAGGAGTAAATGCTCTATTTGTCACAATGGTTTCAATACTACAAAATCATAAAACTCTCATTTTCTAAAGTTAATGCTCCTTTTCGGTAGATTAATTCAAATAAATTCGGTCTAAAAATGAGTTAAGAGATACTCTGGTCTATTTATGGTCTATTTATATACCTTTAGTGAGATATCACATGGTGGGTGTTAAAAATAAGGTGTCTTTTCGATTATTTGATATATTGTAATCAAACCTCTTCGGTGCCAAATTTCTAATTGCCGTTTGTAACCCATTTGTGTCAAAACATATCTTAAAATACAGAGTTGAGGTAAATTAATGCGAATATGTCAAAGGAATAAACCGCAGAACAAGAGGTTGAGATAAGTAGAACAATTCTAGAGGCGGCGTTTGATATGGGACTGCGCTATTTATGTAAAGTTTTCTTTTTTCTAAATTCGTAGGTTAGGTATTATCCAAACCTATTTACCTGATAAAACCGATATTGAAAATAATGACATCATGGATATTATTTGAAAACTTCTTAATATACATATGACCACAGCATTATACTCCTCGATAAGCAAATAGAACATAAGCTCCTACAAGTCTAAGCTGGGTTTACTGTGTTGGCAAATGCATATACAGTAACAACTCGATCTTACGAAATTTTAGTAAGGAAATGTATGTCTTTGTAGACAGGTGGCTGCTTAATGCAGGGTGAAAGTCATGCAGAAGGCTCCAACATGAGCTTTCTGTATGACTTTCATCCTGGATGAAGCTGCCACCTGTATAAAAGATCAATATTAGTACTTATTTGAGTGTTCGTTAGTATCGCGTTTTTACTGTAAATGTGCCTCATCTCAGGTAATTGTGTAATATTGTCTTGTAAATATGGAGATTGGCAGCAGGTTAAGGGATAAAATTGGATTAGGGAAATATTCATTAATCTGCATATTGGTGGTAATTGCAGGTCAATCATATATATGGATAGGTTTTCCGGGTTCACTAGACATGTATAATTAGTGAGCTGAAATGCTAGCAAATGGAGGCTGGCTGGAGACCGGCTGGAGACTGGCCGGAGACTGGCTGGAGACAGAATGGTAGGAGTAGCTGGCTTGAGACTGGCTTAAGAAGTACGAGAGAATGCTGCCAGTTTCTCATATCCCTAGGTTTCAGAAATAAATATTACAACCGAGGTTATGGAGTACCCCCTTTCAGAATTTATAATCTTCACAACAGCAGGTGTTAAGTAAGTGCTTGTGTGGCGGCCGTAAAACGTCGCCCCGTACTTCATTCTCAGTGTTGTTATACCTTTTGATCCTTCGAGATCATGAATGTCAGTACTTCCTGGTCTGAAAATTGAATACCGCTTAAGCCGGTGCTAGGGGCGTGAGCAGTGTTGCACTTTCAATTACTGTTCATGAACAGACTCAATAAAACCGAGTCTGCAATTTTCTCTTTTTGTGTTGCATTTTTTGCTCTCGGGGATCACCCCCTTTCAGAATTTATAATCTTCACAACAGCAGGTGTTAAGTGCTTGTGTGGCGACCGTAAAACGTCGGCCCGTACTTCATTCTCAGTGATGTTATTCCTTCTGATCCTTCGAGATCATGAATTGCAGTACTTCCTGGTCTGAAAATTGAATACCGCTTAAGCCGGTGCTAGGGGGCGTGAGCAGTGTTGCACTTTCAATTACTGTTCATGAACAGGCTCAATAAAACCGAGTCTGCAATTTTCTCTTTTGTGTTGCATTATTTGCTCTCGGGGATCACCCCCTTTCAGAATTTATAATCTTCACAACAGCAGGTGTTAAGTGCTTGTGTGGCGGCCGTAAAACGTCGACCCGTACTTCATTCTCAGTGTTGTTATACCTTCTGATCCTTCGAGATCATGAATTGCAGTACTTCTTGGTCTGAAAATTGAATACCGCTTAAGCCGGTGCTAGGGGCGTGAGCAGTCATGCACTTTCAATTACTGTTCATGAACAGACTCAATAAAACCGAGTTTGCAATTTTCTCTTTTTGTGTTGCAATTTTTGCTCTCGGGGATCACCCCCTTTCAGAATTTATAATCTGAAAACAACAGCAGGTGTTAAGTGCTTGTGTGGCGGCCGTAAAACGTCGCCCCGTACTTCATTCTCAGTGTTGTTATACCTTCTGATCCTTCGAAATCATGAATTTCAGTACTTCTTGGTCTGAAAATTGAATACCGCTTAAGCCGGTGCTAGGGGGCGTGAGCAGTGTTGCACTTTCAATTACTGTTCATGAACAGACTCAATAAAACCGAGTCTGCAATTTTCTCTTTTTGTGTTGCAATTTTTGCTCTCGGGGATCACCCCCTTTCAGAATTTATAATCTTCACAACAGCAGGTGTTAAGTGCTTGTGTGGCGGCCGTAAAACGTCGCCCCGTACTTCATTCTCAGTGTTGTTATACCTTCTGATCCTTCGAGATCATGAATTTCAGTACTTCTTGGTCTGAAAATTGAATACCGCTTAAGCCGGTGCTAGGGGGCGTGAGCAGTGTTGCACTTTCAATTACTGTTCATGAACGGACTCAATAAAACCGAGTCTGCTATTTTCTCTTTTTGTGTTGCAATTTTTGCTCTCGGGGATCACCCCCTTTCAGATTTTATAATCCAACCACTATATCTCAATTGGTTAAATATGTGTTGTTTTCTAGGTATTTACTGCATTGTAAAATAGAAGGCATGCATGTGATGGGTGATCCTTCGAAAGCAAAAGTAGAAATTCAAAAAGATAAAATTACAGACTTGGTTCTATTGAGTCTGTTCATGAGTAGTAATTAAAAGTGCAACACTACTCACGCCCCCTAGCACCGGCTCAAGCAATATTCAATTTTCAAAACTAATAACATGAAAACTAATGATCCCGAAGGACCAGAAATATAACAACACTGAGAATGAAGTACGGGGCGACTTTTTACGGCTGCCACACAAGCACTTAACACCTTCTGTTTTGAAGTACATATATTCTGAAAATGGGTGATCCTTCGAAAGCAAAAGTAGAAATGCAAAAAGAGAAAATTGCAGATTCGGTTTTATTGAGTCTGTTCATGAGTAGTATTAAAAGTGCAACACTACTCACGCCCATAGCACCGGCTTAAGCAGTATTCAATTTTCAAAACGAATAACATGAAAACTAATGATGTCGAAGGACCAGAAATTATAACAACACTGAGAATGAAGTACGGGGCGACATTTTACGGTCGCCACACAAGCAATTAACACCTGCTGTTGTGAAGTACATATATTCTGAAAATGGGTGATCCTTCGAAAGCAAAAGTAAAAATGCACAAAGAGAAAATTGCAGACTCGGTTTAATTAATTAGTAGTAATTAAAAGTGCAACACTACTCATGCCCCCTATCACCGGCTTAAGCAGTATTCAATTTTCAAAACTAATAACATGAAAACTAATGATCCCGAAGGACCAGAAAAGACAGCTCGATCAATTATTTCGAGAATATGATCGGGGGTTAAAGTCGAATGTGACAGTCAATTAATAATTGACACAAAAACGCACAGCTACCCCAGGAAGCTCAAATGATAGAGACACGATATTGTGTAATTAAACTCTGTACCGTAAAGTACCGTTTTATAGCTGGATGTGCGGGTTATGTTTTAGGACAATGCAATGCTTAATGGGGGTTGTGTGTTTGTTTCACGTTGATTTAAATATCCCTGATCATGCAGACAAAATGTATCTGCCAAAACACTGATCTGTTGTATTTTCAATTACTTATGATACTTTCAAGCGTTTCAGAAACTGCGGACCAAACGTCAAACAGCTTGAATCCTGATGAGACGCCAAATTATTAGCTATTTACAAATGCGAAAACCAGCTATTTACAGTTGGAAGAAGAACGTAGAGGCTTTTCCGTGTACGGGACACTTCGCACTGTTTCGAGCAGAGAGGAACGTCCGAGTAGAACCACCGACACACCGCAAGCCCGCTGGAAAGTTTCTTCACGTGATAAATCTAAACGCCCAGTCTGGGATACGAACAACTTGGGTGAGGGGTTAAATTATTGAACGTTGAAGATATAACCACTTGGTCACCGAGGCACTGGTGGAAATAGACGTAATAGTGCCAATACGTAGCAATAGACGTGGATTATTAGCATTTATGTAATAAGCAAGATAAGGATACACAATAAAGTAGAATTGCCAGTCATCAATCATTTTACTGTAAGTCCATTTAGTACAAGATTGTCTTATCCCATTCCCATTCCCTTATACAAAGGCTTGTTCACGCCTTTGCAAACAGGGTCGACCCTGATCAGAAATTTCCTATATGATCCATCTGCTCTGGGTCTGATCTATTTGTTTAGGAAAATTATAACGGATAACGTATACCCTATTTGCTTAGAGAATGATAGATTCGGTTCTACATGTTTGACGAATACCCAAACATAGTATGTGCGTAGGCAATTATATATATGTAGCTAATACATATTCATGATGTCATTATTATGTAGAGGAATATTCAGGAAAGGGTTAAGGAAGCCTAAAATGAGTTACAACTGTTAACAACACCTTAACCCTTTCACCGCCGATGTCGCATACATGCACCACGACAAATAGTGCAGCCCCAGATCAGAAGCTGCCTTTTCAAGACTTCACTATTTGTCTCAAACACTATTTCTATATATGTGCTTAAGAATGAACACAACTAAAAGAGAAACATAACACAGCCCTTTTCATATTTGCACAAGGAAAGCATAAAACCTTGACACTGGTCCGGTCCGTCTTCATTAGGGTAAGTGGGTGACTGAAATCCTTAAATGGTCTCAAACCTACAGACTGAAACAATTATTTTCAACAATAAGTATTCTGTCTGTCAGTGTTGATCAATGCGCAACAACTGGACAACAACTATATTTTGCTCCAGTTTGAAAAAATGCTTCCAGAACAGAAATCCAACTACATGTAATTACAAGTGTAACAAAACGCTTGACGTCAAACACATGTGCAGTGTCTCTTTTAAACCCCTACCTAGTTATGCGCGACCTGGTTAACATTTTCAAACCATTTGGATCCACCCGGTTAATGATTTATCAAAAGCTTGACCGAATCCGAAGTATTCCCAACTGCACCATATTTAAATTTGAAGAGTAATTGTTTTGTTTACATGGCCAGTCGTTAGCCATGAGTCTTATACTTTGTCCGATTTACAAAAATCAGGCATTTATTCTTTCGCTGCCAATGTCACATATGTGATTATATATACAACACGTTTGAATCCAGATGAGAAGCCGGCATCTCAACATAATTCAAACTGGTTTTTAATATTTTAAACAAAAATGAAGCAATTTAAAAACATGAAAATTACAGCAGACGACAAAGGTTACAAAATATTGCAGCCAAATAGTTCAAATCTACAACCCTTTTGTCGTCAATGAATGTCATCTGCTTCAAGTTTTAAAGTGGACATTCCTTCAATCTATTTTGTAAAAAGAATGTGTATGTCAAACGATGTAGATCTGGTTTAGACATTGAGTTATTCGGCGTCACAAATGGATACTCACAGAGGTACACACAGATTCGCCTATTGCCGCTATTCAGTCCCGGCGACTTCCGTGGTGAACGAATTACTCTTCACTCCATAAATACGCATTTCGCGCCTTTGCAAACAGAGTAGACCAATATCACACAGCTACTATACGATGTCGTCTGATCAAGGTCTGCTTTGTTTGCTTATAAAACAATATATATTCGATTATGCTAATTACGACTTAGCGTTCGTCCATGTGTCCATATCCCGTTATCGAAAATCTGTTAATATTCATGGACTAAAAGTTAGAAATAATAATAGTATGAATATTTATTAGTTTGTTTATAATGGAATCGTTTTGTAAATGGGTTTAAAGGAATTCATCGAAAACGCGATAAAATTATTTTTAGATTCATTTTCTTCACTTTCCTTTTTGACTACGCATGTAATGAGATAATGAATGGTGACCAAAGAGCTGCTCAATACTTCCTATGAGTTCGCTATGTTTGTAAATAGCAGCTAATCTCACTCCATTAATATTTAGGCAATAAATAATAATATCGTGGGTATTTATTGGCTGAATTTTTATTATGGAATATGTACAAATGCATTGTTGGGATTGATAACAACTGTAGAATCCAATCATGCATAAGCAACTATAGCAGACCCTCATCAGACGGCACTTACATGAGCAAATATAGCAGACCCTGACCAGACGGCTCTTACATGAGCAACTATAGCAGACCCTGATCAACTATAGCAGACCCTGATCAGACGGCTCTTACATGAGCCGTCTACTCTGGGGATTTCTCTGTTGTCAACGCGTAAATATGCGATTGTATTAACCCTTCGCTTGCTATTCACCTCAATATACGTACCTGTAAATAGTGAAGGCCCAGATGAGACAGTTCCTGCAGGAGCTGTCTCATCAGGGTCTGCACTATTTACAAGTTGATTGTGCAACCAGTGCACTCCACAGCAGTGATTGCACAGAGACATGCTTGTACACAGTGAAGATATATGTACTTATACAACAGGGCATGGGTAAAGAAGGAGAGATGTATTTTAAAATTCAGCAAGCGAAGGGTTAAGGAAAGATTTAAAAACCTTAAACTAATCGTCAGTTGCCCGGTGTTCTGTTAACTCTTACCCCGTTGGCGCTATATGACCTATTCAGTGTCGCAGCGCCGTAAAATCCATTTCACTCAATCACTCTTACCCCGTTGTCCTCATCGGCGCTATATGACCTATTCAGTGTCGCAGCGCCGTAAAATCCAACTCACTCACTCACTCGTACCCCGTTGTCAAAAAAGGTGTCTGCTAAGTTTTGAATCTTGTGCAATGTGGACTACCTCCGATTTTAAGACGCTACTTACCCTGTCAAAGGGCTGGACCATGCCCGAGTATATCAACGTCTCATCTGGATCCAATCTGTTTGCAAATATGAGTCGAATTGCCAAAAAGGATAGGGATTAAAGTAATGAATGTACACAATAATATCAAAAAATAGACTGCTAACGTTGTGATTACATTTAGATCAAAATAAATTAGTAGTAGTGGTAGTGGATGGACGTGTTTTGTGACTCTCGTGAATTCATCAGATTTTTGTATTAACTAGTAAGATTTCACTTGCAAAATTTAAACTATTTGGAAGAGGAATGTACAAAGAATTGTGTGTGAACATATGTTTTCAAAATATCTTCTGGACATTACGCAACACAGGAAACAAAACTGTGAGTTGTTCACATTTAATGAAATAGTTTGCAAAAGTTATGGTGTTATCGAAAAATCAACGCTTGAATGCACATTTACCTGTATAAGCCTAAACAGAACGTTACGTAACCAAGGACTACCTATACTGTTCATTGTATATACAATATATAATACCCGTTAGATCTGTCGTTTTTATTTATAGATGACACGTAGATTGGGATATTTGACTTAAACATGGATGCCAAAAGTAGCGAAAGTGACCGAAGAGCCTTTATCGTGAAGTATGTTCTAGTTGTAGCGCGTCCAGATATACATCGGGTTGTTCGTGATATAAAATACGTGCGTGTATATGAAGATGACGAAAACATTTATCCTCTAGTGACAGTTTCCTATCGTTTTGATGATGACAAATTTCGAGTTTAAGCGGGAAGAGATGATTTGCGTAAAGTATATTATACGAGTTGGAGCTGACATGGCCCCAGGGAAAGCTCAAGTTTAAACAGGCTATTACCATAAATGATTATTACATAATATACCTCACAATGAAACAAACCAAAATACTGATAAACGTGAATTTCGTCATGCAGTCCGTAAACTCACTGGAAACCCAAATCAAACGATCAATAGTGATCACGTTGATGCATTAGAGGTAGAGTAGAGATCAGGCCGAGGCCCACTCAGACTGAACTTAATGTGCTGGAACATCGACGGTGTTAGAAATAAGTTTGAAGAGATAGTGATCTATTTAATTGTTTTTTAAATAGTTGGGTTAATTGAAAACTGGCAAGCTGATCATGATAAAATTAACATGTTGTTTCCCGATTTTAATTCTTATTACAAAAATGCTTTTAAATATGAGCCCAGTGGTGATTTCGCTACTGACCGTGCCATTGCGGTTCCCTCTTTGTCACCCTTTTGTTTGTCTTGTCCTTTTGTGCTTGTGTTATTTGTTCATGTTTGTCTCTTGTGCTTGTGTATTTGTTGGTGTATTCTGTAATCGTCTCGTGTGTTTGCGTGTGTTTGGTTGTGTGCGTGTGTGACATGCTGTCTATCGATGTGTTGGCGGTGATTGCGTCTTGTATGTGACTGCTGTAAAAAGTCGCCCCGTACTTCATTCTCAGTGTTGTTATATTTTCTGGTCCTTCGGGATCATTAGTTTTGATGTTAATCGTTTTGAAAATTGAATACTGCTTAAGCCGGTGCTAGGGGGCGTGAGTAGTGTTGCACTTTTAATTACTACTCATGAACAGACTCAATAAAACCGAATCTGCAATTTTCTCTTTTTGAATTTCTACTTTTGCTTTCGAAGGATCACCCATTTTCAGAATATTTTTCCTGTATGTGTGTGTATGTGTATAAATTGCTATATAAATTGCTTTTTGTCGGTGTTTTGGTGATGGTGGCGTTTTGTGTGTGACTTTTCCTGCTTGACTTTACTACTTTTTCATCTACAGGAAGAGCTATGGCTGGTGTCTGTGTTTTTGTTACAAACGTTTTATGAACAATTACACACAGATTCCAAGTTCATGCTAGTCTTGAGGCTTAATAAAGCAGTTATTGATAATATAAATGATAATGTCCTGTCTTTTACATATTTACCTCCAGATAACTCTCCGCAATACAAGATTGATCAGTTTAAGGGAACGATCTCCTAGTATATTAATCAAGTATGTTATATCTTAATTAGTTAAACACACATTATAGTTATGGGTTATCTAAATGCCAGAACTGAAACTGAGTCAGACAGTATTGAGGTAGGCCATAATATTCAAGAATTTATTGAATACGAAAACTTGTGGTTGACAAACTTTCCAGCTATATCTTCTTGTGATAATAGTATAAACGGGGCTGGCAGAAAGCTGCTAGAAGTTTGTAAAGTGTGTGGAATATTAATTGTTAATGGAAGATACGGAAAATATAAAGATGTTTGTAATTTTATATTTGTAAAATGCAAATGGTAGCAGTGTGATATATTATATACTTGCGACTGGATGTGTTTTGCATAGACTAAGTGATTTTAGGGTTGGTGACAGGACAGAATCGTGTCATCTTTCGTTACATGTATCCATAGTGTCAAAACACTTTCTATTAAACCAGCTGCTAAATGATCGGGACAACTATGATAACAGGCCAGTTTATCTATTTACTGAGAGTAACATTGTACAGCTTAGAGACAATCTTATGAACATTTCTAAGGATAATTTAACAGATATTACAAGTTGTATCAACAATCTTGGTGAGGGGATCGATGACATAATAGATATGATAATGGAGGGTATTGAAAATGCATTATCAATTTGAAGGAAACCAGTAAGGTTTCGTAAGAGACGACCGCAACCCCTATGGTTTGATAAAGAACGTTCGAGCATGAACAGAGATCAATAAAAAAAAATCTACGAAAATACAGGCAAAATCGATCCTGGACAAACTTAGAGTTTTACATAAGTTGTAAACAAAGTTTTAAGGCACTCCAAAAAGACCGATATTTATGCCACACAGCTAGATGACGTATGTAAATGTTCAAATAACCCTAGATCATTTTGGAAAGTACTCAAGTGTATTACAAATGCTGATACAGTTCATGCCAATATTAATATAGCTATATGGAAAGAATATTTTGAAACATTATTCCAAGGTGATGACACTGAGGACAATAACAAGTTTAATGTTTTGGATGAAGATGATGATTTGGATGAAATAAAAAATGCAATTTTTTATTAAGAAATAACAGATGGGGTAATTGCAACGAGTATTAAGTCATTAAACAGTTAAAAAGCACCAGGAAAGGATGATATTCATCCCAGTTTCCTTAAGCACTCCATTGATATTATAATGTCTGTTATGGCAATGTTATTTAATAGATTGTTTTAAATGATGAATTTGCAAAGGCTTGGGGTAGTGCGATTCTAGTGCCAATATATGAGAAAGGTGACCGATATAACCCGGAAAACTAACGTGGTATATCACTGTTAAATATATTTGGTAAATTTTATACCAGCCTAATTAACAGGCGACTTTCCTTTTTACCAATGTATTCAATAAGATCGATGAGTCACAATCAGGTTTTAAAGAAGGATACTCTACAATAAATAGCGCATTTGTTCTGCAGTCTATAATATCCGAGCAGCTCCCTAAAAAAGGGGGGATAATATTAGTTACATAGTCATGTTTAATTACTTCGTTAACAATGCGCGACGCGTTTCATTATATCGTCAGGCGCAGTCCTTTATTTCAGAGACTGAAACTAATGAAAGAGATTACATAATACTTCCTCAATCATGGTGCCCCTTAAAAGGATACGGGTAAACAGTGTCATCCCAAATAAGAGGGCTGATGAACCATCCATTTAAATGGTTTGTTAAAGCAAATGTACCTTTACTGTTCCCCAACCCTCCACATGACAAATGGATGGGTTCCAATGTAATATCTTGACGAGGTTTCTTTTAGTCATTCCCTCCTAGACTATGTTTAGACCCAACCACTATGAGTTATTCTACGGAAAAGGAGTATTAACAATAGAAAATTAATATTAGAAGTGTGTAGTTTTGAAACTATTGTGATAAGTAGAGCATTTGCTCCAATAGTTTCAATAAAGGAGTTTTACAGTGGCGTCAGTAGGAGAGAGTGGGTTAAATTGTATGAGAACAATTAGGTTAATTCTGCATAACATTTAACCCATCGACATTTTACACCTTGCAAATAGGATGGACCCACACCAGTGCATGCTCGTTTTGCGTATGACATAACATAGAACTATTTTACATTGTGTGACATGACCAAAGGTGTATGCGTATGTATGTTCATTTACCATTATAGAAATGCTGTCAATATTTCTTACATGAATAGTTATAGTATAAAAGGTTACCAACAAACGAGTTGAAGAACATATTCACATTGAATGAATAATTTGGCCATTAACCTGTTGCGGGCTCGTGACGACCCTTGCAAAGGACTTTCCGTCTACTAGGACAAACCCTATGCACGGCCTCAATCGGCTAATCTTAAGATTGTCCACATTACGCATTGCAGGTTGCACATATACAGGCAGCGGCGAAAGACCACCCAGTACCCTGGAGCTAGAATCCTTACAGCAACAATGAAGTACGTGTTTGTCTTTGCGGTTCTTCTGGTCCTGTTGGGCCTTTCCAGCGCAGCATCGTTCAAGGGAAGTTATTTGTCTCTTATGAGCAAACTACAAAGGCTGCAAAATGCAAAAAGTGAAGACCTGCTTGCGAGAATGTTTCATGCCATGAAGAGAGGAGATGATAGTTCTTATTCTGATTTTGATTGTGACGATTTTAGCAGTAAGTTAAACACATCTTCGTTTTTATATTGCTATCTCTTACTTTTATCTAGCCTATATATTTTAAGCTTAAAATTGTTTGTTACGGTGTTACAATGTTTATTTCCTCTATTGTCACATTGTATTAATTTATGTCAATTTTCATTTACACCCATGTCTGTATTTTCAATATATGTACCAGCAATCTAGTGATTATTTGACACTTTCTACAATGTTGGTGAATTGTTTGGATTTTGCGCAGCAGTACAGTGTTTTTAAAACGAAACGAAAGGTTAACTATTACTTTGAAAGTAAAGCAAATGTAAATTATCTAAGTCTCGTTTTTACTATGAATATGCACGTATCATCATGAATTTATGTCAGCTAAGGTTATAAAATGTCATATGGAAACAAGAACGTTTGGTTATGGCAGAAACATTAAAGCCAGACCTATATTTATTTAATAAATTTAACAGAAACTATTCGGACATCTTCTACACGAGTAGTCTGATCTGAGTCTTTTATCTATATAGACCATGTTTTATGTTTGTTGAACATTCATTTAACCCTTTCTATTATATAAACGTCTTTTCTCGTATTTGCAAACATAGCAGATTCAGAACACACAGTAAGGTGGGGACCGACTGATCAAGGTCTGCTCCATTTGCTTGTGAAATTATAATAGTTTCTACCAATACCATACGATATTATGAGTCGAACGATTTTAAGTAAGACGGGACCAATTGACCATTAGATGACATGATGATATACCTGAACATAAATATATCGTAGCGCGATGCTTGATGGGCTTAGAGACAGTATTTTAAAACCCGGGTGTAGGTAAGATTACATTTCGCGTGGACATGCATACAAATGTTCCAGACATCTCATTTTACAATATATATTCTTGTTTGTATAAGGAAAACAGGAGGAAGAAGTCATATTCCCTAATCATCTTCATTGTAGACTCATTAGTTAAATTTCTTATATTTCAGGGTATTCAAATGATATGGACAGAATGATCGACAGAGAAAGTAAGAACATTTAAACATGTCTAATGTTTATTCATTTGATTCTTCTTCTCATAACGCTAAGCCTTCACAGTCAAATATAGTTGAACTTCAATATCTCGAACTCGGAAAATTCAAATTTCGGTCCTTTCAAAATTTACAATACATAATTGTTCTACATGTACATTATCACTATATACACACCTAAGCACGTGTGTATCATCAGTATGAAAGGTGAAAACATTGTTATTGCCAAAATGGAACACATTCGAAAACTAAGTGGGTAGATTTAGATAATCGTTATGTACTGCCATGCAAAATTTAACCCCTTCCTTTATATTGGCACCTTTTGACCCTCTTTAAAAGTCACCCTTTGAAACCATTGTGATCAATAGAGCATTGGTTCTTATAGGAGCAAATGCTCTATTTATCACAAAGGTTTTACAACTACAGAACTCTATTTTTCTCGGAGAGCATGCCCCTGACCCATATAACCACAGTACGTGCATTACACAGCTACTCCTCTGTTTGCACATTATGATATTCGATAATTTCTGCAGTAAGCATAGTAAAACTAGTGTTGTAAATTTGGATGACGATAATATGGGTCGAAGTTTAGTAAGACGAACCCTTTTCGTTGTATTATTATAATGACGCCAGTCCTGCTTACTCAGTTTGTAAACTGCGCCATGTATGTGGCTCTTATGTCTAAGCACGCCCTGTGTTGGGATAACGGGAAGAGATGTTCGGTAAAAGATAACTATATAAATGCTTTAACTAAGCACGTAAATGGACGAGGAAAACACACCAGGAGTTTCCCGTGCCCTACCCCTCATCTGAAGTACCCATAAACCTTTATCCCTTTCTACGCCCTTGAAAGACAATGTGTTGGCCATCAATGAAATTGTTGCATCAGATATGTATAATTCTGAAAGCTAACATAGACCCTGGGAAGATAGCAGGAATAGTCTGATCTTGGTCTAACCTGTTTACAAAGGTGTTAAAAGGTTTATTCCCAATAAGATAAAATTCTGCTCATCTGATTGGTCCACTGCCTAGGTTGAATAAGACTGTAAAACTCAGATTGAATCACATGATTTCTTAGCGTAGTTTTGTATTGGTTCGATAAAGATCAAAGTGTTCTCTATTTCATTAAATATTCTTAACGGATAAGCGTTAGCATATTTAAGGTGTTGTTCATAAAGATTTTAAGGTCGTGCTTTTTCGAATTCGTCATAGTTCGGTAATGACGGCATTAAATGTTGTAAAGCTAATTAATGGAATACGGCGTCACATCAATTAAATTGAAAATGAATAGGTATGTTGTTGGAAAGAGACAGAGGCTCCTATACATGCATGCTTGTATAAAATGTCTTATTCAGAACTATTTACGTAATATAAAACATACACTAGTGTATTTTTGTTCTTACTTCAGAAAACAGGAGATGCTGTAGGTATTTATCTGCCTTTGTATCTATGTATGTATGTACATGTATGTATCTATCTATCCATTCATCATCCATCCATCCATCTATACGTCTATCTATCTGTATGTATGTCTATCAATCGATATATCTAATCTTATCAGGATGCAATTTTCTATTTTTGTGTTGCAATTTTCGCTCTCGGGGGATCACCTCCTTTCTGAAGTTTTAATATTCAGAGCACATCGTGTATGTTTAGTCGATGGGACTCATTCGCCTAGAATCGCACAACAGCGCAAAAACGCAACTGCGAAGTTTTATTACTGCTCAATACGCTCATGTGTTCTGATAATATTAAATTATCATGTTGCCAATAGACTCTTAGAGATAAGTTGAGACTACTTATCAAGATGAAACCTGACCACCAGTAAACATTGGTTCTAACTCTTTTTTATAAAGCTTTTATTTATTTTAGTCGCATAAGTTCTACTTTACTCCAATTATACTTATTTGTGAAGTCATGCGACTTGACTCTGCCATTGTATGTAAAACTATTTCATAATGGTTGAATACAATGTTTTATTGGCCCAGTGCTATGTTAGTTGCATCTTATCACAGTAAACCCATCGGACAAATCATGTATACGCCGTCTGGGCAGGTAAAGCTGTGTTTGCTATGATATAATATAGATCTGACTCTAGTTTCTGCACATGGCCATTAATTTATCTATTAATTTGACACTATTCATTTGCAACATTTTTATATTCATACATTCATTATACTGCGGCAAGTGTTAATATTTATGTATTAAAGCTAATCGATGAATTTGTTCTTCATACCACATTTCGCAGTATATAGCCATCGGAAAATTAGATATATGTAAGCATCAAGATGAAATATTGATCTTCACCAAATGTAGTACATTTATGTTAGAGCTTATAATTTGGATCTTATAAAGCTTTTAGATGAACTGAAACTCAATGTAATGTACACAAAATATTTGTCCCCAATGACATGTATTTTAGACTCGAGCTACTTTTTTATTTTGATTTCTAGTCACCTCTCCTGACTTTCAGCAGCTTAAGAAGCGTTCGGTGGAATTCAAACCTAGGAACACGTCCGTCGTCAGGTCATTGCTGGCTGCTATAAAAAAGGTAGGAACCATCTACTATTTCTAGCGACAGACTAAAACTGCACTTGAGTAGTCATTGTGTTGTAATTGCTATTTGTTACTTCAACAGGAAATTAAATTTTGACCGTCGATATTTGAGCTGTTAATTGTAAATGTGTTTCGGGATTCGTAACCAGGTCGACCAACCAGCGATCACATACCTCGGGTTTTATTGTGACCGTTATATACATTCTGATAGAAGGTAGAAGATATTTCCTTAACGTCAATCCTTTAGACAACCTAAATAAGACCTTTGCAACCGGTGTAGACCGGGATCACGGCCTGCGCTAGTTGACATAGAATCATTGTCGTCGATGGTAAAGATGATATTTCGTAATACACATATTTTATTAAATAAATCTTCTTTAATGGGGGATCCATATTTAATTGTTCAGCAGGTGTTAAAAAGAAAATGATACAGTGTTCCCTCCCTACAAAGACTCTCTCAATAACGGTTCCCTCCTTACAACAACGCATATACTGTTTCCGAAACAACAAGGCTCCAGAAACAACCTTTTTCTATCGTATTTTCTTTATGCCTCCATCAAACTTTGTGACAATTCTAAAGAGTGGTCACAACATAGGGTTTGATAGAGGCATAACGGTTTTAGTTATCGTAATACACCTTATCTGGGGATCTGCAAACAAGCTAATTATGTTTGATTTTCCCTCCCTATAACAACTCACTCTGAACACCACATACAATCTTCGTATCCCAAAGAGTGTCGTTGTAGAGTGGGAGCACTGTACCGGCGATTAATGATTGAACATGAATGTATGTTATGTTTTAAAATATTTGAATATTACATTACTCAACGTCTTATCTAGGTATACTCTGTTAACCCTTCGCTTGCTGAATTTTGAAATACATTTCTCCTTCTTTACCCATGCCCTGTTGTATGTAATGCATGGATTTGTTAGCAGGATAAAGGTTAGAGAGTTAAGAGGTTAGGATGCTGGTTCAGAATGACAGTTAGCATGTTAAGGGTTTGAGTGCAAGCTAAAGATTTGAGTGCATTGCATGATTTGGGAAGACAGTGACATAGGTGTGTTAGCTAGACAAATTAATCATATGTCACATGTATGTGTTCTAAGAGTTCATGGCTGTCAGTCGTAGCTGTTAATGTTTTTCAGATATGTATAAATAGCATGAAATTTTGTGTATTTGGGAGAGAGAGAGAAGGAGCTTGGAGAAGAATGATTAGGAGCTTGTGAAGTTGTTTAATAAAGTTATGAAGTAGAATTCCGCCTTGTCGTCTATGTATTGTATTACATGTATAATTACATATATCTTCACTGTGTACACGTATTTCGCTATGCAATCACTGCTGTGGAGTGCACTGTTGCACAATCAACGTGTAAATAGTGCAGACCCTGATGAGACAGCTCCTGCAGGAGCTGTCTCATCTGGGTCTTCACTATTTACAGGTAGGTATATTGACGTGAATAGCAAACGAAGGGTTAATAAAACGTGCAAGAGCGTATCTTAGGAGTATTGAGTTCGATGTATGTATTTTACATAAATGTGTAAGTCTTATCTAGTCACTCGCCTTTTGTAAAGTCTGATATTTGGAAAATGTTATACCTGTATTATTGTATCCGTTATACTACAATATGACTTGTGAGGAGTCCTCACACATTATCTATATCTATTGTTATATTACCATACAACTTGTGATTTGTCCTCACATATTATTCCTATATAGGATAGGGTGTCCTCACTTATTACCTATATTAATTTTTCGTTATGCTACAGAGGGTCTAATGGATTGGTCACATACAGTATCTATATATTTCGTTTTATTACAGCGCACAAAGAAGTAAAACGGACCATACGCCACAGCCTATGTATCAGACATCTGGTGACTTTTGCCGCTGTCTACAATGGTGATGAACTTCTGATAGCGCAGCAATACAGTGTTTAAAAATAAATGGAAGTTAACTATAAATTGAAAAATCAAAGTACTGACAGTACTGAAGGTTTCGGACATAATATATATTTATTATATTGATTGTTTGCTGTGGATTTTTCTGAAAATCATGTCAGTAGTTTGGAAGACATTTAAAGAATTGTTTTATGAACATGTCACAGACAGGGCGATTCCAATAGCTCAACTTGCCACTTTGTGCCAATAGAGACAAAATTGATGTTTAATGTAGTATAGAGCCATCACTGCATTATTTGAAAGTAAGGGTCATACTTCTACTACTATCTGTTGGACCATAACAGTAATTAGCATGCATCATTCACTTATCCATATATACACTTCCACCAATTTTAGACATATTTCTTATGATTCTAAATACCCTACAAAATAATTGCCAAATATACTGTGGGGTGATATTAACAATATGACAAATTATAAAGTAACAAATATATTTCAACTTAGAATGGCAGGATACAACAGAGAAAATAAAAATAACTAGAAAATTGTTTCCAAGACACTGATACACCCCTCCCCCTAACAATAGTGTCTCTATATCAAGCACTTTTGACTACATTGTGTTATACAGTGAAGCGAATTTCAGAGTCTCATAACTCTGGTAAAATGGTCAGAGCAATAATTACATTCTTTAAGAAAACCTTCACATCAAGGTTGACAGCTTATCATGGGTGAAAATTTGAAGTAAAACCTCCCTTTAGTATATGGGTTGTTAGACACATAATATTGTTTCACTTTATATTATATAGTGAAGACGATTTCAGGGTTCCATATCGGGTACAATTGGTCTAAGCAAAAATAAGCCTTTCTGTGCTTTTGCAAACAGAAAAGACCCTTAATAGTTCATCCATGTCTATACCTTGTCTTTTTGTGTGACTGTGTTGTATTTTCTTACTTTTTCCTGAGGAGTGTGAGTCTGTTCAGGGTCAATTTGTGGGTCTGTGCTGCAAACAATACATACCCCGATCAGTTACCACAACTGGCCAGTATCTTTGCTATTTGCAGCATCATACATGCAACAAGTATATCAATAAATGATATAATCAAAAATAAATTATAGTCATACATGCAAATTACAGTTAGTGCTGTAGTAAACACTACAGACCCTGATCAGTAACCGGCGTCATAGAAATAAATGATATGAATTAGAAATAAATTACATACATTACTATAAGATACTATAAGACATTATAAGATACTGTAAGCCTGACACGTAAATCAATAAATGATGAAATGTATATAAATTAAAAGATAAGAAAGTGCTTTCTCATTTTGTTTGCCTTTCTCCGTTTTCCCCGTTTAATGATTTTTTAATAATATAAAGGATACAAACACCATTGTTTCCTTTTAATAGTAATTGTTAGTACTAACATCCAAGCTACTTAAACAATAAAGGTTGGCAAAGTGGGACACCATGTTCGGATACAGATCTAATACCAAGTAACTGGCTGACCAAAATCTAAACTGTTTACAACTTGTGACAATTTTGCCTTAGGTCAAAATGCATAAAACAGATCTTTTAGAAATTCAAATGATGACAAACCTGAAGCAGACGATATTACAGATCTCTACAGCTTGCTTAATCCTTATAATGCTGAGTGATGTTTCGTTTGCAACAATTGCCGTCTGCTTCAATTCTTCAATAAACTTTCTTTCATTTTATGCAAAAATATGGTCAAGATGACAAACAGTTTGGATCCTGATGAGACTCAGAATTATGTGGCTTCTCATATGGATCCAAACTGTTTGCATAGGTAATCACAGTTTCGCCGCTAGCGTGTAAAGAGTTAAGCGAATGACCTCTAGAGATTATAGCATGATGTAACAGTTGCCCTGTACTACTGACCACCAGTGCTGTAACCTTTATACTGTAAAGGACGTAAAGAACAGAAGAAGTCTATTTAACCCTTATTTCCCCATATAAACTTGTTTTCATGCATCTGCAAACAGATTCGACCCAGAAAAGACAGCTCCCTCCCATAGGATCAGGGTCTGCTCTGTTTGCTAATGGATCCACCTTCCATATTTCATTATAAATATTTTGTAAGATTCCGGAACCGGGTTGTAAGCTAAGCACTGCACATGCGCGTATTCCCTTAAGGGGATTCCCGCTAGGTAGAGCTCGTGCAATAGGGTTTTCCGTGAAAGTTTGAGCCGCAATCCATTTTATAAGGATTTAGGCAAAGCCGAAACCATAAAAAGTAAAACAAATCAAACTTATCTTAGTTTCGTATTTATTTTAATCTATGAAAATGCATGTAAGAAATACAAATAATGTAATAACATTATGAATATTTATCAGCTAAAATGATATAATGTCATGTAAAAACAACTTGTGGCTATAACAGAAACTTTAGATTCAGACCTATATTGATTTGAAAAATGAACAGAAGGGATCAAATTCGGACGGATTCTACAAGGGTATTCTGATCTGAGTCTACTCTGTTTGAATATCCGTTAAGATGTGTATCTATGGAGAATGGGTTATGTCTCTGTTCCAGTTAGCCTAGTCTTTACTTAACCACATACTTAAGTATCTGTATTACTTGTATATAAATCATTTTTGTCTGATGAAAAATCAATAAATTCTGATTGGAGGTGATCCCCCGAGAGCAAAAATTGCAACACAAAAAGAGAAAACTGCAGACTCGGTTTTATTGAGTCTGTTCTTGAACAGTAATTGAAAGTGCAACACTGCTCACGCCCCCTAGCACCGGCTTAAGCGGTATTCAATTTTCAGAACAAGAAGTACTGAAATTCATGATCTCGAAGGATCAGAAGGTATAACAAAACCTTTCTTTCATATGAATGTGTTTACAAGCATTTGTAAACCGTCAAGATCCAGAAGAGACGGGTCATGTAGGGACCGACTAATCAAGGTCTGCTCGATTTGCTTGTTTCTACCTGTGCTTAACGATATTATTGGTCGAGCGATGTTAGGTAAGACGGTGCCAAGTGACCATTAGAGGACATGGTGGTATACAGGATCATATTTCGTAGTGTGATCGTTGCGAGTACATGAATACAGAGTGTTACAGACATCTCATTTGACAAAACACATATCCATGTCTGTATAAGTAAACCAAGTGGGAGAAGTCATATCCGCTAGTCGCCTTTGTAGACTTATTAGGGTTTGAAATATGTGTAAGCAAAATTAAATGTGTTATATTTCATGGGATTCAAATAATCTTGACAGAATGAGCCAAGATGAAAGTAAGAACATTAAACCTTTCGCTTTCTATTCACGTCAATATACCTACCTGTAAATAGTGAAGATGAGACAATTCCTGCAGGAGCTGTCTCATCGGGGTCTGCGCTATTTACAAGTTGATTATGCAACCAGTGCACTCCTCAGCAGTGAGTTTGCTTTTCACTCAGTTTGTTTTAAACCGCGTCATACATGTAACACCTGTGTCAGAGCACACCATTTGTCGGGATAACGGGAATAGATATTCGGTAACATATTTATGTGTATAAATGCTTTAACTGAGCACGCTAATGATCCAGGAAAAGTAAACAGGAGGTTTTCGTGCCTTAACCCTCATCTGAGGTACCCATAAAACTGTACTCCATAAGTACGATTCTCTGCGCCCTTGAAAGACAATTTGGCCCATGACAGAAACTGTTGAATCAAATTGCCCAAACAAACTTTTTTGAGTAATTTTGTAAGATCTAGATAGTAAATCAATGATTTAATCTGAGCTGGGTTTTTACCTCCACCCAATCACGCTCTTTTTCAACATGTACTACTAACACACTATATTGATATCACCAAACTTAGAAATACCCCCCCCCCCCTTGCTCTTCAAAAAATACTACCCCACCCTAATCTGAAATCCTGGATCCGCACCTGGTATTTAATCAGATTGAATCACGTAGACGAAAAGTATGGAATCAGAATGAATCACGTGATTTATTGGCGTTGTTTTCTATTAATTCGAAAAAGATAAACGTGTTTAATTCATCATATATTCCTTACGGATACACGTTAAAATATTTAAGGTGTTGTTTATAACGATTTAAACTCCTTGCATTTTAGAAGTTCGTCAAAGTTCAGTAGTGAGGGCATTAAAAGGCATAAAGGTTGTTAGAAAAATACTGCGTCACATCTATCTATCTATTTATCTATCTATCTATCTATCTATCTATCTATCTATCTATCTATCTATCTATCTATCTATCTATCTATCTATCTATTCTATCTATCTATCTATCTATCTATCTATCTATCTATCTGTCAATGCATGTATAAAATGTTATTTCATAATCGTAGAATACAATGTTGCATTGGTCTAGTGGTACTTTAGTTGCCCCTTATCACAGTAAACACATCAGACGAGTCATGTATAGGCCGTCTGTACAGGGACTGCTCCGCTTGCTATTATATAGTAAAGATCTGATTCTAGTTTCTGCCCATGGCCAAAAATTCATCTGTTCATTTGCCACTATAAATTTGCAACATTTTGATATTCCTACGCTCTTAACACAATACTATAAAACCCCACTAATGCGACCACCAAAAAGGGGCATAATTCACAGTGGCAAGGGCAGGTGGTTGCTTAATGCAGGACGAAAGTTATGCAGAAAGCTCCTATAGGAGCTTTCTGCATAACTTTTGTCCTGCATTAAGCAACCACCTGCTTATGAAAACAGCCATGTTTGTTTAAGTGGTCGCATTAAGTGGTCGCATTAGCGGGGTTCTACTGTACTATATTTATGTATTAAAGATAACCGTTGAATGTGTTCTTCATACCACATCCTCACCTTCAAGTAACAAACGAATGAATGAACAGAAATAAAGTAAAACCGCTTAAATAAAAACTTAAATATTCTTGAGTTTTTAGTGTATAGCCATCGGATAATTAGATATTAATAAGCATCAAGATGAAATATCGACCATCACCAAACATAGTGCATTTCCATTGGAGCTTTGTTGGATCTTATAAAACTTTTAGACGGAGTGGAACTCTATGTAATGTAAACAGAGTCTTTGACCCCATTGTCGTTTGTTATAGACTCATGCTACTTTCCCTATTTTGATCCAGAATATCGGGATGTTATTGACATGTGTAAGGAGGAATTCAATCCCGGAAACACGTCAGTCGTCAGATCATTGGTGGCTACAATAAAAAGGGTAGGACCCATCTACTTTTCCTATCGTGAGACTAAAACTGCATTTGAATAGTTTGTTTGTGCTGTAATTGCTATTTATTACTTCAACAGGCAATACAATTTTGACCGTTGACATTTTAGCTGTTAATTGTAATTGTGTTGATTCGTTACCATGTTGACCAACCAGCGAACACATACCTCGAGTTTGATTGTGGCCATTATATAAATTCTGATAGAAGATGCAAGATAATTCCTTAACGTTAATCATTTAGGCGCGGATATATAAACCATTTGCAACCGGTGTAGACCGGGATCAGAGGGCTCTTTTTGGGAACCCTGTGAGTAGGGCCTGCACTATTCGTCATAGAAGCATTGCCATCGATGGTTAAAGTTGATATACCGTAATACACGTATTTTGTTAAATAAACCTTCAGTAATGGGGGATCCGGATTTATTTGTTCAGCAAGAGTTAAGAACTAAATATGCTACCGGCGATAAGTGATTGAACCTGAATGTATGTTGTGGGTTTAGGGTTTGAATATTACATTACTCAATGTCTGATGTAGGTACACTCTGTTTGCAAGGCGTGAAAGTGTGCGTATCTTAGGAGTATTGAGTTCAATGTATATGTTTTGCATCACTGTGTAAGTCTCATTTAGTCACACGCCTTTTTGTAAAGTCTGATATTTGGAAATTGTTATACCTGTATGCTCGTATTGGTTATGCTACAACATGACTTGTGGGGAGTCCTCACACATTATCTATGTCTATTGTTATACATGTACTACAATAGGATTTGTGGGGAGTCCTCACACATTATCTATATCTATTGTTATACTACAATAGGATTTGTGGGGAGTTATTATATCTATTGTTATATTACCAATGTATTCACACATTACCTATATCTGTTGTTATATTACCATATAACATGTAGGGGGTCCTCACACATTATCTGTATCTATTGTTAAACTACCATTGGACTTGTAAGGAGTCCTCATACATTACCTGTATCTATTGTTATACTACCATAGGACTTGTAAGGAGTTCTCACACATGTTCTGTATCTATTGTTATACTACCATAGTACCCGTGGGGAGTCTTCACACATTATCTGTATCTACTGTTATACTACCATACAATTTGTGAGTTGTCCTCACATATTATTCATACATATTGCGGGATGTCGTCACTTATTATCTCCATTTATATATCGTTATGTTACAAAGGGTTCAGTGGGTTGACCACTATCTGTATATTTCGTGTTATTAAAGCTAAAAAAGAAGTAAAACGGACCCTAATACCACAGCCGATTTATTAAAATGACCACGGAATAAATCAAAGCGCCGCAGGCGCTGTAGGCCTGGGCATAAGACGGGTTTATCGTGTGTTCAAGAAGTTTTGGGGTTTGATTTTCCATGTAAACAATACAAAGTCCAATAACTCTGCAGAATATCATTGAACCGGAACACGAATAATATATACACAACTAGGCATGGCGCTGATCAATCCTATGAAGTTTCAGGAAAATCCTACCAAAGATTTTGGAAAAACCGCAGAGACAAAATTTTCCATGTAAAACATTCAAAGTCCCATAACTAACTCTGTAGAAAATCATCGAGCCGGGACAGGAAAAAGATATGCACAACTAGGCATGGTGCTAATCAACATCTTGAAGTTTCATGTAAATATGACCAAACGTTTCCAGAAACAGCGCGGACAACATTGTTCATGTAAAAAAATTAAACTGGAACATGAATAAGATATGCACAACTAGGCATTTATTAATCCTACAAAGTTTTGATGAAATTCTGACCAAAGGTTTTGGAGAAACCGCGTGGACAAAGTAAAATCAGACTAACGGACGGACAGACGGACGTTCTAACATATGTACACTTGTTGGGCAGTTCCTTTGGTTTAATTAACTAATTCTCTCCTACTGGCGCCTTTTTGAACAATTCTAAAATTCTGCTTTTCTATAGTTACTGCTCCTTTTCGATAGATTAATTCAAAAATGTTGTCAGGATGCTCGGCGATGCCCTACTTACAAGACACAGCTTCATAACTCAAAATAACCAGCAGCAATCGTTGATGCTTGTCCCAGTCTAAGTATTTGTATACTGTTTTCATTAATCTGAGTAAGTTCAGCAAATTAGCATATTAACAGTTTTTTTATTCATATTAACTATTTCGATTGACCAACCGCTTCACACATTCGATTATATACAAAGGACTAATTTTTATAAGGTATTAAACAAAAAATGAAGTTTAAAAGTAAAATAACTTTGATACACAACGAATCATTACTAACAGTCAAAAAAGGGAGATAATCCTGTATATACAGAGATACATCAAATCGCTTACCAAGCGATATACTACGGGTTTTCTCGACTGAGGTTGGCTCTAAAAATAGTCTAGGGGGGGGGGGGGGTTAAATGTACCCAACAGGGCCACAAAAGTACTCAACAATATTTATAGATGGAATGAATAGAATTTAGCGTTATCTATTGCTCTCCATACATTTCCGTTCAATTCAACCAAGCTTTTCCGTAAGTAATCGGACATTTTTGTACAATTTCGCATTATATATGTGCACTATGCTGTGCGTAGAAATCTGTAGGTATGAAATAATGCATTTATATGCCAAACTCCCACTCATTGTTTTTTCACTCTTAAAATCGCATTTTTACCAAGATTTATTAGTAAATGTTAACAAACTTTAAATGTTGAAGCCCAAACAAATTGGAACTTCGCCGATCTATTTGCTTAAGCGTATTGGCATTTTGTGCAAGCGGCAAATCGCACTTTTACTCGGTTTTCTTCGGAAATGTTTGGGCAGGGATTGAAATTATGGTATAACTACTATGGCCTTCGGCTTGGCAAGCAAACCCAGGCCAAAAACGGACTTACGACGTGAAACATATATACATGTATGCAGATAACTGTCCTCTACCCTTTATATACATACATTTGAACTACAGTCAAAACTGTCTCAGCGACCGTCCCTTAATAGCGACTTCCTGTCTTATGTGACCCTAATATTTCCTCCCGACGCGTTTTCCTATTTATTGAGACTGGGGATAGCGACCTGCCTGTGTTACCTGACTAACGACCGTAAATCGTCGCTCCCGAAATCCGAATCCGCTAATTAATGTGCCTGTTTGTAGCGACCTTGTAATTGCAGGTCATTATCGAGTTTTAACTCTCTTGTCTAGAGGCGATTTATTTAATCTTACCTGCATTGATCTTGGAACAAATTACGACATACCACAACTTTTGCTATTAATCAAAAACAATAAGAATCCATTTATTTCACTTTCCTAACCGTTATTATGCTGACACGCACAAAACAATTCATTTGGTCACAGGTTTTAAAATATTGGCCAAATTTCCCTTAATCCTGGTGAATGATTGTTAAAAGCTATTTGCATATAGAATCACAGATAAGGGAGTGACCTCGAGTTTAAACTTGCAACACCCTGTAACCCTTTGCCTGTTACGAAAGCTTGCACATGCTTCTTTATTAAAACTTCACAAATTCGCTTATATTTCTTGTAGACATGTGGACTGATTATCAAACAATTTGGATCCAGATCAGGATATATTCCTCTATATCAAATGTTATAACACGTTTTACCTGAATCTAGACTCTATTCAATCAACCAGGTGAAAAAAACAATACTGTAGATTTATAAAAATGTTTATCCTAATCAGATGTTATGTGTTCGCCGTGGGATCTCGCATGAGTCTACATTGTTCCACAGTTCGTGGAAAATAGTGACACATATGCCAACCATTACCGTTACCAAAGAAAGTACATTGACGAAAGTTCAGAGTCTTCTATCTCACGATCGTCAAACTCCACATGTGTTGAAGCAAAAAAGAATGTTTTGTGCTATATAAATGAAACAGTAATAAAGTCAAGCCGAAAAAGACACACAAAAGACGCAACCATCACCAAAACATCGATAGAAAGCAAGTAACACACATACACAACCACAAACATACACATACGCGCGCAAACATACCACGCACACACACACACACACACACACACACACACACACACACACACACACACACACACACACACACACACACACACACACACACACACACACACACACACACACACACACACACACACACACACACACACACACACACACACACACACACACACACACACACACACACACACACACACACACACACACACACACACACACACACACACACACACACACACACACACACACACACACACACACACACACACACACACACACACACGCGCGCGCGTGACCATGTTGTCGCACCCCGGAGACCCACTACAGCTGTAACACACATCCCGCTACAATTTTATATAAACACACATGCAGCCCGCTACAGTTATAAACACACAGTTGTGTTTATAACGCGCCCGCTACAGTTTTATATAAACACACATGCAACCCGGTACAGTTACAAGCACACATGCCACCCGCTACAGTTACAAACACATATGCAACTCGCTACAGTTATAAACAGATAATTTTTATGCAACCCGCTACAGTTACAAACACACATGCAACCCGCTACAGTTATAACACACATGCAGACAGTTACAGTTATAAACACACATGCAACCCGCTACAGTTATAGACACATATGCAACCCGCTACAGTTACAAACACACATACAACCCGCTACAGCTATAAACACACATGTATCCCGTTACAGTTACAAACACACATACAACCCGCTACAGCTATAAACACACGTGCATCCCGTTACAGTTACAAACACACATACAACCCGCTACAGCTATAAACACACATGCAACCCGCTACAGTTACAAACACACATGCAGCCCGCTACAGTTATATATAAACATACATGCAACCCACTACAGTTACAAACACACATGCAGCCTGCTACAGTTATATATATAAACACACATGCAACCCGCTACAGTTTTACATAAACACACATGAAACCCGCTACATTTAAAAACACATGAAACCCGCTACAGTTAACACATATGCAACCCGCTACATTTATAAACAAACATGCAACCCGCTACAGTTATAATCACACGTAGCTTATACATATTTTATTACTCATACTAGTTACAGTTGAACACAATACGTATGTACATTATACCACTATCAAAATCAAGTAATAGGGTTAGACCACAAGTTCTAACAACACCAGTAAAGGTCCTCCCCATTGTATAATCTTTGTCAATGCTGATAGTGCTTTACAACTGCACCATTCAGTAAGATTTAAAGAATTACTATCATAATGGGTGAAGAGTCAAGTAACTGACGAGGAAGAGGAAAGGAGAAGAAGAAGACCATTATCAAAGTGTTCATGCACTACACCTAGGTTACAGATTAATGTGTTTACCATCTGCAAATGTACATGTTCCACTATTTGAATCGTTTAGTATCCTTTATCTGGTTTTGTAGTTCTGTGAAAAGAATTAGATCATCTGTGACAGACAGATCAGTAATACCAAAAAAGTAACTTGTTACAACTTAAGCCTAGTTTACGTTTGCCCAGCGATGAGTTAATGGGGCCCGTAGACTCGTCGTAAGGTCAAAACCGCACGGTCTCCATACGGTCGCCGTACGATTTTCTTACGGATTCCCGGGCGTCATAGCCTCTACGATTTGTCATAAAAACAAGTTTTCAAAAATCGCAAGCCCGCAGCCCGTAAACACGTGGTTACAGGCATCGTACGGGCATTTTCGGTGTACATGTAGCCAAAATAATCGTTCGGCGACCGTACGGTTATCGCAAGATCACCGCAAGGCTGCCGCTCGGTGTCCGTGTGATACCCATGAAATCGTACGGACATCGCACGGTCGTCCTTCGGCAACCTCACGGCGACCGCACGATGGCCGTGTGGCGCTTTGAGATTTCTGATGGGTACATATTTATTTTACACTTCCTGCATTAACAACCCCGCTGGTCTCCGCATGGGCTCCGCACGGGCTCCGCACGGGCTCCGTACGATTGCCTTATCCAAGCGGACACCGCACGATGACTGCACGGAGATCGCACGATCTCCGTACGGTCGCTGCTCAGTCACCGTACGGATAAGCCGCGATCAGTATACACAAAATTAATAATCGTACGATTATCGTAGACAATGTAGACAAAAACATCAAACTCAAACAATCGCGACATATCGGTAACCTAACACACGTAGAATCGATATCAAATCCGACTCAAACAAACGAGAAAAGTATATTTATTGTAAGAACACGACAAGAAATGGGAAAATTCCAGGAATCAAGTACATGTAAATATAAACCGAAATACGGGGGGTTTGCTGCACTGCATAGCGATCGGATATTAACCCTTACCCTGCCAATATGCCATATGCAAACAGCTTGGATCCTGATGACACACCGAGTGACTCGGCGTCTCGCCCGGCTTAAAGCTGTTTGATACCCAGTCTCTCTTTTGTTATTTCTACAAAAAAAGTCATTTTGTGGAGCTTTAAAATGAAGCATACGAGAGTTTGCCTATGCGCAGACTTTCATAGCTGGATAAGGGTTTTACACTGCTCCTCTTTTGAAGATTAATTTGGTGACTTTACATGCATTTGTTTAATACAAACACTCACGGTGTGCTGATGCAGGCATATTTTATACAGATACCGAGTACTGAACTTAATCAAATTGACCACAGAACCGAAACGGGACCGAATCCAGTCAAAATCTCTTATGGCCGTTTTAGAACGCTGCAAGTAGTTTGGATGTCGTTTAGTGAAACAGCGAGTTATTCGACGTCTCACCATGATCCAAATTATTTGTGACGCCGAATGTATTGCGTAACAAAATGGATATACAGGTATAATACATACGAATCAACCGGCACTGCACAAAAGCGAACCGGAACCGGAAAATGAAGGTGTTTATATGAGGGAAAAGGTTAAAATAACGCAGGTAAACTAAAAGTGTTTATGGACTATAGACAAGGTACTCTTATTTCTCTGTAAAATTATTTCTTGTTGCAATTCTTATTTCTTCTTGTTGTATTCCTGAAAATGTTTAAATTTACACAGCTTATCTGGACATTAAGTCATTTGCACCATTCATTTAGCAATGAGTTAACACTTTACCTGATACATATTCACGCTTGAATCCGCCCATTGCGGATTTTACTTAAGTTAATTCTTGAATAACAAATATAATAAAATAATGAAATGTGGAATATGAAACATTGAGGTTATTTTAGAAACTACAGGAACATATATATCAAATTATATTAGTAAACAGAGCAGACCCTGATCTGGGTATACTCTGTTTGCTGATGCGTGAAAAGGCGTTTATAAATATGAAGGAAAGGGTTAACTCAATTACGAATATAGAAGCGCGAATCCCGGAATAGACTACGCAACAGGCGATATTTGTCAGCATATAATTCAACAAGTTCAGGGATAGTTTTCTCCAGCCACTTTGTTTAGGTTACAGATTCCACGCAATTGTATGTTACTGAACTTATTCTTAGTACTTTGAGCGAACGGTCATCCGCCGCATTTAATAAATATGTATATGTATATTTTTTCTCTTCCTACACAAAAGAACAATCGTAATGTCAAATCGGGCTGCTCTACGTATCATCCAGATCCAAACTGCTGCCAAAAGTATTCGCGAAGTCACTCGTGTCATGGTGTGTTAAAGGGATAACTTATATTCTAAATTATATTCGAATTTTTCTGCAGCTGCTGGACAACTTGGACAAGACTAGAAATGCGCGCTTCCTTTAACTCGCTGGTTTTGTCATCAGGTTCGGCGGAAACCCGGCCATAGGAGCGGGTTTTGGTCCCTCCGCGCCATTCGACTCTAACGTTCTTTCTCTTTCGTTTTCCTTAGTTTATTTCAATTTAAACGAGAACAAGAGATAATTGTAAAACATGTATACCCCCAGATCCCATGATCTAGTGACCTCACAAAACAATAGGAGTCATCATGTGGTCATGACTAATAATCACTGCAAACTTAAAGATCCGAAGCCTAACCCTTGAGCAGTTATTGAACGGAAACCATTTCACAGTTAAGGTCATGGTGACCTTGACCTTTGACCTAAAAAACAATAGGAGTTATCTAGTGGTCATGACTAATAACCGCAGCAAGTTTGAAGATCCTAAGTCAAACCATTGAGCAATTATTGATCGGAAACCATTTCACCACTTACGGTCATGGTGGCTTTGACCTTTGATCTAGTGACCTAAAACCAATAGGGGTCATCTAGTGTTCATGACTAATCACCACAGCAAGTTTGAAGATCCTAAGCCAAACCCTTGAGCAGGTATTGAAGTTACGGAACCCATTTCACAGTTAAGGTCATAGTGACCTTAACCTTTGACCTTGTGACCTAAATACAATAGTGGACATCTAGTGGTCACGACTAATCACCACAGCAAGTTTGAAGATCCTAAGCCAAACCCTTCATCAGTTATTGATCTGAAACCATTTTACCAGTAAAGGTTATGGCGACCTTGACCTTTGACCTAAAAAACAATAGGAGTTATCTAGTGGTCATGACTAATAACCGCAGCAAGTTTGAAGATCCTAAGCCGAACCATTGAGAAGTAATTCATCGGAAACCATTTCACCAGTTAAGGTCAAGGTGAGCCTGTCCTTTGATCTAGTGACCTCAAAACCAATAGGGGCCATTTAGTGGTCATGACTAATCACCACAGCAAGTTTGAAGATCCTAAGATCCTAAGCCAAACCCTTGAGCAGTTATTGATCGGACACCATTTCACCAGTTAAATACGGAAGATACGGCTGGCAAACAGCACACCCAGATTCAGCACACCCAGATTATGTAAAAACAATTGTTTGCCAATTTTTAACACGAAATGCCTACTGCTCTTTCATTTTTCACAATTTCTAGAAATCCGACTAGACTAGCTAGGCGGAATTCGGAAAATTCTGACACCACTAGGCATTTCGTGTTAAAAGTTAGCAAACAGTTGTTTTTACGTAATTTGAATGTGCAAAATCCGAATATGCCGTTTGCCAAGCTGTATATTCCGTATTTAAGGTACAAAATGGCTGAAAACAAAATGGTCTCCAACGAACACTATTTCCAGCCACACAAGGATACACTAAATCAAAAAAATCTTGGCGTAACACTAAAATGTTCTGTTCAAATGTACAAACCACCAATGGAAGACACTTTATTAAAGCTGAATATCCTTTAGTGCATTCAAAGTTGTATCCCGAGGGTTAAGCTAAAATGGCGGAAAACAAAATGGCCGCCCAAAACTCTTAATGCAGAAATGTGTTTTATAAACGCATAGTCATTTTCTTCTTATATGTGTTTGATTCAACACTAATTGCACTTTGACTGCGGAAAAAATAGTGTTTAGCTAGTTGTTTATCTCCCTACACTGACATTCAAATAGTGTCGGTAAATTAGACCATCCCTTCTCAAGCACATTGCTGGCCATCGCCAATTAAAACAAAACATGTAAGAAAGTGATGGAACTACATTTAAATGCGTTAACTATAATAAAAAATGTAAATATATTTGTATTGAAAACTGATTTAGACAGATAAATGGAACTAGGATGTTTATTTCTTAACAATACCTCATATTTTGTTTATATTAATCATATCCGAAACAGGCTATGTTTTCGAGGGATATTGAGTGGGCCGGGAAAAGCAGAAGGCATCTTTATTTAGAAATCCGGACCGAGAAATAGAAATTTACAATATCTTCATAATCATCATCTTCATATTCAGTAATCGCAATAAAAATCAAATAAACCCATCTGTTAGAATCATATACACAAACATAAATGGAGAGAAAGGTTGTTACTGGTAGTATTACTATTCCTGAAATATATTTAATTAACTTATATACTATAATGTTGAGCAATAAAGCTCCAATAAGCCGATCTGTTTGAATCATATACACTAAAAATTAACGGAAAGCAATATTGTGACTGGTAGCAGCTTGTTTCCGGGAATAGATTAAATTAATCCATGTACTATAATGCAGAGCAATAAAACTCATAAAATCTTTTTCACGCTTTTGCAAACAGAATAGACCGAGATCGGACACCTAATGTAGGAGTCATCTGATGATCAGGGTTTCCTCTGTTTGCTTATGAAATTATAAGAGATCTGGCTCTACAGTTTCTACCAATACACATAAGGTATGCCATTATACAAATTCAGGTAATAAATATTCATGATGTCATTATATCCTACATGGATGCTCTACAGGGAAATGAATAACTCTTTGGATTCTCTCTGATTACCTGCAGTGCGTTCATGCAGTTTGAATCCAGATCAAACGCCATAAATGTTGGGTCTGATCCTAGGTCCACACTAATAGTCACTTTACTTCTGCAATTGTTAAGTTATTATTTTACGTAAAAAATCAGGTGATATTTAAGATGCAATTTTTAATAAATATACGTACTAAAACTAAAGTTGTTGAAAGCACATATATGGTATTATTTCTATGACAGATTTGGTTCCTTCATTGCCACGTTAATATCTCTATAGTGCAAATTGTTCCATTTATTTATATAATTTAATGACCGACACTACATGTATTACCTTCTATTTCAGTAGCTAAGTTTATATTACTATTTTGCAGTTACAAATTATCGTCGCTTGTACGTATTATAAGAAATTGTTTATCTTCTTTGCTTTTTGTAACAAAGACTTACGAAGGTGACATATAAATTTATGTTAATATATCTATTGAATAGTATTAGATTGCCTTGTGTCAGTTTGTTCCATTTCCCAATACAGCATTACACATTTAAAAAACTTTTCAGTTTTTTTCACAAAAATGCTCTATCTCCAAAGTAAATATTGCGAAAAATTAAAACTCTGACATAAAATACAAATGTATATTTATATTTTTACATTTCCAAATACTGTTTTTCAGTACGAACGTACATATTAATTAACCCCTTCCGTGCCACAATGACAGGTTTATGATATCACATGCAAGCAGTTTGGATCCAGATGAGACGCCGAGTAACTGTTTGACACTCTGTTTACTGTTTTATAAAGAAAATGGAAGAAGTGCACACACTTACATTAAAAATAAACGAAACTATGCCCAGCAGACGACAATGCAGGCACCGAAAGAGTCAATAATGAGAAATGATTAATGCATGATCCGTTAAATTTACAACTTTGCGAGCTGTTTTCTCCAAAGCTGAAAATGGTAGATGGAGTATCGTTCCACTCGGGCGACGATATGGCGTTATTAACATTAATAAAAATAAGTAGTTGGCACTCTTTTTTCAGATTTGAGGTCGCTAGGTAGAACTGATGCGGTGCATTGACAAACATAATGATGTTTTATTGGTTGAATAATAAGTGCTAGATGTACAAGAGTCCTTAAATCGTTTTAGAGTGCATCTAAATAGCATATAAGAAAGTACCAATTTAAAACAAATCAGCATTGGAGGGTACGCCCCTCTTGTACCCACAACACTGCGTCTCTGCGGCTCCAAATTTCAAAACTTGCCTATGCGCCTGGCTATAACACCGAAGAATTTCACACACAAAAACAGAGACAAACATTTGCTAGGAGGATTATGAGAGTACTAGTACTGCCTTGAAACGGAGTACTGCCTTCATACAGAAAATAATTGCCTTGTAAAAAACTCCCCAGGGTAGTACATAATCTATGACAGGAGCCCATATTCTACGGGAGGAGAGTCCATATTCTATGTAGAATACGGACCTGGGAGTAACTTTTCTACGTCGAATATGGACTGGGGAGTACAGATTTTACGGGAGTACAAATTCGTCAATAGACCGGCTGAAAACGGGGATGTTTCTCTACCAAGCAGATGGGACTTTCTTAGCTCAAACCTGATCCTGCAAGATTTCTACCCCAACATCTTATTCTGTGTGCACATTATTATTGCTTGGGTTGGTTCAGTGAAGAAGAAGGGGTCAAACCACCTGTTCCAGAGGTTGAAATTGAATTTATTTTATTGAAGCTATAGGCAGTTCCTGGATCTTGCATGGAACTTATCTCCTACAAGTATACCACAAGGTGCATGTTTGCGCGTTGCAAATGCAGGAATGCCCGTATTGGATAATATGAGTCACAAGTATAAAATTTTGTGAGATATTCAGGTTGTTGCGCAAAATGTATACAATTTGACAAGTTTAGTTGTGATGACGTGAGTTTGCGCATTTGTATATACAATCGTATTTATATGTTTTTTGAATATTGTATACATGTTAATTTAAGGAATTATTTCAATGTATTTGTCCCCAAAACGCCAGACAACCTCAGCATCAGTACAAAACTATGCATGTTTTCCATGTACAAAGAAACAGGCGATGCCAGCACGAGACTAGCATTAATTTTGTCCTAGAATAGAAACACGTCCTGATGATTATTTCGTGTATGTCTATCGCTCTCTGTATATGTGCTTGCACGCACGCATGCGTGCCTGTGTGTGTGCTTGTATAGGGGACTTGTTCTGTGTTCCACTGAATAGATATTTTAATCAGATGTATTTTCCGTTTAATAAAAAATATCAGTAAAAACTTCCTACGTGTTTGTTAATTATTGTTCATATGCGGCCATTTCGTGTTCCACCATATTCCCATTATAATTATATGTTTACCATACATCTTGGCAGGCGGCCAACGTTTATAAACCTAAATTATTTTCTATTACTTCAAGCCATTCTTTAAACAATGTCGATTGTACTGATATAAAGAACGTTTATAATTGTTTGGCTGCAAACATTGTTTACTGGCGGCCATTTTGTTTTACCGCCATTTTGGGTTAAACCTTTGGATATAATTTAAAATGCAATACAAAGAAATTAAGCCTTTAAAAAGTGTCTTCCATTGGTCGTTTGTACATTTTAACAGGACACTTTAATGTTTCACCCAGATTTTCGGTGTAGTGTATCCTTGTTTTCCTGGGAATAGTGCTCATTGGCGGCCATTTTGTTTTCCGCCATTTTGTATCTTAAGGTCATGGTGGCGTTGACCTTTGACCTTTTTTGTAGAATTTTGTAGTTTGGAAACCATTGTGATAATGCTCTATTTATCACAATGGTTTCGCAGTGACTTTTACAGAGGCCTAGAAATGCATATTTTTGGAGGAAAGGGTTAATAAGGAAATCTAGCTCCACCTTGGAGGCCATGATTTTTTGGATATCAACATGGATTTAGCAATTTTGATAAAGGTTACCAGGCATTTTTTTCCTACCAAATTCCATTCAAATTGGAACACCAGTTTTGGAAAAGAAGGTTTTTAAAAGATTTTCTATATAGTTACGCATGGAAATCTAGCCCTGCCCTTAGTGGCTATGTTTTTGAGGTATTAACATGACTTTAGCATCCTTGGAAGAGAATACTCTTCCTATCAAATGTCATTCAATTCTGACCACTGGTTTTGGAAAGAATATTTAAAGAGTTTTCTTTTGGTTGCCATAGCAATCAGAATTTAACATGGATCCAGATTTTTTTTAGTAATTTTGATAGAGTATCATAAAAAACAAGAATCCCAGTGGGCACAATATACGCCCGTCGAGGTTTTGTTCAACATAAACTGGGGTTAACGTATTTGCTAGGTTAACGTATTTGCTAAATTCAAATTCTAAGTCCAATTTTGCGACCAAGTTTCAAGGTTGTAAATAGGCATACAAAAAACCTTAACCAAAAATTCTAAATTAAAAAGTGCCATAATTGTGTCTAAATGCTTGAGATGAAGATGAAGCTTGTGATGGTGAACAAATGTTTCAAGTTTAAAAGCTTTATCTGAAAGGATTATGTAAATAAGTGGGCTTTAACCAAAACCTTAACCAAACATTCCAAGCTAAAAAGCGTCATAATTATGTCAAAATGTTAGACAGAGTTATGTACTCTTGCCTACAGGTGAAGCTTGTGATGGTGAACAAGTGTTCCAAGTTTAAGGCAGAATCTGAAAGGGTTATGTAAATAAGTGGACTTTAACCAAAACCTTAACCAAAATTTCTAAGTTAAAAGGGGGCATAATTCTGTCAAAATGTTGGACAGAGTTATGTACTCTTGCCTACAGGTAAAGCTTGTGATGGTGAACAAGTGTTCCAAGGTTAAAAGCTTTATCTTAAAGGGTTATGTAAATAAATGGACTTTAACAAAGCTTTAACCAAAAAATCTAAGTTAACAAGAGGGCCAGAATGGCCCTGAAGCGCTCACCAGACAATCAGAGGAGAAGATTTTCAAAGTTTTAACTATATTTTTCTACAGAAAAATAGCCTGCCCTGGGGCTGGGCTAATTTTGACCCAAGAGGCACAATTTATATAACTTTTGTAGAGGACCTGGACATGGTGCTATGTGCCAAATATGAAAGCTGAGAACCTTCCAGTTTCAGAGAAAAAGATTTTCAAAGTGTTCACTATATGTTTCTGTTGAAAACTGGCTACCCCTGAGGCGGGGCCAATTTTGACCCAAGGGGCATAATTTATATAACTTTTGTAGAGGATCTGAACTTGATGCTATGTGCAAAGTATGAAAGCTGAGAGCCTTCCAGTTTCAGAGAAGAAGATATTCAAAGATTTCACTATTTGTTTCTATTGAAAACTGCCCACCCCTGGGGCAGGGCCAATTTTGACCCCAGGGCCATAATTTATATAAACTTTGTAGAGGACCTGAACATGATGCTCTGTGCCAAATATGAAAGCTGAGAGCCTTCCAGTTTCAGACAAGAAGATTTGCAAAGATTTCACTATTTGTTTCTATTGAAAACTTCCCACCCTGGGGCGGGGCCAATTTTGACCCCGGGGCCATAATTTATATAACTTTTGTAGAGGACTTGAACATGATGTTATGTGCCATGAAAGCTGAGAGCCTTCCAGTTTCAGAGAAGAAGATTTTCAAAGATTTCACTATTTGTTTCTATTGAAAACTGCCCACCCCTGGGGCGGGGCCAATTTTTACCCCAGGGCCATAATTTATATAAACTTTTGTAGAGCACCTGAACATGATGCTCTGTGCCAAATATGAAAGCTGAGAGCCTTCCAGTTTCAGAGTAGAAGATTTTCAAAGATTTCACTATTTGTTTCTATTGAAAACTGCCCACCCAGGGGCGGGGCCAATTTTGACCCTAGGGCCATAATTTATATAACTTTTGTAGAGCACCTGAACATGATGCTCTGTGCCAAATATGAAAGCTGAGAGCCTTCCAGTTTCAGAGGAGAAGATTTTCAAAGATTTCACTATTTGTTTCTATTGAAAACTGCCCACCCAGGGGCGGGGCCAATTTTGACCCCGGGGCCATAATCTAAATAACTTTTGTAGAGGACCTGAACACAATGCTATGTGCCAAATATGAAAACTGAGAGCCTTCCAGTTTCAGAGAAGAAGATTTTCAAAGATTTCACTATTTGTTTCTATTGAAAACTGCCCACCCCTGGGGCGGGGCCAATTTTGACCCCAGGGCCATAATTTATATAACTTTTGTAGAGGACATGAACATGATGCTATGTGCCAAATATGAAAGCTGAGAGCCTTCCAGTTTCAGAGAAGAAGATTTTCAAAGATTTCACTATTTGTTTCTATTGAAAACTGCCCATTCCTGGGGCGGGGCCAATTTTGACCCCAGGGCCATAATTTATATAACTTTTGTAGAGGACCTAAACATGATACTATGTGCCAAAGATAAAAGTTGAGAACCCTGTAGATTCAGAGGAGAGGATTTTCAAAGGTTCAAATTGTTGACGACTGACGACGCACGACGGACGACGGACGACGCACGCCGACGGACGACGGACATCAGGCGATCACAAAAGTTCACCATGAGCACTTTGTGCTCTGGTGAGCTAAAAAGGGGAATAATTCTGTCAAAATGCTTGACAGTGTTATGTACTCTTGCCTACACGTGAAGGTTGTGACGGTGAACAAGTGTTCCAAGTTTCAAAGCTTTATCACAAAGTCTTATGTAAATAAGTGGGCTTGTTCCACATAAATTGAGGTTAACATTTTTGCTTAACGCAAATCTTAATCGCACATTCTAAGTCCAATTAAGCGACCTAGACCTTGGATAAACGAGTCGGGACTTGGCAGGCTACTGTAGAATGTCTAGATAAACATTGTGGTTAAATTTGGGAAGGATCCACCAAGCGGAACTTGAGTTAGAGATGTTACAGACAGACAGACCGGTTAACATTTTTGCTAAACGCAAATTCTAAGTCCAATTGTGTGACCTTGACCTTCGATAAACAAACCGGGACTTGGCAGGCCACTGTAGCATGTCTAGATAAACAGTGTGGTTAAATTTGAGAAGGATCCACCAAGCGGAACTTGAGTTAGAGATGTTACAGACGGACAGACGGACAGACAGCCAGACGGACAGACGGACAGACAGGGCAATTCCATAATACGTCCCGTTTTTTCAAACCAGCGTATAATAATTGGTTAAATTTCTGCTTTGTGGTTTCTGAGATGTTTAAAACAGTTGTTGACGTTCGGACAGTCACCAGCAATCACAAAATCTCACCTGAGCATATTCTGGTGAGCTAAAAAGAAATAGAATGTTTGGATGGGGTCTAGGTTTACTGTAGAGAGAAACATGTGAAATTATCGTCAGTTTTGTTAATTTACAGCTGACTAGATTATTGCAGACAGATAGAGTATGAATCTGATTCACTTGGCACACAAACATGCACACACATTTTGCTTTAATACTTTTGCTGGGACTTTAACCCAGACCTCTTGCCATCAATGGGATGGTAAGTGTTCTATGCATTGAACTACAAGAAGTGTCTGAAAAGCACATTCATGCATGTACATGTATAAAATCTTATGTTGTTCTTAATTCTCTACTTGATCTATTTACGCACTAGCGACACTACCAATCAATATTGATATCAACCATAACAATTACAACAAATTGTTATTACAATGATATACATGTAATTCATAGATCTATCGAATTATTATTTTTCGCAATATCTGTAGAAAATGATTCTCAAAACTAAATGAAGATATCCTAACCTTGCACAAGAACTAGAATCTGTTACTGTACCAAGTCAAACAAGATGTGTTTGTGAAACACTATGCCCCAACCTTTGAACCTGAAGGATAACCATGACCTTTGACCCATGGACCAGGGAGTTGAATGCGACACATCGTCTTTGTGTGGTGAACATTTGTGCCAGGTTATTTTGAAATCCATTCAGTTAAAACAGTTATAGTAGGGACATGAAATTTGGGACGGACTGACGAAACAAGTATTTCATCAGCTTGCTGAAACCAATGAGCAGTTAAAATGAAGAAAGTCCACTTAACACTTTCCTCCATAGATACAGGACAGACCTAGATCAGACAGCTCTGTTTACATATGATATTCAAAAGATCCTTATATACCTGTACATCTGCGCGGGAACCGATCAAGGGAGGTGTTGCAAGAAGAGGAAATACTTTAACTGCAATGTACTGCTCAATGTGTGTTGACAAAATAACCCAAACAACCAAAACAATATTTACTTTGTCCCTCTCCTTCTTCCTCAGGACTTCCCTCAACTGAAATCTAATTTAAAGCACAGGTATGACTTTAATTACTTTTAATTTGCATCAATATCCATGTGTACAACTGCCATTATTTAAAATTAAGTTAATAAATATAAATGATGTCATTATTTCGTACATGAATAATATTTAACAGGGAAAGTGTCCCAGTCCCCAGGTTGGCCAGCAAAGAAACTGCAGAATCATATCTATATTTTTAAAACACGCAGAGCAGACCCCACAGGAGCGGTCTGATTGGGTCTTCTCTGTCTGAAAAGGTGTAGAACGGCATATTTATCTAATAAAGGTTTAACCCCCAGTAAAGGATTAACCCTTAACCCGTTACTTCGTAAATACTCCTTTCAACTCCTGTGCAAACACATTAGACCCAAATCTGACAGCTTCCGTATGTAGGAGCTGCCTGATTAGGGTCTATCCTGTTTGCTTATGATATAATATAGATCTGATTCTGGATCTCATCATCAACATCATTTGAAAACACAATTTATATATTCTATTTTCTGGCTTAAAGTTAAAAAAACCCACCTTCCTCTTTGTATTTCTAATTTAAGTGATATATAAATGTGATTTAGGGGCGTATATTACAATTTTTTCTTTATGGTTTACTCATTGAAATGTCACTAAACTAAGGACCACCGTGCTTTTTCCCAAGATATGATCCTTTGAACATGGTCACTAATGGTCCTTTTAATAGATGTTTGTGTCTAAATACCCGTTTTTCTAAACAACATGGGAGAACCAACAAATATGTAAGAATCATATGCAACATATATATAATTTGATTTGAAACACATCCATGTAATTTAAGTCTTACAAGTAGAACAAGTTAATGTTGTATTGCTATGCAATACATGAGTCCCCACCGGATTAAATAAAAACCTCCTTTGAAACATCCACCCACCCATGGTGTAGTTGACCATGGTATATACATGACCAACCTGAATGGTATTTGTAAAAATCATAAGAAAAACAATATGAAAATGGGTAACTCCAAAATATTGATGCTAGAGTTATGGCCCTTGTGCATGACACTTTCATCATGCCTGTTCCATATGTTAAATTTCAAATCAATTGAACCATTAGATAAAGTGTTATTGTCATGACAAGAAAATATGAAAAAGGGGAATAACTCCAAAAATAGTGATGCTAGAGTTATGGCCTTTGTGCATGATACTTCCTGTCATCATGCTTGTTCCATGTATAAAGTATCAAATCAACTGAACCAGTAGATAAAGAGTTATTGTCCGGACAAGAAAAAGGGGAATAACTCCAACAAGAGGGCATGAAAGGCCCTGATATCGCTCACCAGACAATCAGAGAAGATTTTCAAAGTTGTCACTATATGTTTCTATAGAAAACTAGCTGGCCCTGCGGCGGGGTCAATTTTGACCCCAGAGGCATAATTTATATAACTTTTTGTAGAGGACCTGCACATGATGATATAGCATGTGCCAAATATGAAAGCTTAGAACCTTTCAGTTTCAGAGAAGAAGATTTTCAAAGTTTTACTATATGTTTCTATAGACAAGAGTGTTCGGAGGAACATGTGTGTCAACTGCTCGCAGCTGACACAAAAACTTATTGTTAATATGAAAAAGGGGAATAACTCAAACAATATTGATGCTAGAGTTGTGGCCCTTGTGCATGACACTTTCTCTAATCATGCTTGTTCCATGTGTGAAATTTGAAAGCTCTATAATGATTAGTTCAGAAATGACAGCCACAAAAGAAAGTGTGACGGACAGACAGAAGGACAGACAGACAGACGGACAGACAGACGACGGAAAAGTGATCCTTAAGTGACACACTGCCTCTAGGCAGGTGACACAAAAACTAGAACTACCACTAAAGGTGATGAATACTCCCCCTAGCACATTTGACACAGAGATGGGGGTTATAGAAATAAATCACTACAACATCTGCTACAGTTAACCCGTCTCTTGCTGAATTTTAAAATACATTTCTCCTTCTTTATCCATGCCCTGTTGTATAAATACATATATCTTCACTGTGTATAAATATTTCGCTGTGCAATCACTGCTGTGGAGTGCACTGGTTGCACAATCAACATGTAAATAGTGCAGACCCTGATGAGACAGCTCCTGCAGGAGCTGTCTCATCTGGGTCTTCACTATTTACAGGTAGGTATATTGACGCGAATAGCAAGCGAATGGTTAAGAAAAAACTGCGGAAACCTGAAAGTCAAATTGCTGTAATTCCGTTAAAAATCAATGTAGTGTAACAAAATTCAAACCTGATATGTAACTCATTATTGTAAAGCTACATATTAAATATCACATCAATATATGCAAGGGTTTAGAAAAAAACTCCGGAAAACCTGAATTTCCGGAAAATTTCTAAGAAAATCACTGTATTTGTGAAAAATCAATGAAGCGTAACGAAATTCAAACTTCATCTGTAAAGGTTTAGAAAACAAAATCCGGAAAACCTGAATTTCCAGAAAATTTCTAAGTAAAATCACTGTATTTCTGTGAAAAAATCAATGAAGCGTAACGAAATTCAAACTTCATCTGTAACTCATTATAATAAAGCCACATACCACATATCACTTCAATATCTGTACATGTTTAGAAAACAAGAGGGCCATGAGGCCATGAGGCCCTGAAGCGCTCACCTGAGATAAACCCAGGGGCGGGGCCATTTTTGACCACAAGAAATCATTTGTACAACCTTGGTAGAGAACAACAAGGCAAAGCAGTATGCCATTAATTAACCCTTCTCTTGCTGAATTTTAAAATACATTTCTCCTTCTTTACCAATGCCCTGTATAATTACATATATCTTCACCGTGTACACGTATTTCTCTGTGCAATCACTGCTGTGGAGTGCACTGGTTGCACAATCAACTTGTAAATAGTGCAGACCCTGATGAGACAGCTCATCAGGGTCTGCACTATTTACAGGTAGGTATATTGACGCGAATAGCAAGCGAATGGTTAAAGGTCTAAGCCTTATGGTTTCAGAGAAATTTTTTATATTTTTCCCATGAAAAACTGATAAGCCCTGAGGCAGGGCCAAGTTTCGCCCAGTGGTCACGGTTGTAAGTTGAATATTATTGGCAGAGGACCACAAGCCACAGCTACATATTTGTAGTGGACCATTAAATCATGTTACATACCAAACATAAACGGTCTAGGCCTTACAGTTTCAGTAGATTTTTAAAGAATTTCCTATGAAAAACTGATAAGCCCTTGGGCGGGGCTATTTTTGGTCAGGGGGTCTATTTGAACAATCTTTGTAGAGGACCATAAGATCATGCTACATACCAAATATCAAAGGTCTAGGCCTTACAGTTTCAGAGAAGAAGATTCTTAAAAGATTTTCCTATGAAAAACTGATAAGCCCTTGGGCGGGGCCATTTTTGGCCCGGGGGTCATAATTTGAACAATCTTTGTAGAGGACCATAAGATCATGCTACATAAAAATAGCAAAGGTCTAGGCCTTACAGCTTCAGAGAAGAAGATTTTTAAAGATTTTCCTATGAAAAACTCATAAGCCCTTGGGCGGGCCATTTTTGGCCCGGTGTCATAATTTGAACAACCTTTGTAGAGGACCATAAGATCATATTACTTAAACCAAATATCAAAGGTCTAGGCCTTACAGTTTCAGAGAAGAATATTTTTAAAGATTTTCCTATGAAAAACTGATAAGCCCTTGAGCGGGGCCATTTTTGGCCCGGGGGTCATAATTTGAACAATCTTTGTAGAGGACCATAAGATCATGCTACATAAAAATAGCAAAAGTCTAGGCCTTACAGCTTCAGATAAGAAGATTTTTAAAGATTTTCCTATGAAAAACTCATTTAAGCCCTTGGGCGGGCCATTTTTGGCCGGGGGTCATAATTTGAACAACCTTTGTAGAGGACCATAAGATCATATTACTTAAACCAAATATCAAAGGTCTAGGCTATGAAAAACTGATAAGCCCTTGGGCCGGGCCATTTTTGGGTCGGGGTCATAATTTGAACAACCTTTGTAGAGGCCCATCAGATCATGCTACATAAAAAATAGCAAAGGCCTAGGCCTTACAGCTTCAGCGAAGAATATTTTTAAAGATTTTCCTATGAAAAACTGATAAGCCCTTGGGCGGGGCCATTTTTGGTCCGGGGGTCATAATATGAACGTTTCGTTCCCCCTAGCCACTGATGCTTCTGACAAAATTTCGTTAAAATCGGGTCAGCAGTTTCAGAGTAGATGCCATTTGAAATTGTGGACGGACGACAGAGGCCGGACACCGGACGACGGACACATCGCGGTCACAATAGCTCATCCTGAGCCTTTGGCTCAGGTGAGCTAAAAATCCAGAACACTGAAAAATAACAAAGGGCAATAGCTCCAAAAATACTGAAGACAGAGTTACAAACCTTGTGCACAATGTGATCTATCTATATATGAAGTTTGAAGTCAATAGCTTTTATACTTTGGAAGTTATGATGCGGACAAGCCAGCCGGCCGGACGGACATGGTGACTCCAGTATACCCCCCAAAAAAACTTTGTTTGTGGGGGTATAACAAGGCACCAATAGGGCAGGGCCAATTTTGACCCTAGGGGCATAATTTATATAACTTTTGTAGACTTTTGTAACCTTCAGATGATGCTATGTACCAAAGATGAAAGCTGGGAACCCTGTTAGTGTAGATTCAGAGGAGGTTTTTAAAGGTTCAAGTTGTTGACGACTGACGACGCACGCCAACGGACGACGGACATCAGGCGATCACAAAAGCTCACCCTGAGCAAAAAAGTGCTCTGCTCTTGTGAGCTAAAAACTCCATTAAACTGGTAATTAAATTTACTAACATTGGTCCTGGAAACAGATGGCAGCTTAATGCAGGGTGACAGTCATGCAGAAAGCTCCTGTAGGAGAGTTCTGCAAGACTTTCACCCTGCATTAAACAGCCACCTGTCTAAAAGTATCTAAATTATTCTCTACTATAATTCTGGTTGAGATGGTTTTTCCTGTATATATATTTGACTCACACTATAATTAAGGTTTTAAACATAACTCACTTTATTGTTTAGTTTTACATCTCAGCACATTGAGTATATTAACAAGAGAGCTATAATTTGGTCACCTGATAAACAGTGTGACTATAATTCAAAAAAATTCTGGTCAAATCTAACGCGGACGAGACTAAAGGGGAATTTTTATTGAATGATGTACGTATAATCTAATTTTGTTAAAATCTTAGTTTATCATGTTAATACATGTATACGGGTAGTCAATTTAGCTAAAAGTAGCACAAATACAATCATTTATTTATTCCAGAATTGAATATGAATAATTCTCTGGGACTTGGAACACTTGGCAACAAAATATATAGGCATGATAAATGCTTTACCGTTTCCTTCATATATGATATGCGTTTTCAGACTGTTTACAAGAAGACATTTTTTTCTAGAGAAGATTCTTATATGAGCCTTCTGATCAGGGTCTTCTCTGTTTGCTAATGGAATTTGAAATATCTGTTTCTTTAGTTTCTAAAATGGCTACAATGTTCCACTTTCTATATTGTATTTTAACTTTTTTGTTTGTATAACATATGGTGAAAAAGTTGTGACTCGACTTGGACTCGAACTCAGGGCCTTTGGCTTACCATGCCAACACTCTACTGACAGAGCTATCAATTAAGCCACACAGTCTAGGCTTTCAATGGCTTCGATCACCACAATCTCTACCCGGCTACATGTACATCGTGACACTCCCTCTACACATGAATTCTTACTCAAAGAACACTCTGTGAGTTTCTTATTAAATTACATTTTTTACATATAAATCACCCTGTGGAACCGTTATTTACGTTGGGCGTCAAATGTAGATAACCTGCAGGGTGATTTATTATATATATATAAAAGTAGGTATTGTTGGGATGGTAAATCAAAGGCCCTGGGTTCGAGTTGATTCCAGTCGTATCACAACTTTTTCATCATGTAACATGTTCATGAATATTAACTAGATATTGAAATTTGAAATAAGCATAGAGCAGGGAATGGGTTAATGTTGTTCCACAATGTTCAAGATGTTGTTTAACTTTGAGAATTTTCATAACAAAATTACATGTACACCAACACAAACAATTTTAACTCTTCAAAACATTTATATAAATGCCACAATTTCTCACCATATTTTTTCTATTTATAAAGAGAAGGTTACTTCATTTTATGTTTGTGCAAAAATGTCAATCACTTCATTGATTTGTGTCAGGGTAAGTTTTTTTGTTACCCATCAAGCATGCTGCATATTCTTCGTCTTCCGTTAAATTGTACTGATCCCACTCTGGGAGCAATATGCCATTCTAATCAGATATACTTGTAGGCACATACCCAGGTGGGGTCACCCCAGCTGGCTGACAAGATACCATTTTTATTAATGGGCCCATTTTAGTTTTCAACTTAATCTTTACCAAGGCAATTTTTTAGTGACTAATATTTTCCTCCCTGAGGGGAGATTATCTGTTAGTTCTCTACAAGGACAGGCCACCTTTAGCATGTTGTCATGCTGTGAGCCACGCCTGGCCTATTTTGGTATGGACCAATCAGAGTGTATCTCCCACGGAGAACACCCTAATTACGTAATCACAAGTTGGTTCCGGTTTCGCTATACTTGAGTTTAGCAAATAAATTGTTCAGGAACCAGTCGTGTCAAAATGCAAATTGCTCAAAAATACCACATATGACACGTATATTACTCAAGCAAGGAGACAATGTCGCAAAATTAAGATGAGGGGTGGCGTATCAAGACGCTATATAGCCTAGCTAGCAGTATGCACTTCGACCGATAAGCGTTTTACTGACATTGATCAATAACTAGTAATGAAATAATAACTCCGAACATTCCGAATGACAAAAAAGTACGAATGATTCGTCCCCAGACCGATTGTATTGAATAAACGTTTTTTTCTTGGTGTTTTTTTTTTTACTTAAGATTGGGAATTTTCCTTAAAAAATGGATGAAAAACACACTTTTGGCCAATGGGAATATAGCCGAATAAGGGCTATAAAATCACTTCAAAAAAGCCCTGGAACTGCTATTGTAAAATAAGATAAAATGGAATATCTGTTTCATTGTATACATAAATCTGTTATAACCAGGTGAGCGATTTAGGGCCATCATGACCCTCTTGTTAAACTGTAACATTTTATGCTTGTAGTTTTGATCAGGGTTGTTTTCACATTTAGAAGAAAGAACTATTGTGTGCTATGGTTAGTTCAGTGTATATTTACTCGGATATTTTGCTTTTTATTTGGTAATGTTCAAAAGAAAAAAACACTATGTATTTACATTTCAGTTATTTATAGTTACAGAGAATCATTTTTTCCTTTATCCAATCTTGAAAATAATAGTTTTTAGTCATATTGCATAAAATCAATTATTTTTGAAAATTCAAAAGGATTTTCATTTGCGATCATGCAATGAATGAAGGAATTATCAGTTTCTTTAAAAAGTAGATATATTTATATAGACAACTGATTGATATACTTATGTTTCTTATATTAATTTATAAATGAAGATGAATTTCAAAAAACAACAACCTGTGTTCTTTATTACTTTTAATTGTGTTCTTGCCAATCTTGGTAGATCAACATGCGTGTCCTTAATTAAATAAAGACATAAGCAGATGCTAGTTCTGAGATGAATAATGCCGAGTCTGTCCATGGCAAAAACTTTAATCATGATCATCACAGTCTTTCTTCCTGTCTGTCAATGGCAAAAATCTTTAGTCATGATCACATGTGTGTCTGTCTGTCTGTCTGTCAATGGCAAAAACACTTTAACCAAGATCACGTCTGTCTGTCAATGGGAAAAAATCATGACCACATCATGATATGTCCGTCTGTCTGTCTGTCTGTCTGTCTGTCAATTCAATGGCAAAAATCTTTAGCCTTGATCACAACTTTTGTGTTAGGATAATTCAATTATACAAAGTCCATACATTGAAACATTTGTGGCCATTCATCATGCTTTAGATCTATATACTGAAACCCAGGTGTAAGGAGCCGATATCCTATATTATAACATAAAATTATATCTTGATAGAGTGATTCAGATAGCAGGAAAATGCACCATACCAAAACAAATTCGGCTACCGGGAGGGGACACCCCTCCCGTACCCTCCACAACTGCGCACCCCCAGCCAGAAATGTCTGGGTACGGCCCTGACTTGCTTCTCTACACTGAGAATCAAAAGTATTCAACATAGAAATAAATTCCAAAAATGTTCCTTTCGTCACAAAATTTGCCAGTGGTGATGTTTTAAAGCCAGATTATGAATACTTTTGCCATTGGCGCCTTGGGCGGAGACCCTGAATAACATTGACCTCCACTCTTCTTCTTACAATGTTCTTTTTGTAGCCTGCAAAGCTGAAGATGATCCCTTCAGGGGTTTGGGAGTAAGCGTTCAAATGATGTGTATTAATTTGAATCAATGAGTTTGTCGTAAATCCTTAATAACCCTTTCCCTGTTCTATGTTTATTTCAATACCTGCTGAATATTCATTAACAAAATAGTTACAATATAATATGGAAGGTGGATCATTGTAGACATATTAGAAACTAAAGAATCATCTCTGTCAAATTCCATTAGCAAACAGAGCAGACCCTGATCAGACGGCTCTGTAGTGATCGGCCTATATAAGGCATCTCCAACAGCCTTGCTGTTGGGTTAACCCTTTAGCGACGTGGTTAGAGTGTCGGCCTATTATCCAGGAGTCCGGGTTCGAATCCCGGTAGAGGCCAGTAACTTTTCCTCCCTTAGAATTACTTCATTGGCGACGAGGATAATTCGGTTTGTATGCGGGGATGCATGTAAAGGCTTAGGGTCATGCATGGGTATATGCATGGCTCCTAAAGGTTAAAAGGGAGGGGAGTGTAGTGATCGGCCTATATAAGGCATCTCCAACAGCCTTGCTGTTGGGTTAACCCTTTAGCGACGTGGTTAGAGTGTCGGACTATTATCCAGGAGTCCGGGGTTCGAATCCCGGTAGAGGCCAGTAACTTTTCCTCCCTTAGAATTACTTCAGCTCCTATAGGAGCCGTCTGATCTGTGTCTACTCAGTTTGCAAATGTGTGAAAACACGTTTATATGAGGGTTAATTAAAACAGAACTTCCCACTAGGTCCAAGCAAAGTGGGTATTTTCAACACATGAAAGTTCATAAAGCACAAATCTATGATGTGTAAGTGGTGAAAAAATAGACATCAGACTGTAAGTAGTGGTTTAAAACAGTTTTAGGCTTCTTAGTGAGTAACCGGAGGTGGAACGATCATATAGAGTTACTATTGCTTACCTGTTATTAATTAGCTGATACTCATCCCATAATCATATATCCCCACAAAAAGTTCCACAAAATCCAACTTGGCGTGTGCTTATTTGGTCTCCATTTAGGGCATCGCTGTATTTGTATTGAAAGCCTAAGGGTAAAGGTCGTTTTGTATCGGTGACCGGTGCATTTGTTAAATCTCCTCTAGAAAAAAATGTCTTCTTGTAAACAGTGCTTGGATTGTTTTCAGACTTGAGTCAAATTGTAATATATTAACGAGCCATTTTCATAGAGGCTATTGACAAAAACTAGGTCACGGAAATAAACTCTGTCTTGAAAAAACTACAGGATTACACAATGCACGATAGGGTACCACAAATCCATAGGAATATCATATTCATAAACAAATGTATAAATTTACTTAATATTGAGAAAGTCTCAACCCAAAAACAATGGGTATTGCACTGAGTAAATTTACATTTAGTACGTAAGCAATATCAACCGTGGTCTCCATTTCTGGTCTTGCGAAACATTTTCATGAAATAAGATAAAGGCTTAAGTCCAGGTACGTTTCGGCATTGGGACGCTTTGTGTGTGTGTGTCTCTCTCTCTCCTCTCTCTCTCTCTCTCTCTCTCTCTCCTCTCTCTCTCTCTCTCTCTCTCTCTCTCTCTCTCTTTATATATATATATATAGACTATGTATATACTATAAATACACCTTACTCGACCTCATTGACGGAATGTACAGTAGCTTATTTTTGCTAAAGTAACTGTAGTTCATGTTCAGTAACCACCGCATGCTTAAGACCTAGTGGGGGACACGACCTTTTAAGATAAAAAAACACTAATTTTTTAACTGAGCGAGGGAAAAAGTCCACAACGAAAGTAAAAAGGAAGGATTTGCCCATGCCCGAGATATTTATAATGTAGATTTATTATTTTATGTATTATCTACACCATTTGTATTATTCAGCACTACAGAACAATGGTAATTTGCAGTAAATATGCAGTAGAACTAGATATTTGGTAAATATCAAATAACTTACTGGCGTGTCTCGTGTTATTTAGCGGCCATATTGGATCTACAGATATTGGAATATTGCACGTAGTGCGCATGCGCTGCGCAAGGAATGGCGTCGATGTGTGCGGTTCCAACTTTTCGCACAACGGCGACTGTGTTTAAAATTAGAGTGTTTCCGTGAAACTCACACCATCCGCAGTGTGGAACAACACCAGAAACACCAATGGAACAACACACAACAGTGCAGAACAACACAAGAAGAACAAATGAAATAACACACGACAGTGATGAACATCAGAAACACAAATATAATAACACGCGATAATGCACAACATCATAAGCACAAATGAAATAACACACGGCTGTACGGAACACCAGAAGCACAAATGAAATTACACACGACAATGCACAGCATCAGAAGCACCAATGAAATAACACAGGACAGTGCGAAATAACACCAGAAACACAAATGAAATAACACACGACTGTGCGGAACATCAGACACACAAATTAAATAACACACGACAATACACAACAACACCAGAAGCAAACATGAAATAACACACGAGAATGCACAACAACAGAAACACAAATAAATAACACACGACTATGCGGAACATCAGAAACACAAATTAAATATCACACGGTAGTTGCCTTTTCCCTTGTCTGTTCCACACTGGGGGTCAATTATGGAACTATGTTACTAAAAATGGCCCGTAGTGCCAAAGAAGGTAGATATAGCTAATTTATATTAGGAAACGGATTGTCTATCTTACTACATATGTCCTCTCAATTGAGTTAATTTAAAAATAACTCGACATATATAGATATATGTTTGTACTTTGTATTGCGTGTTCATGTACTTAACCCTTTCCTCATATTGACGACTTTTGACGACTCTATAAAAGTCACATGTTGAAACCATTGTGATAAATAGAGCATTTGCTCCTATAGGAGCAAATGCTCTATTTATCACAATGGTTTCAAACTACAAAATTCTAAAGTTTTCCTTTTCTCTAGTTAATGCACCTTTTCGGTAGATTTATTCAAAGAGGTTGTATCTAAAAATAGCATATGAGGTAATGGTTAATGTATAACAGGACTAACAAATCTCATTTATATAGTGCTCATTCAATTTCCAGACCTAAGTAAAGTATTACTTATACCGAAAACCGCCTGATCAATGTTAGGAGCTGAAGGAAGAATGAACCACTAAACCATGTGGAAATATATCCCAGAATGTGTTCGTTACTTCCATTTATTGAAACAGAGGGAAGATCTTAGCATATAGATTAAAATGTCTCTTCGTCCAACAATCTTGAACACATTTAGACTATGGCGATAACGTCAACTACGCAACATGCAATACGCCGTTTAACCCTTCGCTTGCTGAATCTTAAAATACAGTTCTCCTTCTTTACCCATGCCCTGTTGTATAATTACATATATCTTCACTGTGTACAGGTATTTCGCTGTGCAATCGCTGCTGTGGAGTGCACTGGTTGCACAATCAACTTGTAAATAGTGCAGACCCTGATGAGACAGCTCCTGCATGAGCTGTCTCATATGGGTTTTCACTATTTACAGGTAGGTATATTGACGTGAATAGCAAGCCCATGGTTAATACTGATTAAACCTTTGCTCTATCAATATGCCTTTCTAAACCGTTGCAAATAGAGTAGACCCAGATCAGACGGCTCCTGATCGGGGTCTGCTATGCCTGCTTAGGATATAATACAGACATGACTTTACTGTCTCTGATATTGCCAAAAACAATCTGACTACAAGTGCGTTTTTAATAACTAATCTAATAAATATCCATGATGTCATTTTTTCTTATAGTATATTCATGAAGGAAATGTTAATTCAAAATATACAACAGGTACATTCATCCGACATTGAGGAATGTCAAGATGATAAGATAGTGGTACGTGTCGCCAATTCATAAGTTAATAGCGCGTGCATTCATCCACCTGAATCGGGGTCAAATGTCATTTATGCATTTCATTTGTGCACCAGTTAAGTTAGATCCAGCTTTATACTTACTATTTGGATACTAGTGGCAAATCAAAACTATGATAACAGATTGGATCCAGATAAGACGCCAAGTTACTCGACGTTTTATAAGGATCCAAATGCGTGTCCTTGAAGAATATATCTACAAATTGAAGCAGACAACAATTTTTGATTATACAGACCCAACATTACTTAGCGAGCAATGAGTTTGTTTCTGAACATTGATTTCTTGTGCGTATATATATATATCTGTGTTTTTACTGTTTTGTATTTTGTATAAAATGCTTTTGTTTGAGGGCCTCAAGGTAGATTAGTCATTATGACTAATTGAGCCACCCTCGTTAAATAAAGTATTTCATTCATTCATTCATTTATTCAAATTGAGATTCAGTATCATTGACTATAGGATGACGCGAAGCACCTGAATAGTCAGATATACCGGACTACCACCCGTCTTTCTCGCCATGAATAAATACTGTACAATCTACAGTCTTTCGGAAACCCATTTAAACTAAACACCGTGCGATACTAGTCGACATTGATAATTTGACAGTGTATAGACCGCTTAACCCTTTCGCTGCCAATGCCGGATCTGTGATTACCTATGCAAACAGTTTGGATCCAGATGAGACGCCGAGTAACTCGGCGTCTCATCAGGATCCAAACTGTTTGTTACTGTTACTATGTTTTTGAAATGAAAATGAAGAAAATCAAAAGAATGAAAATTTGTAGCAGACGACAAAGTTAGCAGACGACATAGTTAGCAGACGACATAGTTAGCAGACGACATAGTTTGGCAGCGAAAGGATTAAACAGCTGTAAATTCTTACATATGACAATCGCAACTTTAAGTTCCAGTAACACTTATATTGTCTTCAGACTAGAGTTACAGATACATGTAAAAGTGCGTACACAAATAATAAAACCGGCATTTATCTAACAAATCCTATACTGTGACCACTGTCTAGTATCGTCTCTTCTAGACGATTCTAAACAGTGGTCACACTATAGGATTTGATGGAGAAATACAGTGTTCCCTCCATACAACGACCCTCTCAATAACGATTCCCTCCTTACAACAACGCATGTCACTGTTTCCGAAACATCAAGGCTCCATAAACAACTTTTTCCATCGTATTTTCTTTACGCCTCCATCAAACCCTATGTTGTGACCACTCTTTAGAATCGTCACTTTGTGACGATTCTAAAGAGTGGTCACAACATAGGGTTTGATGGAGGCATAACGGTTTTAGTTCTCGAAATTCACCTCAAGAATGATCCTATATGAGCCATATACAGTAAAACCTCTCTATAACGGTCATTAAATTGTGTTAATTAGTTGATAAATGGGACAGAAGGCTGCATAAAGCAAGATTAACGTAAAATAGAACGATCCTATAGGAGCGTTCTGTTTTACTTTCACATTGCTATAAGCAGCCACCTGTCTTTAACACAAAATACTCGATGTAATTTAGTATCCGTTATAGAGAAGTTTTACTGTATTGAAATATCGAAGGTGGAACGTAGTACTTAGCCATTTCAGAAACTAAAGACACAAGTCTATCAGTTTCAATTTGCTAACAGAGCAGACCCTGATCCGACGGCTCCTATTGGAGCCGACTGTTCTGGATGTACTGTGTTTGCAACTGCATGAAAAACACGTTTATATGAAGTAAATGGTTAAATGCGTACATATTAATAAAATGAGTAACCTCCTAGAGACGCACTCTCATCAGGATCTGCAGTGTTTGTCAAATTGTCATAATATAACATGATATAAAAAGTCCTAAATATTCACCATAATTATGCTTGACCTGTTTAAATTATCAAATAGTCCATTGAAAATTCAGCGTTGTTAGGGTTCAATGATTACAATCATAATAAAAGCTTTAACACGTGCTTTAACACGTAACCAGATGGCTACTCAAAACTGACTCGCCACTTACTGAATATTATATAAACAAAAAACGATTAAAAGGCCATCACTAAAAAGGGAGATTTTCATGACAAACGGCGCAGACTTTGGTCAAAAGGCTCCAATTTGATCTTGGACTGCCCTGTTTGCAACTTTCTTATATACTCTGTTCCCGCACTTGAAGGGTTGATGGGCGTGTACAAAGGATCTTCCCATCTCTCCAACTAACCGTGATCCGTCTAGCATTTGCAAACAATTTAGATCCAGTCGAGACGCCACCGAGAAACTCTGCGTCTCTTAACCCTTCGCTGGCTATTCACGTCAATATACCTACCTGTACATAGTGAAGACCCAGATGAGACAGCTCCTGTAGGAGCTGTCTCATCAGGGTCTGTACTATTTACACGTTGATTGTGCAACCAGTGCACTCCACAGCAGTGATGGCACAGCGAAATACGTGTACACAGTGAAGGTATATGTAACTATACAACAGGGCATGGGTAAAGAAGGAGAAATGTATTTTAAAATTCAGCAAGAGAAGGGTTAAGGATCCAAGCTGTTCGATACTTGATCGATAGCTTCTCAAAATGTGCATAAAATTAGAACTAGACACAAGTGTACTCAGAGGCCCAGATAAGATGCGTAAAAAATTAAACCATTTTCACGAATAACTTATTTATTTCTCCACCAAACCCTATGTTGTGACCACTCCTAAAGAGTGGTCACAACATAGGGTTTGGTGAGGAAATGACATTTTAGTATGTGTGTACGCATCTTTATCTGTAGCTCAGTGTACTAGATAAAATTTTGAGCATACACATTTTTCGATATAGGACACGTATTACATGTAAGCTTCATCCCGACACGCCTAGGTTATTTATTCATAAGTATTTGAGTCGTTTGATTGCAGAGCGGATGTAAACCCTCACGTCCCTGTCTCATCTACATCCCTCTTGTCTGCAAATAGTGGTACAAATAAACCAACATTATTGTAATACAAAGATCCATCACTCGAAGGCTTTTGGTTACAAATTAATCCTGGAAGGTGCATAAGTACACCATTTCCCGTATGGATATTTAGGTAAAACATAATGATTAATTGAATAGTAGTAAAATGTGTTATGATGGTAAGTGAACACAGGAACGTTTCAGACGCGGATTTAGAGGGGCGAAGCCGGCGTATGCCACTCCCCCCTCTAAAATTGCCCAAACAAACTCTTTTTAGCAATATATTAGATCTAGATCTGCTAAAAATCAACAAATCAATGATTTAATCTGAGTTTTTTAGCTTCCCTCACCCAGTTACGTTCTTATCAACGTGTATTACAAATACACTATTCACTTATGTCATCAAACACAAAAATCTACGCCCCCACCACCCACTCCCAAACAATAGTGAACCCCCCCCCCCCCCTTAATCTGAAATCTTGGATCCGCACCTGCGTTTGGCCATAGCCGGGGAGTGTATATCCATATATGTGTAATTATATACTCTGTATGTCCTCTAATAAAACGATCTACAATGGAAAGTACAAGCAAACTAGCACAACAAAAAATATACAATTTGATTACATGTACATATAGTAAAAAATAACTGGACGGGTGTACTGCAATTATGAAAACCTACATTAATTAACATACATGTGTATATAGAGAGATTGATAGATAGATAGAGAGGGAGAGAGAGAGAGAGAGGGAGAGAGAGAGAGAGAGAGAGAGAGAGAGAGAGGGAAAGAGAAAAAAAGAGAGAGACACACAGAGAGAGAACTAAATATACAAAATTTATAATGTATAGCGCATATGTAGTCGAACTGAAGCTTTATAGGGGTATAAGATGCATGCTTTAAAGGCGTAAAACGTTTGTATGGGAGAAAGGATTAAGTGCAAAAAATGAACACAAGTAAAACTCTTTAGCTAAACGGAATGAAAAGAAAACTGGGTAAAAAGAAAACATGTACATCCTTTTGCAGTTAAGTCGGTAAAATGCGTCTTAAAATAGTAACGGTTCAACACATTTTTTGTAATTTGATCGGCGCTACACGACACATTTTAGGGTAAACCAACTCTTTGCCTATTCACTACTAACCCTTTTCAAATTGACTATTCCAAACTTTAAACAGGTGAAGCTTGTGGTAAATATTTAGGAATTTTTCAAAAGGAAAACGTATCATAACAAACAGTGCAGACCCTGATGAGAGGGTTCATCTAGGAGCCCTCTCATCTGGGTCTACACTGTTTGCAAAGGACATTAGTGACTCGTGTACCGCACTGTAAGGGTTAATACTTTTAACATCGCTGGTACAACGCATAAAACTTTTCCAATATTGAAATGGACCGCGTCAAATGTTGGGACTTTAAGTAGCTAGGCATCGCTTGTCCATGTGTGTAACATTGCTCCAAATCATATAAAATGCATAGCACCGTAGTCGGATGAAGTAAAGTTTTGAAACATTTCAAGGAGTAAACAAGGTAAGGTATAATTATTGACAATAATTCAAAACCATTATTTAAAGTTGTTTGTATTTTGTTGTTTTTTGTGGGGGTTTTTAAAGGTTTTTTTGTTTGTTTTTGGTGTTTTTTTTTGTTTCTGTTTGTGTTGGTGTTTTGGTTTGTTGGTTGTTTTTTTGTGGCGCTTATATATGTTTATACAGTAGAATCTTGACTATTCAAAAACTAAAATAAGTAGCATTATCGATATCTAAGAGAAGTGGAAGCTAAATCGAGAATACAAGTCAATCAGAAAGCTCCTTTAGAAGCTTTCTACATGACTTTTTATCTACATTAAGCAGCCACCAGCCTTTAAAGGCAAACCTTCTACATTCTACTAAATTTCGTAGTATCGAGTTTTACTGTGCGTATCACAGTGACGTTATACAGTAAAACCCTCTAAGCCGGAATTCTTGTAGAGAAAATTGTAGATAATTTTAGGCAGGTGGCTGCTTAATGCAGGGTGAAAGTCATGCCGAAAGCTCCTAGAGGAGCTCTCTGCATGACTTTCACCCTGCATTAAGCTGCCACCTGTCTCCAAGACCGATCTTCATACTAATTTTAACGTCCGGTTTAGAGGGGTTTACTGTATCTGCATTAAGCAGACACCTGCCTAATAAGGCATACACCTTCATTACTATTATTCCGTATAATCGAGTTTATACTGCACGTATCATTATTACTCTAGATGTTAAAACACCCAGCCTCTACCCACTCCAGGGGTTTGTAGAGCACGATAAAACAATTTGACACGCTATTTGGCACACCTTTAAATTACACTGGCGAATACACTGCAAACTGCTTCTCCGGGAAATTAGTTAATAGAATTCTGCAGTTATTAGGCTTACGTATGCAGTACAATTAGCTTATATTCGCATATGATGTAGACTAAATCAAATTATAGCGTGTGTTTCAATTAACCCTTTACTCCAAGAATACTCATGTAAAGTACTCATAATCACCATGCATATTATGTAACCCTTTACTGAATAAAGACGACTTTCTGCGCAATAGCCAACAGAGAATACCCAGTTCAGACGGCTCCTATAGTTGCCGTCTGATCCGGGTATGCTCTGTTTCTTTATGATATAATATAGATGTGAGTCTACCGTTTCTCGGACAGTAAAAGGGGCATGTGTCCATGTGCAACTTTTATAACTATTCTAATTAATATGCATGCTGTCACTACTTCGTCCAGGACTATTAATGGAGTAAAAGGGAACTGAATACTACATGAGAACTGAGGAGTAGGAATTGTCTGATCAGATCTGTATTATTTCACACGCAAACAAAGCAGACCACGTAGAAGCCGTCTGGTCTGATTTTTAAACCCGTTATTAGGCGAATATTTGGAGATCGGGGTTACGGCTTATTGGTTTTAAGAAAGTGCCAGTTCACTATACCAATTGTGCTAAATGTCATACTGACATAGGTACGTGATCTGTTTGAATATTAAACACAATAAATCTCTACAACTTTCCTCTTCAAACTGACAAGTTACAACATTAGAGAGGAATCGATACATCGATAGTGTCTCTTTCGTTAAATGCTATTTGATATCCCCACATAGGCATTCTGATGCAGTAAAACCAGCCTCAGACAAACTTAACCCTTCTCTTGCTGAATTTTAAAATACATTTCTCCTTCTTCACCCATGCCCTGTTGTATAATTACATATATCTTCACTGTGTACACGTATTTCGCTGTGCAATCACTGCTGTGGAGTGCACTGGTTGCACAATCAATTTGTAAATAGTGCAGACCCTGCAGGAGCTGTCTCTACTGGGTCTTCACTATTTACAGGTACGTATATTGACTTGAATAGCAAGCGAAGGGTTAAGATTGTTATTTGGAACTACTCGAAATGCTTGCCATGGATATACAGTAAGAATACGATACCACTAGTTAACATGGAAATAGGTACCGGTATCACCAATGATCTTTAACCCTTTCGCTACCAATGCCGGATCTGTGATTACCTATGCAAAGAGTTTGGATCCAGATGAGACGCCGAGTAAACGCCGAGTAACTCGGCGTCTCATCAGGATCCAAACTGTTTCTTTCTGTTAATAAACTGTTTGTATCTGTTACTATGTTTTGGAAACAAAAATGAAGAAAATCAAAATAATGAAAATTTGTAGCAGACGACAAAGTTAGTAGACGACAGAGTTTGGCAGCGAAAGGGTTAACACGGGTACCAGCCTAATGCAGGATGAAAGTTATATTAGAGTGTGCAACTGTTTAGCCCTGTCTCCCATAGATACGCCCTTTTGCGTCTTTCCTATAGGAACCATCTATCCATGGCTCATTCCGATCGCTCATGATAATATGTATATATATATTTACAGTTTCTGCCATAGTAAAAACATTCATGTGTCCATGAGCCATCATAAATATAATCTAAATTAATATTCATGGTAACATTATTTCTTACATCAATATTCATGGATTTAAGTAGCATCGGCGAAAGTAAGAATCAAGGTCAAACCTTAACTAAAGCAAATCAACAAAGGACAGAACTATATCCAAGTAAAAGAACACACTCAGAGGTCAGCAATGAAAGTGTCGGAGAAGCTGCAATTAATATACAATTAGATAGAATAACAACAAAAGAACTGATACATAAAAGAGAAGATATAAAGGCGGCTTTAAAGAAAGAAGATATCAAAACCCTTATTACACAAACGGTAAAGAACATAGTGACAAACGGTGCAGATTCCGATAAAAGACCAGGGTCTAAACTGTTTGCAAATACCAGCGATTGCAACCCTCTCATACAACGGGATAAGCCGTTCAGAACTAGGTTATTTTCCTGTATGTATATCAGAAAGATTATCTTTTTATTGTTTAACTCTTTACACTAAACGTATTTTTTTTTATTTGTCTGCGGATCAATTGTTCTCCGTAACTGTTTCAAAAAGCAAGTGCAATTCTTTTTACGGTGTGTTCGCATAATTATAATGCCTTATATTAATGTATTGATTTCATATGTGACAGTCCATTTTCTCATAACCTCGCTCGACAGTTGTTTTTATCATGAACTGTCTTCGGATGCTTTAACTGTTCAACTCTTGCATGCTAAGAAAAGTTTCAGTCTGCCAGATTGTCGTCTGCTGATCAAATACTCGTATTGTCTAAAGCATGCTCCATTTCAAACTATTCTTTTTCGTCCTGGTTATTTGTAGTATCCGATCTTGGATCCAAACAGTTTGCATTGGACATAAATGGCAGAAAACCCCATCGTTAGAATTCAAAGAATGAACAAGTGTCTGACGGTGGCTCTCATATAGATACATGTAAAACATTTGTAAACGAAACAGATCAATATAAAAAAACTTGTGGGGTATATATAAGGTGAGCCCCCCTTCGTGTTTTCATTGAATGATATAGAACAGAACATATCTTCTCACGTACCTTCCCTTATCTCCGAATTAGAACAACGGGTTAAGATTTCCTTATCTGTAACACGTGTAAGATCACTTTAGAACATATGACGTCGTATGTCATATATATGACGTCAAACCATAGAAACCGATGTTTACATGTCATTTAAACGGCGAAAATGCACTTTTTTGATATGTGAGAAAAGGAATCTGATGTTCGTTGTCTTTTAAGATCATAGTACCTAAACTCACCAAGAAAATGTTATTAAGCTCGCCAAGGCTCGCTTAATGACATTTTGTAAGGCTCGTTTAGGAACATGCGATCTTAAAAGACAACTCGCAACAGAGCCTCTATTTATCTACTACATGACGCATTAAAAGCAGTGTTTCTATCAAGAAAAAACATTGATGCGAAACATCATTGGTCTGAATACTGAATTGTGAATACTAATCGAAATACATGTAGTGAAATTGAAATACAATATGATATCTGAGTAACCCCTACAATGACGGTGAGTATTGTGTCTGGTTATCTTCAGCTGTTGGAACATGCATATTATTGTATCGGTCTAATATTAACCCTTTCGCTGCCAAAATCTGTCGTCTGCTAACTTTGTCGTCTGCTATAAATTTTCATTTTCTTATTGTCATAGTAACAGTGACAAACAGTTTGAATCCCGATGAGACGCCGAGTTACTCGGCGTCTCATCTGGATCTAAACTGTTTGCATAGGTAATCACAGATCCCGCATTGGCAGCGAAAGGTCTATGTTAACTAGTGGTGTCGCGTTTTTACTGTATACCCAGTGAAAGGGTTAATGTGACTCTGATCAATTAGAGATGGATGGATTCATTCAGACCAGTCAATGATTGAGGTTTTGTTGAAGTTGAATTGCTTTGAATTTGGAGGAAAGCCTATACAATTTAATTATTGTCAGTAAACAACAATAGTATAAAGGTCCAACATGATCCATTTACTCAATGAATGTTCACGTAGGAAGGAATGGAATCATGCATATTGATTATCTGTATATGTATGGCACATATGAACACAGAAATATTTAATCCTTCGCTTGCTATTCACGTCAATATACCTACCTGTAAATAGTGAAGACCCAGATGAGACAGCTCCTGCAGGAGCTGTCTCATCATGGTCTGCACTATTTACATGTTGATTGTGCAACCAGTGCACTCCACAGCAGTGATTGCACAGCGAAATTCTTGTACACAGTGAAGATATATGTAATTATACAACAGGGCATTGGGTAAAGAAGGAGAAATGTATTTTAAAATTCAGCAAGAGAAGGGTAAACCAAGACAAAAGATGTATAAAAGCCCGTCAGGGGTCTGCTCTGTTTATGAAGTTGTAATTGGTCTGACAGTTTCTACCAATACCAACACACACACACACACACACACACACACATCATGTCTACAAATGCCATTATAAACATTCAGCTAATAAATATCCATGATGTTATTATGTTTTCCGTGAATACTTAACAGGGGAAAAGGGATAAACAATTCACATGTGTTTTAGATGTTTGTTTACCCTGGGTGGTTAAAAACTTATATGGATCAATGAAGATACCACACCATCGTTTGTTTCCACATTGGTAACCGTGTATTATAGGTATTTTGTACCACGCCTCTCACAGAATTAAGATATACACACGAGATGCATAGCTATGACTTTGACATCTATTTTTACTCCAAAAACGATAACGAGTCCTTTCCGTTTTATCCTACTTAATGATATGCATTTTCGTCACTATACCCGCCTTACCTATTTCCATAATCAATGGTTCGTGAAATATACTCAACAGTCCACGATGAAAAAATACCAACAGGATAAAAGAGTCGTAAACGCGTCAGCTATAAATGAACTACAATATCCTGGCAACATGTTCACCACTAGTGTAATGTGTTGTCAACGACCCATGAAGGGCTTACCGGTACCGCGCTGAAATCTCAAAAGAACTGTTTTTAACTTCAAACAGGTCATGCTTATGAATATGTAGGGATTTGTTTTCTAAAGAAAAGGGTAACATGACAAACAGTGCAGACCCTCATGAGTGTTCAACTTACAATAAAATATTCCATTGGAGAACATATGACTCCAGTAAACGTAAACTTGGACATTTGGGCTGTTTATTATATAATTATCAACTTGTATGGCTCTTTTCATAATGTCTATATGTAATGCATAGCCGGGTATCTGCATAATTTCGCTTTTTTACTCCATAAGTAGGCTATACATATATAGTGAAACCTCGCTAATGCGACCACTTAATAAACAGCCACTGGCGCCGTTTAAAGCAGGTGGTTGCTTAATCCAGGACGAAAGTCATGCAGAAAGCTCCTGTAGGAGCTTTCTGTATGACTTTCGTCCTGCATTAAGCTACCACCTGCCTCTGTCACCCAGAAATATGCTCCTTTTTGTGGTCGCATTAGCGGGGTTTTACTGTAATAGATAATGACACTACGAATTTAGAAATATTTTTCATAACTTCGTAGGAACGGGGCTATTTTTGGTCATAGCAGACAGCTTGGAATAAAAAAAAAGAATAAAGTACCTAGTTAAAGTCTACTTTCAGTCCGAATGACCGCTCAGCCGACTGTACATTTACTCCCCTGGTCATTGAATCATTGGCCTACAATATTGAGCACTTCTAACATATGGCGCAATCATAGCTCTGTAATTATATAACATCCTTAATCGGACGGCTTCTGCATGAGTCATCTGACCCAGTTCTACACTATTTGCAAATGCGTTACAACGAATATCTAAGTAAACGTGTTTTATAGAATCTATGCTAGAAAGGTGTTATGCGGTTCTACAGAAAATTAGTGAAATTAGTAATTTAAAACTTCTTAACACCTTATATAAACGAACACTCAAAATGTTTTATTAATAGTGTTCGGTGGTTCATTTATGCACACACATACGCCGTGCAAACATTATGAGGTATAAGGGTCAACCATCAGTTATTGAAGTTTTACGGTTAAAAATTCTTTCTATGCTGTCGTTTCAAAATATTTGTTCTCTACATAATCAGTGCAGATTATTTTCTCTACATCACCAACGAACATCCATTTTAACTACGGCAAGAATCGAACAGTCTATGAATGCTAACTAACTGTATGTTATAACAAGGACTTTCCCAGGTAACAATGAACCACAGTTACTATTTTCTTTTCTGCAGTACACAAATAACATGCATATTTGCATGAAAAACGATATTTATTTCATGCTTTCCGGCGGATTACCAGGATATAACAGTGGATTATCACTTGATAAACTCACTGATTGAACAGTGAAATTACCAAGTTGATAATTTCACTGTTACCGGACCACTTCTTCCCCCATTGGGATTTTAACTTGCACTAAGCAGTCAAATGTTTAGTCGCAATACTGTTCTTATTTTATGGGGTCGTTTTGCAATGTTTTGTTATATTTTTTCAAAATAGTTTCGCAGATAATGCATTTGATAACAAATGAAACAAAAAAGTACAAAATAAAATCCAAACTGGGACTCAAACCCAGACCTTCTGTCAATAAATGACAAGACGTCCTCTCATTAGACCATTTGCACGAAATGTAGTACTGCTATTTGCTTTTTTAATTTTTAAACTTTCCAGCAATCGATTTTAAATTAAGATTTATAAATTAAACCAAACGTCTACCAGTACAATACCTGTACCGAATCTACTGTACAAGCCTTGAAGTACAGCAAATTCATGCCGTTTTACTCGATGCCATCATCAACAGTGACACTAGGCAGAACAAATCAACCGTGATTATCTACAGGATTCAATAGCGAATTTCAAATCAGCACCTTCCCTAACTGTCATTTCCATGTTCATGCCACCGGTTATTAGATCTATAAAAACAATTCAGTTTCGAAAACGCAAAATCTTTCTCGGGTAATTTCAAATTCTCCAGTGAAGTGAGCAGACTGTTCAAAAGAATTCCAATGTTTTCCAACAGTGACAGTAAATATCCAACACGTTACATTAAACATTGGTATTTCCCGATAATGTTGGCTCAGTTAAAGTCCACAACGTACATGTTTTCTGTTATAAAGTCTCAGTTTCGTTCTTTGTTAGTTTCCCACCGCGTTTGTTTCAGATAATATGGCGGACTTCTGACTTATGACGCATATACGATGCTGTCCGGTATTCTTGCGCACCTAAGCATTTATCGTTTTATTTATTACAGACCAAAGAGATGCAATTTATTCATTATTACCAATCTGTTTACAAATACTTACCAGGCATATAATGACATGAACATTTTTAACTGTTTCAACCACTAAGTACAACAGTGTAAACATGCTTACACACACGTTTTATAACAGCATTCAACTGTCTGGTGATCTTGTGCACATGCTATTTGCAAGGGGGAATGAGATTGAATACTATTTTAGCACTTGAAATATCGTTTTAAAAGGTGTTATATTGATCATTCCGTCTGACAGTATGCAAATTCTGAAATAATTGTTAGACACAGGTACTCATGTGAAAAAAGGTCAGTGGGTGTGTTTATGCATAAGTGATTAGGATGACAAAATATATAAACAAGCGTGTTTGACAGATACTATTTTTAAATTACATTGCTGGAGTAGTTCAGTTGAGTTCAGAGTAAATATGGAAAAATAGTCAAACAGCGAGAGCCACACACGAAATGACAGCGCACCAAACACAATCAAACAAGAAACGGTAAAGCCACAAGACAAAACATAACAGGACGCATATCAAGACGAAACACATTAAACATAAAGCATATTAAACAACAAAATTGACCGTAGGCTGAATTATTCAGTTTGTTGAAATGTTCATCCATGACCGTAAACTAACGACCAAATACATTAGTGCGCAAGATGACGGGATGCGCAAGTTTGCGGACACGACAGTAATACATATGATTTGTGTCGTCAAAATGACGCGCAGAAATACCAACAAAGTTTTCTTTTAGTTTTGTTATCAGATATACAAAAGTAAGTCAATATACATGTAACTCCTTTGTGTTAATCATTTTGAACTTATAAAATATATTTTTATAGACATTTTCTTAGACGATTATATAGAACTATATTTTCTGTCGTGAAGCGACATGTGAAGTACGTTCTATCACTGGGACTCCCCACGGGGAGCGAATTGTACTTTCGATTTCGTTAGGTCATAAAACCGTTGGAAAAAAGTATTATACAGTTGATTAAAAGCATGAAACAAATATATTTCGAAATTTCTTTCATCTCGTGAACACCAGACAGTAATATTTTCACTCCTGGCTTCGCTACTGGTGAAAATGTATCGTCTGATTTTCACTCGATGAAATAAATTTCGATCTTCCAAATATCCTCTATATGCCAACACTTCTTTTATAACAATCTGCGTTACAGATGCACCTTCAAAAACTGCATTTGCACACTAACTTTGATATTGAAAGGTGACCTTGACCTAATCCCACTAAAAGATAAAGATGGAACAGATGCATCTGTACACTAACATGAAGTTTCTATTTTTTCTAGTTCAAACATCGTAGCCAAGGTTAAAACTGCTGATAGAAAACAAACGGGACAAAACAGTTCAACCAAAGGCAGCATTTAAATATTCATTAAAACCTCTGCCTGGGGTACGTTTATAAATGCACATACAATCTATACTATACATAGACGTCCTGAGGTAGATTGGTGCACACACACATACACAGATGTGATGTAAACATTATGAGATACAAGCTTCAAACATCAGTTACTGAAGTTTTATGGTTATAATTATGTGCTATGAAACACAGTTAGAAGATATCTAAACACCGGCCGGTCCAAACCTATGCTTAGCTAAGTAGACTGAATTTAAGTAGATTTAGGAATACAGTCTAAGGCAAATGAAAATCACTCAATGAAAAGACTTCGGGGGATCACCTCCCTTCAGAATTTATAATCTTCACAACAGCAGGTGTTAAGTGTTTGTGTGGCGGCCGTAAAACGTCGCCCCGTACTTCATTATCAGTGTTGTTATACCTTCTTATCCTTCGAGATAATGAATTTCAGTACTTCTTGTTCTGCAAATTGAATACCGCTTAAGCCGGTGCTAGGGGGCGTGAGCAGTGTTCATGAACAGACTCAATAAAACCCTGTCTGCAATTTTCTCTTTTTGTGTTGCAAATTTTGCTCTCGGGGGATCACCTCCCTTCAGAATTTACTCCAAATGAAATGTGTTTTCCTAAACTCTTAATAGATACGAATTCTCAAATATCTACGCATTTATACTTACAAAAAGTATACTACAATAACTAATTAAACTACAATACCAATTTTCAGAATGCAAACACGACTTAAACACGACTTTTGAAAATTCTTTCTAAAGTGTCACTTCTCATTTTTTTATACAAATAGTTTTTCTCTACATAATCAGTACAGATTATTTTCACTACATCGCCACTGAGCATTTAATCTGCATACAGTGAGAATCGAGCACCTTATATGGGAATGCTAAATAACTGTGTGTTGTATCATGGGCGTTCCGGGGTAACAATGAACCACTATTTTCATTTTTTAACATTCTGCATTAATTATGTTGTCAACACAAATTTATCAACGTGCATTTTTGCATGAAAACGATATTTGAAAACACTTATTTTATAGCATTCTGCCGTACAATTATACAAGTAATTATACAGAATTATTGTTTACCTTTGTGAGAATCTGCAGAGTGTCATTTTGATAATGATAATGAACCTAAATGTTCTTAGGCTGGCTTAAATACTTTTACATTGACCCTCTTTATACAGCTAAAACAAGTCAACATTATTCTGCTTTTGCAAACACTGATCACATAGCATGTCAATCTGCCTACGGCGAGAATCGATCACATTCTAGAAGGTTAACTGACTTTGTGTTATATCATGAACTTTCCGAGGTAACAATGAACCACACTTACTATTTTCATTTCTTAATATTCTGCAGTGCAAATTTTGTCAACACAAAATTAACAACATGCATAATTATTTGCATGAAAATGATATTTGCAAACACTTCAATATCGTTTTCATGCAAATATGCATGTTGCTAAAATTATTGGACATACGCATTTTCTCACTTTGTTCGTCAAATATGTTAAAAAATTCATTAAAAGGGATATGATCATGTAGTACTACAACATACTGCATGTTTGGTTGTGAACCCTTTTAAAGTTGGCAATCACGCTGGCCTCTTTGCATGTACGCCGACGAGAAAGGTTCAGTGCTCTATGAAAGTACAAAAATGAGTCATGCAGGAACACCACATACAGAACAAACACTCGCCCGAACAACAACACAAGGAAACAGCAAATGTACATAAATAGAAAAAACAACAAGAGACACACAAAGACAAAACAAAACATACAATAGGAGGAAGATGGAAGTACCACCACGGTATTTGCCGTCGCGATTGTTGTACATTAGTCGGAGAGGGGATACTTTTATTTACACTGTTTGTCTTTTAGGGTGGGGATGGAATAAGTGTTGGCGCCCATAACCCGGTTTAAACCACCAGTGACTTTTGTCTCTGACCGTTCCAAGGCGGTACCTCCATCTCTTCCCTATTGTATGTTTGTTTTGTCTCTGTGCGTCGCTTGATGTTTTTATAGTTATGTAAATTTACTGTTTCCTTATGTTGCTGTTCGGGCGACTGTTTGTTCTGTATGTGGTGTTTCCTGCAGGACTCATTTTTCTACTTGTTCTATTATTACAGGGAACTAGATCTATGAAGGGTTGCTTGTTATTATACTAGCAGAGACGTATGCAATGGAAATGACTTGGATTAGAAGAAGCAATTATTGAAATATTTCAAGTTGCTTTTCTATAGGAAATCACTATTAAACTGTACAATTTCAAAGTGTTTTCTAAATATCTAATTAGTTCTTCACTTTACCTATTATAAAAATGTACATGAAAACGCCTATATTTATATTGATATGAAGATAACAAATTGAATACACTTTAAAGCATATAGAATTGAGCTTTTGTTTGTGCAGAGTCTGTAATTACTTAAAGAACGGTATTACCCTAGCCTAGATCATCGACGCATTAATCGACTTGTGTATCATCATTAGTGACATCATTAACTGAATCTACATATATTTTAAAACAATATAAAGTTAGCAACCTCAACCTACTTCCACGATCCAAAACCCAGGGTGATAGAACCGTAGCAATAGCCTTCAGTAAGTAGCTTTATATCACAGTGAGCCAACAACCAGAGCCCCGTTGCTGTGGTCGGGGAAAGTAATTAATGCTATAAATGCATCGCACGTTTCGTTGTATCTAACATCCAGATGCTGCAAGGCAAAGTGATACTATCATGTTGCAGTCCTTTGCAGTATGTATGCTTTTAGTTGGTCAATAACTCAAAACTAATAAAGCATGTATGTTTTCATTATCCAGCTTAACGCTTTGGTCTCGTCACAATACTGGTATCTGTGGACTTTATGAAACATATTTGTTCCATTGATATTTAAAGAGACTTATAGGATATGTGAACATTGATTTGATATAAATGACATAATGATTACAGTGGTTCTGATCAGGATTTTAAACTTCATATGTCCTTTATTGTTTGACACAATAGAGGTTGTAATGTAGCATGCGGGTTGTTATTTTCACAAGCCCCGCCTATGTTTGGTGTCGGTATTTATTGTTTTTTTCCCGTTCCAAATGCTATTGGTGGTAAACAAGCTCGTTTTACTGAGACGCTCGTATATGTGTGTTGTATCAATCCAGCTGTTGCATCGCTGCTACACAAAATAGACTGATTCTATCATCATTCGTGAATTTGTCAATCGGCTATTATAATATTAGCTATTGCTTAAGGAAGGCTGTGTTGTACCTGTTCACTGTCTGAAGTCAGACATCCGACCTAAATCACTAGATAGAAGATTGTAACACTTGAAATTGATGTTCCTTTGCAGCTATTATTCTGTCTTTCTGTAAAAATATATATGAATTGTCTGTGGAATTAGCCATTTCCAAAACAGTGCCGTACGGGGGATCGGTTATTTGCCGAAAATATTATTTTTTACTTATTACTGTGGTAACCGACAATTTGTACAAACTAATATTGCTTTTCGAACATTTATTGGGTCCAGATCATCTAACAAGAAGTACGACTCATATTTTAACTTATTCCGTGCATATGACATTTTTCATTTTCTGCTAATAATCGGTATATAATTATCAACCCTGTAATTTAATGGGCAGTCGAATTCCAGGTGGTGATCTATAAAACAAGACAACGGGACAATTTATTCTTGTTACAAACGTTCTTTAAAGGTCTGTCATGTTATCACTACCTGTACCATATGAACCGCAATCACTATATAATTGCTTTCTAGGCGAAATCTCCAATTAGTTTACTATATATCTAAATGTAGGCGATTTCTTCATTAGGCGATTTCTCCAGCACCCGTGACTTCAAATTCATGGATCTGTTTACATTTGTAATAAACAAATATTTTACTACATTCAGACAAATAACTTTATAAAACTGTATTTGAAGATAATTAATACTGATCCTGTTGTTTATATTTTGTCTACATATTGTTTCTTACTACATTATACTCATACTGTTTAAGTTTATCACTTCTAGTTATATTAGATCTATAACCAGTTACTATTAACAACAATTGTTAAATTTTCAAAAGATAACAATTTCATTTGTAAATCCCAGTCTAATATGATCTGATATGATAGGAATTTCGACACGTTTGCAGACTGTATATCTGGATTTCACATAGTTTGGCCATGTGTAGAGGCATTATAAAAAGGCTGTATGCCAGTCAAGGTATTAACTAATGAAAATACAGTTTACTGCTAAATACTAGTAGGCCATATGCAAATTACAATGTAATATATTTTCTGATTGGTGGAAAACTAGCACAAGAATTTAAATAGACAGCTAGCCGCTGAAAAAGGACAAAAATGTCACTCAAATACAGCATTCATTTTAATATGCATAAGAATACAAAATATAAAACACAAAACATATATCTTAAGCAAACAGAGTAGACACTGATCTGACTGCAAGGACCTAGTAAGGCGTATGCATGGAAGAAAGGGACTCATTTTTGTACTTTTAATATACAAATAGTCTGTGACCGATTTAAAACCTCTGTCTGAGGTACGTTATAAATACACATACCATCAATTATATACACAGACGTTCTGAGGTAGAATTTTGCACACACAAATATGAGGTACAAACGTTAAACATCAGTTCCTGAAGTTTAAATGACTATAGATTGGAATAATGTCCTATGAAACGCAGTTATAAGATATCTAAACACTGGCCGGTTTTTGAAAATTGTTTCTAAATTGTCATATCTCATCAAAAATGTTCGAAGCTAAATAGTTTTTCTCTACATAATCAGTGCAGATTATTTTTTCAAGATCTAACGTGCCTACGGTTGGAGTAGCACACTTTATCTGGAAAGGCTAACTAACTGTGCTTTATATCATGAACGTTCCGAGGTAACAATGAACCACTATATTTCATTTTTTAACATTCTGCATAGCAAATGCTGTCTACACAAATTTAGCAACATGCATATTTGCATGAAAACGATATTTTCGAAAACTTATTTTATAGCAATCTGCCTTGCAATTATACAAGTAATTTTACAGTTTATTGTTTACCGTTGTGACGATCTGCAGAATGTCCTTTTGATAATGAACCTGAATGTTCTTCGGCTGGCTTCAAGACTTTAAGCCGGTGCTAGGGGGCGCGAGTAGTGTTGCACTTTTAATTACTACTCAATAAAACCTAGTCTGCAATTTTCTCCTTTTATATTTCTACGTTTGCTTTCGAAAGATCGCCTATTTTCAGAATATGTGTCTAGTTGCATCTAACGCATAGCAATTTAACAGAGTAGTTTTAGGTTTGTTTTACATTACAAAATGCTAGACAGTTTAATTTCCCTCAAAGATAGCGTTTTACTTAAAAATTAAGAAGGGTGGTGATCCCCCGAAAGCAAAAATTGCAACACAAAAAGAGAAAATTGCAGACTCGGTTTTAAGACATGGCATTGACCTGACCTCACTCAAATGATGTAACTCTTTGAGATGCATGAGTATAGGCGTTATTGCATTGCACCGAGTGTTGGCTGCATTTATCTAGCTCTTACAACATTGACTATTTACTGCATAACAACTACTTTCAGAAACTCGAGTGTTGACATGTATATACATAAACAGACTGTAATAAGAACTGTATGTTTTTATCAGATTTTTATTGTATTCTGTTGTAAATGTTTCATTTAAAAATCACTTTGGAAATTTTATTTGAAGTAACGCCTCAGTGCATTTTGTTTTCACTAGCCATGAGTGGCCAAGTTTCAAGGATTACATACGACAGGTGTGATCTTTACACAATAGGTAAATCAACAGCGCACAAGCCTAATCCGTTCTTATTGTCAACGATTAAACAGTTAGGAATATTACAATACAGACATAACTACAGAGGTAGTGGAGGCGGGCATGCTCGAGAGCGACGCATTTGGGACACCAATCAAGGAATTAATGTAAACAACTTGCGGAACTTGCCTGAAGCTAAGGACTACGTCGACCATAACAACCTAAACAACACTTCAGAATTCCACACCGACAATAGAAATTTTAGCAATCTTTTATATCCAAAGACCTGTAACACATTGAACAGAGTAAACGAAAAAAGTCGCGTGTCTAACTCTAAATTGCCGATCAGTAGTCAAAAATGAAACAATTATAGGTCAGTTATTAAGGGAAGAAAAATTTGACTTTGCACTTCTTACGGAAACATGGTTCTTTGAAGACAAGCAACATCAGTATGAAACGTCCGACCTAAATCAAAATGGTTACAGTGTCAGTGTCACCAATAGGACAAATAGAATAGGCGGTGGCATTGCTTTGACATATAAAACAAACATTAACGTACATAAACTTTCCTCCGGAACGAACAAAAGCTTCGAGTTTGGACTGTGGCAACTTATTCTTAAAAACATAACTTTACATGTAGTAGGAATCTGCAGACCTTCTTCACTTAGTGCATATTCTCAATTTGTAACGGATGTTTTGCAATATATGGAAGGTAATATACCTACATATTCAAACTTAATGGTTATGGGATATTTTAACCTACATCTCAAAGAGGATAACAATGCAATATTGGATTTCAAAAATTCGATTCAGGCACTGGGTCTTGTGCAGCATGTACATTTTAGTACTCACACTTATGGAAATAGCCTTGACCTAGTTATTACTGAGGAAGTAAATGGTGTCGATGTAGTCTCCTGTCAGCCTGGTCCCTTCTTATCAGATCATTGTGTAGTCAAAGTCGTCACGAATGTTAAGAACGAGAACATTACAAGTAAAGCATTTACCTTTAGAGATTTCAAAAGCATGGACAAGTCTGCATTTACGAACAGTTTATCTGAAATTTCAATTGATTCTGAAAATGTTGACATGTGCGTAGAAAAGTTTGAAACAGAGATTAAAGACGTTTTAGACACACATGCTCCCTTCAAAGAGAAAGTTGCGCAAATCTGAGCGTCTTTGGAAAAAACACAAGGAGCCAGAACAGTTTGAAACCTTTAAAGCAGCAAGGAATGAATACAGTCGTCAATTAAAAAATGAAAAAAAAGGAAATCTTTGAGTGAAAAAGTCATTGATTGTAAGGGTGACTCTAAAAGGTTGTATCAATTTGTATCTGATTTGACAGGAACTAAATCCGAAAATCCACTGCCTCCTAGCGAAAATGAGATTACCCTCAGTGAAGACTTTGCCGACTATTTTATGAACAAGATACGGAACATTCGAGATTTCTTTGAATTCTTTTAAAAACTTTGAGCCTATCCAGAAAGATGTTGTACAGTTTACTGAATTTGAAGAACTGAGTCAAGAAGAAATTAAAAAAGTGATAAACGAGCTCAAAGTCATGTGAATTAGATGTTCTGCCTACGAATATTCTAAAATTGTTTTTATATGAACTATTACCTGTTATCACAAAGTTAGTTAACACTTCATTGAAACATGGTGTTTTCCCACCGAAATGGAAGCAACTATGGAAAAATAGTCAAACAGGGAGAGCCACACACGAAATGACATCGCACCAAACACCATCTAACAAGAAACGGTAAAGCCACAAGACAAAACATAACAGGACGCATATCAAAACGAAATACATTAAACATTAAGCATATTAAACAACAAAATTGACCGTAGGCTAAAAGCAGGCGTGCCGCCTTGGAACGGCCAGCAACCAAAATAAGCTACTGGGGGGACTTAAACCTGGTTTACGGGTACCCAACCTCGTCCTAATCCCACTTTCACCAAAGTCAAAATGTAAATAAAATCCCCCCTCCAGACAACTCCACAACATGCATAACGATGTCTGCGAAAGCCATAATAAGACCGTTGCTATTGGAACTAGAGCTGTCAAATTACAGACCCGTAAGCAATCTTTCCTTTCTGTCAAAACTCATTGAGAAAGCTGCATTGTTTAGACGTATTATCCACGTAACTGACCATGACATTCTGCCCAAAAATCAATCGGCTTACAGACGATTTCACCCTTGCGAATCTGCCTTATTGAGACTTGTTCATGACCTACTTGAGGCTATGGAGAACCAGGAAGTAACTGCCCTTATTGCCATTGATCTTAGTGCTGCCTTTGATATTGTTGACCATGATATTCTTCTCGACTTCCTCAAGAGTCAATATGGAGTTTGTAATATTGCTCTGAAATGGCTGGACTCCTACTTACAACCAAGAAGCTGTCGCGTTAATGTAAATTCTTAACAATCACAACCTCGTTTGTTGGAGTGCAGTGTTCCACAGGGCTCTACCTTGCATACGCAGGAACCTTGTTCGATGTTATTCCTCCATCTATCTCAGTATACGGTTTCGCTGATGACCATATTGCAAGTAAACGCTTTAAACCTAACCCCATAGTGAAAGACGAGCTGCTCAAAACCTTGAAGAATGTGCAATAACGGTCAATAACTAGACGAACATAAACAAACTTAAAATGAACACAGCAAAAACTGAATTCATCATTTTTGGAAGTAAGCAACAGCTAAACAAATGTACTACACATTCAATTGATATCGCAGGATATGTTGTTGAATCGGAAACGTGTATTAGATACCTAGGATCTTTTCTGATGAATCATTCACCTCCGAAGAACACGTGAAAAGAAAGTGTCGCGTTGCCATGTTGAACTACTATAGAATAAAATGTATTAGGAAATACTTGACAAAAAGAATCTGCCGAAATTTTTGTTCTCTCACTAGTGATCTCTCATTTAGATTATTATAATGTCATCCTATACGGAAACTGAAATACTGTTGGTCGGACGTAAAACCCAACTCACTCACTCACTCACTCACTCACTCCTATACGGAATTGCACAGTGTTATATAGATAAACTACAGCGAATCCAAAATATGTGCGCTATGAATAGGAAATGGTCAGACAGCTCCAAACAATCTCATAAAGACTTACATTGGTTACCTATCAAAGCTAGGATCGATGTTAAGATATTGACATACATGTAAAATTGCTCTCTCAACCACGCTCCCGTTTATCTGACAGAACTTCTCGTAAAGCCAGCACAAACACGTTGTCTGAGATCGGCATACAAAGCCCAAGAGCTGTATGATGTGCCCTTCAACAAGAGATAGACCTTTAGTGATAGAAGTTTTGGGACAGTAGGTCCCAGACTTTGGAACGGGATTCCTAGCGAGATTAAAAGCGCAGAAAATGTTGAATCTTTTAAAAGAAAGTTAAAAACGCATTATTTCAGACACTTTGATTCACTTTTTAATAATTCGTAGAAACTGTCCGTGTGTTTTAGATGCATAAAGTACTTTATATAAAGTCTGTGTTTTAGTATTTTATAACAGTTTGTTAACCATCGTTTTATGGATTTTAGTTTTTATGCTTTCTTAAATGTATATTCGTGTATTGTATATCCTCTATCGATTTTTATTTGTCTCTGATTTTATTTATGTCAATGTACAACGCCATTGAATGCATTATTTGCAAAAATAGGCGTTTAACCAAGTGATTAAGTTTCAAGTTTCAAATGAGCATATTAACAATTAAACCTCTGTATATAGCTAAAACGCAAAAGCCAACATTATTCTGTTTATGTAAACAATGATCTTTTATCACAAACAGTGATTGTGACCTAGACCTTAACCCACAAATAGATGAATCTTTAAAAACTGCATTTGTACACTAACTTTGATCTTGAAGGGTGTCTTTGACATTGATCTTATCCCACTTAATAGATACAGCTTTAACAGATGCATGTATATACTAACATGACGTTTCTATTTCATCTAGTTCGAAATGTTGAGCCAAGGTTAAAGTTGTTGACAGAAAACCACCAGTTCAGAAAAGGTCACTCACAGGAAGCATGTAAATATGCATGAGAAAACAAAATATAAAGCACAGAGCATATATATTCAACAAACAGAGTAGTCCATGATCACATGGTTCCTACCGAAGCAGCCAGGGTCTCCGATTGCAAAGACCTACTAAGGCATATTCAAGAAGGAATGGGTTAACATACAAATATTCTGTGATCCATTTAAAACCTCTGTCTGAGGTACGTTATAAATACACATACCATCAATATTATACATTGCCGGTCTGAGGTATATTTATGCACATACGTGCATTGATGTTGTGTACACATTATGAGGTACACGGGTCAAACATCAGTTATTGAAGTTGTACGGTTAAAATTGTTTCTATACTGTCGTTTCTCGTCTAACATGTTTGAAACAAAATAGTTTTTCTATGCATAATCAGTGCAGATTAGTTTCTCTAAATCATCATGGAACATCCAATCTTCCTATGGTGAGAACCATACATATTCTAGGAAGTCTAACTAAATGTGTGTTACATCATGAACATTCCGGGTTAACCACAGTTTCTATGTTGATTTCTTAACATTCTGCAGTACAAATGCAGTCAACACAACTTAATAACATGTTTCTGTTATAACAATGTGCGTTACAAGTATACATTTAATTATACAAATATGTGTGTTACCTTTCTAGAGTGATTTTGACCTAGACCTTAACCCACTCAATAGATGCAGCTTCAAAAACTGCATTTGTACAAAACAATATCTTGAAAGTTGACGTTGACCTTGACTCGATTCCACTAAATAGACAAAGCTTTGACAAATGCATGTGTACACTTACAAGCAGTTTCCATTTCATTTATTTCAAAAGATTGAGCCAAGGTTAATGTTGCTGATATAAAACGAATGGGAAAAAACAGGTCACTTAAGGGCAGCATTTAAATATGTATTAAAACCTCTGTCTGAGGTACGTATATAAATACACAGACCGTCTATACTATACATTGACGTTCTGGGTCTTCTCCGATTACAACGGCGTAGTTAGGCGTATTATTGGGGGAAAGGATTAACATACAATACACATACCATCAATACTATACACAGATGTTCTGAGGTAGATTTGTGCACACACACATACACAGATGCGGTGCAAATATTATGAGGTACAACCGTCAAGTTACTGACATTTTTATACCCCCACAACGAAGTTTGGGGGGGGAGATATACTGGAATCAGGTTGTCCGTCTGTCCGTCCGTCTGTCCGTCCGTCTGTCCGTCTGTCCGTCCGTGGACACAATTTTGTCCGGTCTTCTTCTTCTACAGTTTTGCTTCAATTTTATTGAAAGTTCATATATAGCCATATGACCGTATAAGCCTGTGCACCGCATATTTCCGTTAGGACCGGACCACTACTTCAGGAGTTATCTCCCCTTTTTAGTCCCGTACCTAAGTTTTCTCGTTTTCTGGACTTTTTATGGAACTGACTTGAGATATCAACTCTATATTTAGTACAAAACTAAATCTAGATAAGGTACAGCTTATGTCACAATCTCAGTCCGGTTGAATAATTATTTCCAGAGTTATGCCCTTTAACTTTAATTTTATCTTCAAATTTTGGATTTTCCAGACTTTTTTTGGAAGTGGTTGCAGATACTAACTTTATATTTGGCATAAAGCTAACTCTAGATAATTTACAGCTTAATTCCTAATCTCAGTCTGTTTGAATACTTTTTGCCAGAGTTATGGCCCTTGAACTTTATTTTTTTGTCAAATTTTTAATTTTCCGGTCTTTCTTTGGAAGTGGTTGCAGATATTAACTTCATATTTGACATAAAAATAAATCTAGATGAGATACAGCTTAAGTACAAATATCGGTCTGGTTGAATATTTTTTTTGTCAGAGTTATGGTCCTTGAACTTAATGTTTTTCTGAAAAGGTACGTAGCTTTAGAACTTTGGATTTGACAAAAACCTCATGAAAGGGTCTTATTTCTCTGAATTATTCTTCATTTTTAGTACATAAATTTGGTTGGGGCCTGTATTGTTTTTAAATCTCTTCATGTTTCTGTATGTACATATGTTCAGATTGATAATAGGTGTTCTGACAAGCAGACAGATGGGGGGTATTCGTTAGCCTTTGGCTTACAGTTCTAGTATGTTTATACGTTGTAATAATGTCCTGTGAAACATAGTTATATGATATATTAACACTGGTCTGTTCAAAATTATGCTTATCTAGTAGACTGAGATATACTTAAGTAGTTTAGGAATACAGTCTTAGGCAGGTGAAAATCACTCAATGTTGTTATACCTTCTGATCCTTCGAGATCATGAATTTCAGTACTTCCTGTTCTGAAAATTGAATACCGCTTAAGCCGGTGCTAGGGGGCGTGTGCAGTGTTGCACTTTCAATTACTGCTCATGAACAGACTCAATAAAACCGAGTCTGCAATTTTCTCTTTTAGTGTTGCAATTTTTGCTTTCGGGGGATCACCACTCTTCAGAATTTACTCTAACGAAATGTGTTTTCCTACAGTCTGAATACATACGAATTATCAAATTTCAACACCTTCATACTTACAACCTCTAGATGATATTCCGTGAAAAATATCAAAACTCTACGCCTTTCACTTTCGGAAGAAAAGCTTTTCCGATGTTTTCCACGGGAAATATAGGCAATGATAGAAACTGTAGAATCATATATATATTATTTCATCAGCAGACAGAGCAGACCCTGATCAGGCAGCTTCAACGTCGGATCTGGGTCTAGTCTGTCTTCACGGGAACAGGAATGCGTATTTATGGAGTAAATGGTTAAGTGAGTTTGAATAATTTTAGGCGATATTATTTCTTCCACGACAGTCCATGTAGATTCAGCTCTAACATTTTATAAAACAAAACAGCAGATGCTGATCAGACATGTCATGTAAAACGGTTCTATTATGTTTTTCTTTTGGAAAATTCAGTGCAAAAGCTATGCAGACAATTAAAAACGGGAGCTATCTGGATAACTTTCGTTTTACATAAAGTCTAACTTGGTGAGGATAGGACAATTGTGCGATTGGGATCCTTATAGCTTTGGTTTAAACTCGGAGGCATTTTGCTACTGACTGTTCCAAGGCGCTACGCCTATCTTTACAATAATTGAATTCATTTTTTGTGTAATTTATAATATTGAAATTGTGCTAACTTCATTTGCCATTTTCATGTGCACTTGGGGATAATTCTGAGTTTTTATATGCAGACTGCCTGTATGGACAGTATATTTTCTTATTTTGATCAACACTGGTCTGATACCTCTTCATAATGCATTTTGTATTCCATGCAGTTTTTTTATATTCAGTCAGATGTCTGAGGATTGTATAATAGCTGTTCAATAAATAATAGTTACACTAAACTACTGTTTTAAAGATGTCCTACGCGCATGCTTCCAGGTCAATTGTGTCAACAGCTAACAGTACGGTTTGAAACTAAGTAAAGGTACAAAATGAGTCATGCAGGGAATTGCATGTTATATAAATTCTGAAATTGGGTGATCCCTCGAAAGCAAAAGTAGAAATGCAAAAGGAGAAAATTGCAGACTCGGTTTTATTGAGTCTATTCATGAGTAGTAATTAAAAGTGCAACACTACTCACGCCCCCTAGCACTGGCTTAAGCAGTATTCAATTTTCGAAACTAAGAACATGAAAACTAATGATCCCGAAGGACCAGTAAATATAACAACACTGAAAATGAAGTACGGGGCGACTTTTTACGGCCGCCACACAAGCACTTAACACCTGCTGTAGTGAAGTACATATATTTCACGTAACCTACTGTTAACACGGATATTTGCTTATATCCCATTAACAATACACCATAATTATTTTGTGTGTGCTCTTTGTTGTAAAATTTACAAACCAAGTATGTTGTTAAACATATGAGCAAATCCAACCCTTTCACCGCCAATGTCGCATAAATGCACCACGACAAATAGTGCAGTCCCAGGTCAGACACCGCCATTTCAAGGCGACGTCTGATAAGGGCTTCACTTTTTGTCTCAATCTCTGTTTCTATAATTATGCTTTACTCCATAAAATTTGCATTTATTTATCTCATTTCCTTATTGTGCCCAATGATTGAACAAACAATGGATTGCCGATGACAATTTGAAATTTGGCACAGAAAGGGTTAAAATCTATAAACGCTCCCCCATACTAAGAGCGTATTGATTAGCCAGAAGACGAAAAACAGTTAAGATTTAGATGAGACGTCGAGTAACACGGGGTCTCATCTAGATTTGAGCGTTTGACACCCAGACGATAGTTTCTAAAATGGTTAACGGAATCGGAAGTATGTGTAATTGTGAAATTCAGCAAATCAAAGTATAAGCAGATATGTCTTTATTTTTATTTTATAGCACGAGAGGGTTTGAAATTGTCATCTCATGCATGTATACAATGAAGTTATTGTTGAGGTTGATGTCGAAATCAATCAATCAAATCACACACGTGAGGGTTACAATAGTCGCTGTAGTGATATAAAACTGAACTCGCCGACCTGTCAACATCAAACACATAAAATATGCATGTTTAAACAACATATTTTATTTTACCCATGTGTTATTTAGCGCTTTCCTTCAAATAAACGTATGTTCATGCATTTGCAAACACAGTAGATCCAGGTCAGACGAATCCTATATGAGTCGCTGAGCAGGATATACCCTGTTTGCTAATCAACTTCGATAGATCTGTTCCTTTAGTTTCTATAATGGCTACACCTTCAATATTTCATTATTATAAAATACAAACTATTTTTCCCATGACGTTTCAGTAAGTATTAAAATTTGGAATAAATATAGAACAGGGAAATAATTAGTCAGTATTTAAGAACTCTTATTCGATTTGCTTTCACGATAGTTTATTCGACATTGCAGTTATATGTGAACTCATTTCTTCATATTTATAAACGTGTTTTCACGCATTTGTAAACAGGGTAGAACATATCTGTTTCGTTACTTTCTAAAATGGCTAAAACATTCCACCGTCCATATTGCATTTAAACTAAATGCTCAGTAAGTATTGAACTTTGGAATAAACATAGAACAGGGAAAGGGTGAAGTGACATTACCCTAGACAAAACTGAGCAAATCAATAGACCAATATGTGACCATGCATTCTAAAATATTTATTACCTGATTATAATAATAATCTTTCGACATTCATGTAAAATGCGCGATATTTATTTGGTGACATTTGGTATTACGTTTTGAAAGTACACCGAAAGTATACCTAAACTTTTTGCATAATATGATACTAGTGGGAGAATTTGATTGGATTAAATTCAAAGAACGCCAAATTGCTACCACACCGGCACGTTATACTATTGTGGCAACTATACGCACGAGTTAAATATCATATAAAAATATAGATATAAAAACAAGAGACGTATGCGGCACCGACGCTCGTCTGATCTGGTGCTTGTCCACTGCATACACTTCTCCTCTAAGAGATGTACCAATCTATGAAGTGTCATGTTGATACCTCATACGTTTTGATAAATCAGCTACATTAATGTTTTTGCACATCGCCGCCGCCGCCGACGACGACGCCAACGCCTGCGACCCAGTGATCACAATAGCTCGACTTTTTTCTTAAAAAACAGACGAGCTAATAAACTGAAACTTACACAGTAGCGTTGTGTCAATTAGTAAGCACTTACCTCATAAGCCTTTTAACACGTTTGCAAACAGAGAAGACTCGTGGCAGATAGCTCGTGTAGGGGTCGAGTGAGCAAAATAAACACAAAAAGCTACCAGCGATCCGAGCTTTGGATAACAATGATTCAAACACCCATAAAACATACGCCTAAATCTAGTTTGTATCCGTGCACAGAAATACACCTGAGTTCTGTGTCCACCTGTAATTAGCTAGACGTAGCTGCAAATTATTGAGGCCACGTAAAAATCCAATACAAATAATATTTATGGTTGGTAGAGATAGGTGGTATTTTAATGTTTGATGAATCCAGTACAGAAACCCCATTCAGGGGCTTTCCGCTTTACGTTCGGCCTGTATTAAGAAACCAACTGATTTTAAAGCCATCTAACTTTAATCATTAAGTGATCGCTTTCGGGGGATTTTACTGAGCATATCAGACTGGATCAGTTTGGATCACCTGTGGCAAATTTCAGTAAAACGGAGGGATTTACGCTTAGGGCTAGTATATGTAAGATTAATACGTAATTATCTAAAGTCCTGTTCAATTAATTTCGCTATTTAAATAATGTGCTAATCATGATGAATAATTTGAACCAAGTTGAACACAGAAACTAGTTCAGTCCATATATTGCTAAGCACCAAGGTTATAAAACCTTTGAGTGTTCAGTTTGAGTTCTTCTCGGGAATCTCGTTTTTAGCAAGCTCAACATCTGGCCAATCAATGTCTGAGGTTATAAAACTTCTGAGTCTGGGGTTATTCTCCAGTAGCTTGTTGAACCTTGGAGTGAGATGATTGAGAATTAACTCAAACTTTGGTAAAACGTTTTACAACCTCAGGACCATGGACATATTTGCAAAAAGTGCAAAGTATTATTCTACCCGTAGCTTTTAAGCCCGAACCGCAGCAATGTTGGAATGCATGTGGTGTTGGGCGAAAATTACATGTATCGCGAAATAATCGTATCATACTGATCTCTTTCAATATAAATGTTACAGATGGTGCGTGTTTTTATTATTATTTTGATATTTGACACAGATGTCTTCATTGTGCAGAACACATTAAGATAATCTTCAACATTTTATCAACACACATTTTCATATGTGTTAACCTTATCGTCATAGGTACGATCCTAATCGCGTTTGCAAACAGCTGGATCTAGATGCGACACGGAGAAACTCGGCGTCTCATCAGGATCCAGCTATTTGGAACTCGTTCAAAAGTTTCTTAACCGATTGTCTGAATCAAAAGTAAGGAAAATATGCAACATATCAGAACTTTGGCAGACAGCATGGTAAGGGTTAACCTCGCGTTCAACTGTCATCGACTGCAAAATGTTCAACCGTTATCCGGTTGATCACACCCCTAAATGGCACACCCCTAAATGGCATTAACAAGCAGCATGGCTCCAGGTGAGACGCCGAGTAACACGGCACCTCATCACGATCCAAGCTGTTTGACATTGGTCAATACATTATCAAAAGCTTGTGTCAAAACACTTAGCCATTTAATTTTAAACCAAAACCATAATCCAGATGATAGTAGTCAAATTTTCACCAGATCCAAACTTAACTTGACTTTTCTTTGTGCAAGGGAATAATAGGGGTCAACCCGTTTTTGTATATCGGCTGTAGCGACAATAGGTTGAGCATTCAGACGTGACCAACATCCATTGAAAAGAGAGCTATACTGCGTTCACTGTATAGTAACAGTTAAAACTTTTCCTGTTCTGTGTGTATTCCAAATTGCAATACCTAATGAATGCTCATGGACACAGTATTTATAATGAAATATGGAATGTGGAACATAGTAGCCATTTTAGTAAGTAAAGAAACAGATCATTGAAGTTGCATTAGCAAACAGAGCAGGCCCTGATCAGACGGCTCATTTAGGAGCTGTCTGATTCAGGTTTACTCTGTTTGCAAATGCGTGAAAATGCGTTTATCTGAGGGAAAGAGGTACATGTAAGACAGAATTGTTGCGATTACTGCTGCAATATCCGAATATGTCGATCTTATAATTTAGAAACAGTTGCATAAAATATTGCGCTTACAGGTAATTGAATGCACGCTGGTTGGTTGTGATATATATGGCAGAAAAATCAATTGTTGTAGCAAATCCTAAACTAACGCTGATATACGTTGACAATTAACTGTTCACAAATGATTTTTCTTAAACAACTCTTTTCTATTCAGTCATATACATTGTGTGATGCAATTGCGTACTCTTACAGAACCCAAGGTCGTACAGTTGTAAACTCAAGCATAATCTAATGTTGTAATCGAACCTGGACTTTTAGCCGGGTTAGAAGGCAAACCACATACCGATAATCACTTGCCAACTATCCTTCCATAGCCTTGCATATTATTCTACATATATAATACTAGTCCGTAAACTTATACACATTTATACAATTTATACGCATTTATCAATATTGTCTTTTTTAAACTCATTTGTCCTCCACGCAGTTCAACAACAAACCACAGAACCAGAACAAAGACGTATCGTAAAAGAATAATTATTATTCAGTGAAAATAATGGCGTGTGATCTTATTAACCCTTCTCTTGCTGAATTTTAAAATACATTTCTCCTTCTTTACCCATGCCCTGTTGTATAATTACATATATCTTCACTGTGTACAAGTATTTCGCTGTGCAATCACTGCTGTGGGGTGCACTGGTTGCACAATCAACTTGTAAATAGTGCAGACCCTGATGAGACAGCTCCTGCAGGAGCTGTCTCATCTGGGTCTTCACTATTTACAGGTAAGTATATTGACGTGAAAAGCAACCGAAGGTTTAACATTTTGCATCAGTTACACAAATTGAATGGTGTCAATAGAGCCAGTTTACAGATAACCTACAAAGTAAAAATAAAGTAACATAAATACAGTTGAACTTTGATGTCTCGAATTCGGATAACTCGAACTTCGGAATAAGTAGAGTTAAAAGTTAGGTCCTTCAATAATTTACAATGCAGAATTGTTCTAAAATTTATCACTTCGCATGCCTAGAGCTTTCAGCATTACTTAAGACCTGCATTAAGCTATGAACTGAGAAATTGTCTAGATAAGAAATCAGATGACTCGAACCTCTGTTATCTCGAAGTAATGTGTAAGGTCCCTTCAAATGGTAGTGTACGAGATATTAACACTCATTACGTTATTCGAGATTTGAGCACCATTTTTATCAACAACTGGGAACCAGAAGAGATGCCGAGTAAAGATGCCGAGTAATTTGGCGTATCGCCATTTGCCAATCCGATTGGCACTCGGCCAATAGTTTCTCGAAAGCTAATCGAATTCGAAATAGTTATCATTGCACCTTCACACTGCACACGTTCCCTCCTAGTGACACATTTTCGCGCCTCTGTAAAAGATACATTTTGAAAGCATTGTGATAAATAAAGCATTTGCTACAATGGAGCAAATGCTCTGTTTATCACCATGGTTTCAAAACTACACAATTCTAAAAGTCTTCTTTTCTATAGTTAATGCTTCCTTTCGGTAGATTTTTTCAAAGATATTGGGTCTAAATGTAGTCTAGGATGGAATGAGTTAATCTATATGCCTGTAACGTAACAGGTACTTATAGATGTTCGTAAATGTTCTAGCTACAATTGATTAATCCTTTCCAATATATAAAGGTGCTTTCACGCATTTGCAAACAGAGTAGACCAAGACCAGACAGCTCCTATGTGTCCTTACCTTCTAAAATGGCTATATTTTTTCATTTTCCGTGTTTCATTATTACTATTTTGTCCATGAATATACAGTAGGTATTGACATTTATCACAAACATAGAAAAGGGAGCGGGTTAAACCGTAAAAGAATAGAAAAGCGCTTGGAAGATGCCTCAACCTCAGAATAAATATCTAATCTTACTCCCTCAAGACTACCCTCATGATGAATAGTCTGTTCTAAACTTATAAAGTAAGGAAATGTATTTCTATGGTAATGACAATCGTATCTGTAGCATATTAGCAAACAGGGTATAACCTGATCAGACAGCTCCTACAGGAGCTGTGTGATCTGGGCAGGCACGGATTTAGAGGGGCGGAGCCGGGGTACGCATCCCCCCTAAAATTGCCAAAACAATATTTTAGATCTATATACAGTAATACGACCACTAAATTGTGTTAATCAGTTGGTATTTAAAGCAGGTGGCTGCTTAAAGCAAGGTGAAAGTAAAACCGAACGCTCCCATAGGAGCTTTCTGTTTTACTTTCACTTTGCTTTAAGCAGCCACCTGCCATTGACACAACATAATTGATGTAATTTAGTGGCCGTTATAGAGAGGTTTTACTGTATCTACTAAATATCAATAAAACAATGATTCAGTAGCAGTGTTTTTCTATATTTCTACGCCCCCCTTAATATGAAAACCTTGATCCGCACCTGATGGATCTGTTCTATTTGCAAATACGTACAAAGGTGTGTATACGCAGTAAAGGTTGAATGAAACTCTCCCCATGTTTCCTCATGTTGACGGAACAGTCACTTTGACCTGATTCTGCTGCTAACCAATTCCCTCATACTGACGCCTTTTGATGCCTTCCCGTTCCTACAATATGTCACTTTAATTCAGGATCTATTAATTGACGTTATCCTCAAGACCAGCGCCTACTGTTATGTCTGAACCGGTCAAATTGCCTTGCACTGGCCACAATAACATTCAAGTTTCAAATACACGTTTATTCTATACACGGTAATGATACTGATATGTGTATATGTATATGCCTATTTTATAGGTTTCAGACTGCTCTTGAGATGAAGATTCGTCTATGCCACTGCCTAATATTGTTGATCTGCATATTCCTGATATGCGTGTATACGTTTATCAATCTGACAACGACGCGTGATCTGACCGAGGCTGCGATAGTTACAACGAGGTCAAAGGTGTCTGTTTTAAATGTACGTATAGCCGAAACATTTAATGTGTTTACTTGATATTTCTGGCTTTTGAAAGACTTCGGATATTACAAGGTAGAACATATTAATAGATACGATAGTGCCATGAATGACAGAACAATGGCATCTCAGTAATACTATGGTCAATATAACGTCAAAATCCAGTTTATATTTCAATGTTATTGGGGTACAAAATGAGCATTGTCGTAATAGGCGTGGTGTTAAGGCATATGTTCGAAGGGGTTATGGACTTGGTAAGGACATGGTAACATTTCCATCGAAATGAAACTATAACCGCGTGAGACTCAACAACTAGAAATATATGCACGATTTGCATTTTGTGCAATGTGGTTCTATGAAAGTATCAGTATAAAACGATATTGGAGTGATATATAACATAAAAACAACAAACAAATAAAACGCATGTCCTTTCTGCGAAAGAGACAGGAGTACATGTAAAATAAGATAAACTTAGGTCTAGCTTACACTCGTGTTCACCTTAATGATAGCTACTTCTTAAATGCTTTCAATAGATTGACGCATTTGCTCCCACGATCCCATATATGGGACTTAGTCAAACAGTGTAGACTCTGATCAGACGCCGCATAATTTCAATATAAAATAAAACGAAATTGAATTTTTTTATCAGGCACCCCTTAGATAAAAACTAGACTAATCCAATATATAAACATGGAAGAATCCACCGGGAGCAAATGGGTTAACTTTCTGAATGTAAGGCACGCACGTACATGTACGGTCATGTGCAAACGGTGTAAATCCAGATCCTAATGCTCCCAGAGGAGCCCTCTGACCAGGGTCTGCACTGTTTGTAATTCCGATCATCAAACATTTCAAAAAGAGTGGATGCTATACCTAGACACTGATGGACTACAGTAACCCCTCTCTATAACGGCCCCCTAAAATATGTTAATTAATTGGTATTTAGGACAGGTGGCTGCTTAAAGCAAGATGAAAGTAAAACAGAACGTTCCTATAGGAGCGTTCTGTTTTACTTTCACATTGCTTTAAGCAGCCAGGTGCATTTTACACAAAATACTTGATTTAATTTAGTGACCGTTATAGAGAGGTTTTGCTGTATTCAACTCTGACAATTCAGCGTTGAAAGAGTGTTGATATATCGAATAGCTTATGTTGCTGTTGTTCATTCGTTTTAGGACACGCATGTAGTGGAATCCGGGACTAATGTTGGTGCAAGGTTCACGCAAAGACGTTTATGGATTGAAAAGAAATGCGCCGCTTCTAATCTGCAGCGCAAACATGTACAACTAGTTTCTGGACATGCACCAGCTAAACTGACATTATGTGTGGTACCTAAGGCTGCTTGTACTATCTGGCTTCGTCTCTTTACATTCCTTATGAACAAAGACTCATCTAACAAGTCTGTAACAGACTATTCAAAGTACGTTGTACACTACGATCCGGGGAAACCGTATGCAAGATACAACTTCAATGGTGTAGACAAGGATTTTATCAGCAGGTCGGTACGGGCAATGACAACTAGAGATCCATATACAAGACTCTGGTCAGCTTACATCGACAAGTTTTTCCTTGTTGACTTTTGGACAGCTAAAGGCAAACAAATTATAAATATGGTTCGACCAAAGGCAACACCTCTTTCTAAGCGTTGCGGCAATGATGTCACATTTCCGGAATTTATTCAATACGTAATACGGATAGGCCATAATATGGCCTACTGGGCTTTCGACTATCATTGGCTCCCAGTGACAGATATATGCGATCCATGTGTTTTCAAACCGGAATTAATCGTGAAGCAAGAAACCTTTCTAGATGACTTTACGTACGTTGTAGATCGAGTTGGTTTGTTGCAAGACGTCAAACCAGCACTTGAGGTAGATCAGGATGAATACGAAATTAAAACCGAGATTGATTACAATTTTAGAATGTTTCCTAGATACTCTGGTTGTACTACAAAAGGTGAATTAGCCAAGCGACTGTGGAAAGTAATGAAGTTGAATGGTTATTTGCAGCCGGACGAGAATATGCCATCTCAAATAAAGGACGAGGATCTAAATACATCTACAATGGTAGAATTGGTTCGCTCTGCACGTAAACGCAGTGGTATGAATAAGAAGACAAAGAAGGCTCTGCGTAGACAGGCGTTGGTGGATGCCTATCGACAGCTTTCGGATGAGCAATTACAAGCCCTCCAGAAGCTTTACCGAGTTGACTTTGACTTGTTCGGTTACGACAGTTCTCCGCCATCTTAGCTGTAGGAACATGCACAATCATACCCGTACCTCTTCTCAAACACTTCTCTCTCTGTATGTTAATGTTTGTGTGTATGTGTGTGCGCGTGTGTGTATATGTGTATCTTTTTGTCTGTCTTTGTCTGCCTGATTATGTTTGTCTGTCTGTATCTATCTGTATCTCTCTGTCTCTCCTCCCCTGTCTCTCTCTGTCTCTCCCTCCCTACCTCCTCTGAAAATCTTTCTATCAGTATATGTATCTTTCAGTCAAATTGATATCCTTTAAAAGCATTTAATTATTGTTGTTATTCTTATCAACATTATTCTATTTCATTTTGAATTGGGTTGACATCATGCAAATTTAAGATAGTGTGCTCATACTGCTTAAAGCTTAAGTACCGTGTGTATTGTTTTTAGCAAAAGAGCACATGTAATAGCTTTGTACATTGCATTGTCATAAAGTATGAAAAGCAAACACTACTATGCAGTTGATAGGAATTTATACGACAAGGTATCCATATGACGTGAGTCACCGTTTAATTGGAGTCTTACTGTTTGAACTGACACGGATTTAGACTCTGCGTGAGAACGATGGTTACACTATGTACAAGAAATTAATTAAATACGATACAGGTTATTTGTAGCAAATCACTCGGTCCAGAAACGTGTGTCTTGGTAGGTCAGTGGTTATGTACCGTGGTGGCAAGGTAACCTAGATATCCAAGGTTCAAGTCACAATATGTTCGCTTATTGTCCTGTCACAAATATAAAGTATTTATTTCCAGTCATCATAAATTATGGGAACCTGAGACACCACGTGAACAGGTTGTAAGAAACCGAATACCCCACTTGATCCGGGTGTATGGGAATCAAGTTTTGTCACGTGACTGATGGATAAAAATAACTTATATATTACTTATATGTTCGTTTCTTGCTTCTTTTGCTTTTCACAATTGTCCCATTTGTCGTAACTACGGGAAACAAAATGGCGGAAGTGAACAAACGGTGTGAAATACCATCGTAATTGTCATTGATTAAAGATTAAAAATGAAACTGGAATTGAATAAATCTGAATCAATATTCTTCAAATAATCACGTTTGATGTACAATCAAATTATAAAAAATATATTTTAACTTTGTAATAATGCAGTAATATGTCTGTCTGCAACACTGTTTTGTAAACAACGGCAAAGAGGTTTGCCTCAAACACCGAGTCTGAACTACTAGTGAATATACGAAAATTTCCACTGAAACCTAGTACTCGGTGTCAGCTAATTGATGCATTTGTGTCCTCTATATTAAACTATAGTTGTGAAATTTGGGGTTTTAGTAAAAATAAAGAAATAGAACGTGTTCGTTTAAAGTTTTGTAAATCTCTACTGCATGTTAAGCAATCAACGAGCACTATGGCAATATACGGAGAGCTTGGTCGTTATCCACTATATATATGTAGATACACGCGTATAATAAAATATTAGGCTAAGACTTTGTCTTGCGATAATATTATTGTTAATCATGTATATCAAGCTCTTTTAGTTGATATGCGTATAGGAAAGCAAAACTGGGCATCGAAAGTCAGAGCTTTGCTAAAAGATACAGGTTTTGCATATGTCTGGAATAACCCTGAAAGGGTAGATTTGAAATATTTTCATATTATTTTTAAACAAAGGTTGCTGGACCAATTTACCCAATTATGGTTCACATCAATAAGTAACAGTTCTTTATACTTATTTAAACGTTTTAAAACTGCTGTTGGATTTGAGCCATATCTGACAAAATATCGGCTAGATTCCGAATACCATTTACTAAATTAAGACTTTCATCACACCAGTTACAAATGTAAGAGTAGAAACTGGTCGATATTGAACTAATAGAATAAACCGTAATGAAAGATATTGTACTATTTGTAATTCAGGTGATATAGAGATGAATACTATTTTACCCTTATATCTAGCGCATATAATGATGTCCGTAAACAGTATATAAAGAAATACTATTTAAATAGGCCAAGTGTTTGGAGATTCGTTGAATTTATGAGCATTTGTAATGTTTCCCGATTGATAAACCTATGTTAATATGTTTATGAAGCTTTTATGATTCGCCAAAATGTTGTTAACAGGAATAATGTACAGTATATATCATGATTACATACCTTACAGTGTACACATGTTATGCAAAAAAAACAAAAACAATCAACAAAACATTACTAATCTATTTCATCTATCAAGCTATTGAAAAAAACAACAGAAAAAAACATGTATTAAGTTATTTCATCTATCAAGCTATTGAACCGGGAACCCTTCGATCCCAAGCCTAACGTCCTACCACTGGACCACCATTTCCAAAGTTTGTTTGGTTATGCGTGTATTCTTTCTTGTAATGGACCCAGACTGAGACAGATTCGTTCACTGTGTTTTGGTAGGGTGTACTGGTTTATACCTAGGAGGCGCCTGAGAAACACGGAATCCAAAGCTGCCGTACAAGCCCGTACATCCTGCCGAAACAACGTGTTACTAACATTATGCGTCGTCGTAACCATACACCCTATAAAATAATGTTTATCTAGTGAGGAAATCAGAATCAGTGAACGCATACCCTGACATGGTGTCATCAATAAATTCACGAATGCTAGACATGGACATAGTTTTTCGATGGATGTGGAACCGATCAACCGATCAACACCCACACACCCACACCCACACCCCCCACACACCCACACCCACACACACACCCACACCCACACCCACCCCCCCCAAACACATACACGTGCACACACACGTGCGCGCGCGCGCACACACACACACACACACACACACACACACACACACACACACACACACACACACACACACACACACGTGCCCTCGCACGCATACACGCACGCACAAAGGCACACACGCACGTACACATACGCACCCACACCCACACACAGGCGCACACGCACACACACGGACGCACACACACACACGTACGTACGTTCGCACGCACACACACACACACAAACACACGAGAATAAAAACATCAAACACGAACAAAAGCACAAAAACAAAGGCACAAAGACACTTAAACATTTATTAAAAGCAAGGATGACAAAGAGAGTACCGCCTTGGAACGGTCAGTGATAACACCACCACTGGGATTTAAATCGGTTCACGGACGTCCTAACATCACAATTATCTCAAAGTCACTCTACTGTAGCTGTAATTATGATTATTCATCAGCAATATGCTTACAATGGCAAATGTAGAGGTATGTTGTGGTATTGGTAGATGCTGTAATGTAATGTATGACGATGTTATATGTACATACAGTACACGTCTACAATATACATCTGAACTGGGTCTACTCTGTTTTCTTAGGCGTACAAATGTGTTTTAATGCGGAATAAAGCATTTAAAGGTATTTTTGTCACTATCACTGTTCATTTATCTTGCATTTCTTTTCAACAGCACTGTCAGAGTATTATACCATTTGCTCCCACGATCCCACATATTAGACATAGGCAAACGGTGTAGACTGATCAGAGGCCGCATAATGCGGCGTCTGATCAGAGTCTACACTATTTGCTGATAGGAATTTCAATATAAAACAAAACGAAATTGAAACTTTAGGCCAGGGACCCCTTAGATAAAACATGGATTAATCCAATATATGAACATGGAAGAATCCACTGGGTGCAAATGGGTTAAACAGTTTGAGTTACTGTCAGACTATCTACTATTTGGAGTTACGTTACTCGGCGTCTCATCTGGATACAAACTGCTTACAGAGGTAATCACTCTCCTGCCCGCAGCAAGCTAGATGTTAATAGGTGGTAATGCCCTTTAGCTCGTTAGATTATGATCAGACAAAGACACTGCCATACTGACTCTGGTCTAGGCCAGTGCTGTTAGCAAAACTTTACATTTCTTAGGTTGGTATTTGTAGACAGTGTTGACCCAGTACAGAGTACCCTTTACTCCATAAACAAGCATTTTTACGCGTTTACAACAGAACAGTCCCAGATATAACAAGCATTTCTACGCGTTTACAAACAGAACAGTTCCGGATATAAACAAGCATTTCTACGCGTTTACAAACAGAACAGTCCCAGATATAAACAAGCATTTCTACGCGTTTACAAACAGACCAGTCCCAGATATAAACAAGCATTTCTACGCGTTTACAAACAGAACAGTCCCAGATATAAACAAGCATTTCTACGCGTTTACAAATAGAAGAATCCCAGATATAAACAAGCATTTCTACGCGTTTACAAACAGAACAGTCCCAGATATATACTTACTAGTCTCGGTCAATGCTGGGGTTTTGCATTACCTTTATTGTTTATTAACTCGTATTTGCAAATAGTGCTAATCCTGTTCAGATTAACATACAGTTACAAGGCTAGTCTATGTTTATATTTGCAATACCTATACTGTTTTGTTAGCTGTTACTAGCGAACATGGCTGACCCAGATCAGTCAGGGTCTATACTGTTTATAATACCGTAACGCTTTTATATCTGGTAAGCGTACGATCTCTAGTCTGGAACAATGCTGTTGGTAATGTCATAATACTTTGTTATCTGGTAAGCAATATCAGATAAAATTAGTCTCTAGTCTGGGTCAGCGATGTTTGCAATAGCGTAACCAATGTCTAGCTGATAAGAACATGATCAGACAACACGCATAATTAACAGTGTAAATAATGTCCACAATACCTTTACCATTTATCAGCTGGTATTTACACACAGTGTAGACCTAGATAATGCTAACATACATGTACTTGTGAAGTTGTACATTTACATCTCAGCAAATTTGGTACTGTTTGAAAATCATATTCCTGCTGTTGGCTGATGAGTAATATTTGCACTGTAGACCAATATCAGAAGTCACCCGCTGAAGCCCCTTAATCAGGTTCTGTGATGTTTGCCATTTAAATACATATTTTGCAAGCAGTTTCTGTCAACACTGCATTGACTCAACTATGTAAAATAGACGGAACATTCCACTTAAGAATCCTGCATTCTAATGGTTAAAGATCTCTTCTCATGACCCAGATCGACATTCTAAATATTGGACAAGACTACATTCAAGATCATATCAGGACAATGTCTATGTGCATTCAACCATTTGAATGTGGGACACACATGTACTGCCATTTGCAAACAGTTTGAGCCAGATCAGAGGGTACATGGGATAGTTGTCTGTTGTTAGTCGATATCCTTAATATAGTTTAAGCCTTTCGTAGTGCATACAGGCTAGAGTTATACACTGATAGGCTATACCCCACTCTTTAAATGTAACGTTTAAAAGAGTCAAACTCTGTCGTAGTTACTGACACCTATGTAAACTGTTTTACATAAAGCGAATTTAAGGTGTCAATGGACGCAGCCAGCACAGATAATATAATGGTGTTTTATTGTTGTAGTATAGCCAACAATCTCTACCCATTAATGATGAAATAGAACTAGAAATACCACAACAGCTGTGTAACCCCCTCTCCTTTAATACCACACAACATTTCTCTAACATTGATGACGAATGGTTTATATGAGCAACTAGGGGGAAATGATAAGCAGATAAATTGCGTAGAAAACTTTGTGATGAAGTAGTAAACCGCCATTTAATAATATTTCATGTCGGTAACCTCAACTACATAGGTCATGTGGAATTTTATACATTAGCCCAGTAGAACATTTCTTATGAGTAATTTATGGGTAGCTGGTAATAAAATCAAATTTTTTAAATGCAAGAAAAGGAGGAAAGCTTAGTGGAAAATATTAATCATGCAAAAATATCTACATTGGATATGAAAATATAGTCATCACAGTATACAGCACAATTCGGGTTGTCTTTGTGTTTTCGGAAGACATGTATCTAAGTGACTTGAATTTTTCAAACATACATAACATTTGTTATTTGTTTTCCAATTAGACATGTTTAGTGACTCATCAAAAAGAATGTGAAGAATTAGTGTGATAGAATTTTGACAACAACTTTTGGTCATAAAACAAAAAAACGCAGCATGTTGCAGAATTTCAAGGATGTTTAAACTAAAACTCATAAAGGACAGATTCGTCACATTTTCGTGACATGAATACAATTTACTCATTAACCAGTTACATTACTATTGTTTCAAATGATGACTGTAATTGCGGTATAAAAATCAAAACTAAAATGGGGTTTAAATTTCAGTACTAAAAGGACTGTCGATGCTTAAGAAAAAAATCAAATTAAAACATTTGTATACCTTACTAGGTTAAGATAAAATGACACTTGAAAGTATTAAATACCGCTTTCTTATTGCACGTGCTGGAGTGCCACCGCCATCTTAAGTTATCTGTTACAAATAATGCAACCCTATACAAAAAATATGTGCCATTTAAACACTCACCTTTGTATAAACAATTTCAATAAAATGTACTGACAAGTACAGTCTGTCACATAAGCCAGCAAAAACAGAATAAGGTTGTCGGATGTTAAAAAAAAATTTGAGAAACAATTGGTTGATGAGATTCCCAGTTATCATGATCTGGATCCCAGCCCTTTGTTAATATATGTCATGTCGCAGTTAGTGGAACAAAAATTATCATGATCAGGATCCAAGCTCTTTGCAATTACATGTCAGGTCGCTGTAAGTGGAACAAGAATTAATGGTTAATGTCCTGTATAATTTTGCTTTTAAGTTACTGACTGCTTTTGAGTAACTACTGACTAAATACTAAACAGTTTGGATCCTTATGAGATGCCAAATAACTCATCTCAAAGCGTCTCATCTGATTCCCAGCTTTTTGCAAATGTAATATATCATGAAAGTTGGAGATCCTTCGAAAGCAAAAGTAGCAATGTGAAAAGAGAAAAATACAGACTCGTAGTCGAGTCGAAGTTAGCTTGATAATGGTTAGCCAATTTGCGCCCATAGGAATTGTCCACGTTTATATATTGGAGTAGTCCACTTTGAATCTAAGGGATGCCTGGTCTAAATTTTCATTTTCATTTTGTGTTATATTGATTGAAATTCCTATCAGCAATCTGTGTAGACTCTGATCAGACGACGCATTATGCGGCGTCTGATCAGAGTCTACACTGTTTGCTTGCGTCCGATATATGGAATCGTGGGAGCAAATGGGTTAATGTCTTGTATACTGACTGGCAAAACACTTTTATGTAATGATCTCTCATTCGTGACTCTTGCTTTGGCTTCTGTGGCGGTGGAAATACTGTCTTCATTGGGCCTGGAATTATTCATTATAATAAATTTGACATAGTCAAAAAGAAATATGCCTGAATTTGGACACTAAAAGTATTGCAAATCCATATTAGCTACTGCATTTAAGTGCATTTAACCCATTTCCCTGTTCAACATTCATGTAGCAAGTAATAACGTCATGAGTACCCCCCCCCCGGTGACTTTTGTCATTGACCGTTCCAAAGCGGTACTTCCATCTTCCTCCTATTGTATGTTTGTTTTGTCTTTGTGCGTCTCTTGTTGTTTTTTCTACCTATGTACATTTGCTATTTCCTTGTGTTGCTGTTCGGGCGAGTGTTTGTTCTGTATGTGGTGTTTCCTGCATGACTCATTTTTGTACTTTTATTAGCTGATTTTATAATGTGTTATGCATACAGGAATTGTTTGTATTGGTGGAAACCAAAGTCGGATCTGTATTATAATTTGATAAGCCAAAAGAGTAGACCTTGATCAGATGGATCCTATAGGATCCGCCTTATATGTGCCTGCTCGGTTTGCAACTCTCATTTCGTTTTCAGTGTTGTTATATTTTCTGGTCCTTCGGGATCATTAGGTTTGATGATATAAGTTTTGAAAATTGGATGCTGCGTAAGCCGGTGCTAGGGGCGTGAGTAGTGTTGCACTTTTAATTACCACTTATGAACAGACGCAATGAAACCGAGTCTGCAATTTTCTCTTTTTGTATTTCTACTTTTGCTTTCGAAGAATCACCACCCATTTTCAGAATATATCTACCATTATATCTACAGTTAATGGGAGGATTTTACCACCAAAATGACATCAAATATTGACTGTACGCCTTTTCATGTGATTTATATTCTAACCTTAAATACATCCCTTTGTGGCATTCTGTAGGTTGGCCAAACTGGTGAACATACATATCACCAGTAGAGTCACTAGTAGAAGTAACACACTGCTTTGGTAAATGAATAAGGTCTAGAATATCTGACTAGAATATCGTGTTGTGGTATAATATATTTTACTTACTTCAAACCTTATACTAAACAAGGTACCTGGTAGAAGAAACCCATTGATCTAAGGAATGTGTAAGACCTGTACTATCGTAGTATGGTTTTGTATTATCTATACACTAAGTAAAACCTCACATGGGAACTATATAGTTGTGTTGTATAACCAAATTTACATAATTACATCAACTCATAAAATATTACTAAACAATAACACTAAAACTATAATGATAGAGGACTGACTTGCTGTGCTGCTGTGATATATTGCACAATTGCATACATATCTAGATAGTCTTGAGTACTGCGTTACGTTGCTGAGTAACCAATTACATATGCGTCTAGAACGTTATATAATAGTTAGTAGGACACGCATTTTAATCATGCCGGTTCAATCCCAAGTACTCTGTTAATGTGCTATATATGTATATTGCAATACACATCTAGAACATCATAATAGTAACTCATACACCTGTATGACACTGTTTTTATCAGGAGCATGGTGGTGTTGTATAGCATTACTAATTTACACACACGTATATGTATAATCCTGAAAGTGGGAGATTCTTCTAAGGCAAACTAGAAAGTAATAGTAGTGAGTATGTAAATCATGCAGATTTAATAGTCAGTACTACATATTAGTTAGTATGTGAAGCATATTGGTAAAATAGTCACTTCTTAAAGACATTTCAAACCCCTTCATAAGTGGTCCCCACCCACTACACAGTGTCCAGCTGTGCTGATTATTGATTCCATGGAGAGCTCATGCAGTGTCCAGTCAGGATAAATGACCATAAGAGATACCGTAATACAGCTATACCTTGATCCTCTGTGATAGTAGCCCGCCTTATCAGTTGTGTATTAGATGCCAGAGAGTCAGCACCCGTAATACACATCATGGGGTTAATGGGTCAACATTCCTTTGAAAATGCCCTTAAACTTTAAAGCAGGTAGTAAAATATGTACATGTATTATGAAAAAGAAGTAATGTGAAGCAGGATAAGACACACTCAAAACGCAACCGACACCTACAGAAAATACGTTATTCGGTATTACGGTTTATAGAAAAGAATGAGTACAGAACTATTGCTGTGAGAGAAAAATGTCACAACAAACTTAATTATGCGTTTGAAATTAACTACACGAATGGATGGTTTGAATTTAGACAACATAGAGGATACACATAATTGTCTAACCATGCAATCATCGCATGTAGAGTAATATCATGATGCAATAAAATCAAAGTACTGATCATGGATTCAATGTTGATGGAATTAAATGGAGTTTTGAGCGGTTGTATATATTTTAATGTTCATTGATCTAAAGTCACATGTAAGGATAGCAGAGACAGCCATCATAGAAACGCAGCATCAAAATATGACCAAGCATTAAGCCGTTACCTGCGTTACTCTAGCAGTTATAGCCAATATCGAAGTTACAGAAAAACATGACCTCTGACCTTTACACGTAAACTTGACATTAAAAGTACAACAATGAGTCATGCAGGAAACACCAAATACATAACAAACAGCCGCCCGAATAACAACACAGGGAAACAGCAAATATACTTAACTATAACAACATCAAGAGACGCACAAAGACAACACAAACATACAATAGGAGGAAAATGGAAGTACCGCCTTTGAACGGTCAGTGACAAAAGTCACTTAACAATTGTATAGCAAAAATGCAGCTGAATATGAGTCGTAATTAATTATTCATGTCCACTCAATATAAAGCCTTTATCTGAAGCAGTTTTAAGGTGATATCAAATATTAAAGTTACAGGAAAATGACAATTGATATTGACACGCGAACGTCACCAGACACTACTTGAAGACGCATTTGCATGTAATTAATAGATATGTCAATATTGAAAATACAAAAATGAGTCATGCAGGAAACACCGCAGCAAATGTACATAACTATAAAAAACATCAGGGGACGCACAAAGACAAGACAAACATACAATAGGGGGAAGATGGAAGTACCGCCTTGGAACGGTCGGTGACAAAAGTCACTGGGGGTTAAACCGGTTTATGGGCACAAAACCTCACACTTATTCCATCCCCACCCTAAAAGACAAACAGTGTAAATAAACGTATCCCCTCTCCGACTAATCTACAGCAACCGCGATGGCAAATACAGTGGTTAAGTGCACGTATAACGAAAACATTAAAGTGAACAAACTGTATCCACCTATCGCTAGTGTACTCAATGATGGAGCTGCAAACAGAGTAACTGTAGAAAAGTAATAAAGGGTACGACAAAAACGAAATAGTACAGATATCCGATGTTCTCCTTTCGTTTCTGGATTTAAGAGGTCGCCTTCATAGAGTACTAAACCTTTCTTGTCGGCGTATATGCATAGAGGCAAGCTTGATTGCCAACTGTAAAAGGGTTGACAACCAAACATGCAGCATGTTGTAGTACTACAGGATCATATCCTTTTTAATGAAGTATTTATGTGTAGTACATGTATACATGTGGTAAAGATCTCTACTATTTCAAAAGTTAAAGACAATATTAAAGTTAATGACAAACACATTAACAAGCCGATACGCCACAAGCAATATGTCCAAATATTTCATACTGGAGTTGGGGAGGGTAAAAATCATAATAATGAGAAAAAGGTCTGTTGAATGGAATGCAAGTACTGTAACAGTTATTCAAAAAAATTTTGAAAGAAATATTTTGTGGCAATCACACATAGCCACTATTTATTAAGTTTCAATAACAAATATGCAGTTGTGAAGAGCGAGACGGAAAGACAATTGCAATTGTTTGCCTTGTTCAGAATCGTAAGAAATTAGTCATTCATGTAGCAGGTGACAGTGCCAGAGAGAGAAAACACCGACATGGAAATGTCTTGTAGAGGCAGGCTTGTATATGCTAAATGCTAAATTAAACTAAACGACAACGCAGTGTGTCCTGCACAAGTAACGACTAAGGACTAAGCATCAACGTGGATCAAATATTAAATATTCATTTTAACCTCTCAAAACAAAAGTCAAGATCACAGTGATCCGAAATCGATACATGACATTCTGTCATCAATAGAGGCATTCACACGCCAACTTTGGTACTTCTACCTAAAACTATATACGATATATGCACTGTACAATGTTTTCTATGACTTATGGCAGAGGTCAAGGTAACAGTGACCTGAAAATTGTACGTTACTCTTCACCATCCAAGTATGTACTCGGGCATTTGACATTCCTTTCTCAATTAATATAGAAGATATACTCCCTCCGGACATATTTTGTTTAAAGCTGAAGTTAGAGCTGAAGTTCAGGGACACAGCAACCTGAAAAAAATAAATGAGACAAACCTTCTCAAAATATACTCATACACATATTTTGCTGTCCCCACCTCCACAGATGCAGGAAATATGTATCTATAGCTGATGTCAGCGGTTATCAGTATGCGATACTCCGAAATCCCAAGATAAACTCACACATATAATCCGTGAGTCATTCCTCAAGTATGGCAGATTATATACTCCGAACAAGGTTTTTATATAAATTATAGCTGAGGTCCGAGGTCAATGTCAAGGTAACGGTCATTGTGACCTGATATTGGCACGCCACATGCCGACATACCAAGATGTACTCACTCGCCAAATGTGGTACTCCTATCTTAAGTAATACAGGGAATATATTCTGGCAAAGGATTTGCAGTAGCTGAGGTCAGAAGTGAAGGTCAATGTCACAGAAACGTGAACATGATACGCGACTATCCGCCGCCCCACCAAATGCAGCATTCCTACCTCAATGTAATGTAGGAGATATGCTCCGGACAAAGTGTTTGTAGTTGAGGTCAAATGTCAATGTTAAGGTCATAGTGACCTGTAAATGTCACGCCACACTCTGCCTTTCTGAGATGTACTTACACATCAAACTTGTCATTTGAGGGATCCTGCACATCAACCCCCCCCCATTCTGAATTGCAAGAAACACATATGTATATTATCATGTTGTAGACATCTGTCCATACTAAAAGGAGAGTCAAATAATGCTTAGCTGAGGAGAAGGGAAGTAAGATATAGTTTTGTGTTTGTGTTTACTCTTATATCAAAATTCTATTCCTTCACGCGACCATTCGGGCTACTGACTTGAAATTTATGCAAAACCAGACTGACAGTTCACTTCTAAGAGTGAGCGGCATTGTTAAATTTGAAAATCTAACGCTGACAATAGATGGTTTTATCTACGTCAAATCCATAAAAACGATATGTGATAAAGCCATATATATTGGAACACTACCTGGGTGATACAATTTTCTGTGTCATGTAAGAGAGAAATATGCCTATTTTTCTCAATGAGTATTCATAGGGTAAAGGGTTTAGAATGATATTTTAGACGTTTATTTTTAATAGACCACCGAGTATCAGACATTTTTATTAATGAAAATAAAAATGGATATACTTACTCATGACGGATCTCATGATATCCTCTATCACTTCTTTACATCAATAATTATAGCAAGCCCATGACCGGCCGTGCAATTTCGAGAATAAGTTGTTAAATATTTCAGTGCCAATTGCGATTATTAGATAACATATGCAAACAAATGATACGCTGATAACTCGGTGTATTTGTTTCTATTTGTTCTGTTTGTTTATGTATATTATATATCTGCTTCCTGAATTTCTGCCTAAACCGACATGGCGTGTTCATAAGCCATTGAAAAAACATCTATTTAATATTAATGATGTTCTCATTTCTTACATGAATATTCAACAGGTAAAGGGTCAGAGTTAACCTTTGCAAACAAATCAGACCGGAGATGCCGAGGAGGTCAACGTGAAACAAATTAAACCGGAGATGCCGAGGAGCTCAATGTTAAACAAATAAGACGGAGATGCCGAGGAGCTCAACGTTAACAAATCAGACCGGTTATGCCGAGGAGTTCAATGTTAAACAAATAAGACCGTAGATGCCGAGAAGATCAACGTGAAACAAATTACACTGTAGATGCCGTGGAGTTAAACGTGCACCAAATCAAACCAGAAATGCCGAGGAGTTCAAGGTGAAACAAATCAGACCGAAAATGCCGAGGAGCTCAATGTGAAACAAATTCGACCAGAGATGCCGAGGAGCTCAACGTTAAGCAGATTAGACTGAATATGCCGAGGAGCTCAACGTTAAGCAGATTAGACTGAAGATGCCGAGTAACTCACGGTTAAACAGATAAGACCCGGAATGACCATTGACTTAACGTTTTTTAGTATTATTTGTCAATAATTTAAAAAAAACGTACAATGTAACTCAACTCAGACAAAACAAAATGTTTTTGTCGGCCAAAATGTTGACACATTTAAAATAGGCAAGCCGTGTGTGCTTAAATGAACACAGCTCAGCTCACTTGTCTTTGTATTTGGTATATAATGTCTAACGCTCTAATGGCACATTTGTATTTCATAGAGGCAGTGAAAACATACTTCTCTCGTTAACCTTTTCCATACTCTACGTTTATTCCAAATTTCAATACCTGCTGAATATTCATCGAAACAATAGTCACAAAGCAATATCAAAGAAAGAACATTGTAGCCATTGTAGAAAGTAAAGAAACAAAATTTTAATATTTCAAATTTCATTAGCAAACAGATGCAGGCCCTAATCACACGGGTCATATCTGGGTCTACTCTGTTTGCAAAAGCGGAAAAATACGTATTTATGCAGGAATGGGCTAAATAACCCGCACTGTAGTATTAGACAAGGCCAAGTCAAAGAGTTTTTAACGTTTTAATTGCTGATAAACTGCTACATATTTACTTACTATCGCTTCAGAAGTCACTGACCAATCGTTAAGCTTGGATCCTAACCAAACACTGGCTTGCTATGTGTCTTATCTGGATCAAAACTGTTTACATACGTCAGTCGTGTTGCGCTTAACAGTCACTGTGTTCATTTGGAACATTAGCCGATAAAACGTGTGCAAAAGAATAAGGGTCCGATTCAACTTTTAATTAACACTCATGGACAGACTAATTAATTACACCACGCATGTTAAAGATACAATATGTTTCGTACCAGAATATTATTTTTCACAGCGTTCTTTAGCCTTAGATTGCAAAGATATTAGGCTAACAATAAACAATTTATGCCAATATATACCTTTGGTATTGGTATATTTTAAATAAAGATGGATCCGTCTTGCATGTCATATTCCGCATATTTGTCTCCGACTCTCTGAGTTAGTCTTCTTTCTTCTATTCAGAACACCAACCTTGTATTGGTATTGGGGTTTTAGTAAAGTAATCAAACATCTCAGATCACAAAGCAGATGGTATCCGATTACAAGTATTGAAGACAATTGTGTATTGATCACCAACTCGGCAACCGCTGAACAGTAAAGTACATGAAACGTAGGCTAAAAATAGAAGTACATGATATTTCACGTCGTATAACTAGTTTCAACAATGAATAAATATATTATTAAGTATTTATGCTAAAAGTACAAGGTATCTAAACAAATATGTTTAGCTTTTGATAAGGTGATTTTCGCATGTGTCAGCTGTCTTGATTTATGTTTGCTTGTTTGCATTCCGTACTACAGTATAAATAACGATGAGTGAAACACCAAGCTCAACCAAGTTTCGAATGAATAATTTCCAGAAATGAATCCTAAAGAGACACTGAATCCCCCTGTGGCATGCTAAATGTTATGGATCAGATCCTAAATACACACTGAATACCCCTGTAGCATGCTAAATATTATGGGTCAGATCCTAAAGAGACACCCAATCACCCGTAGCATGCTAAATATTATGCGTTAAATCCTGAAGAAACACTGAATTACCCTGTATCATGCTTAAGATTACGGTTAAATCCTAATGAAACACTAATTTCCCCCGAAGCATGCTAAAGGCTATGGTTAGATCCCTAATAAGACATTGAATCCCCCTGTAGCATGCTAAAGGCTATGGGCTATATCCCTAATAAGACATTGAATTCCCTGTAGCAGGTTAAAGGCTATAGGCTAGATCCCTAATGACACACCGACTCCCCCTATAGCAGGCTAAAGGCTATTGTCTATATCCTTAATGAGACACTGAATTTCCCTGTAGCATGCTTAGGTCTATGGTTCATATCCCTAATGAGACACTGAATCCCCATGCAGTAGGCTATAGGTTATAGGTTAGATCCCTAATGAAACACTGAATCCCCCGTTATCAGGCTAAAGACTATGGTTAGATCCCTAATGAGACATTGATTACCCTGTAGCAGGCTAAATGCTACGGGTTACATCCCCAATGAGAGACTGTACCCTCATGTAGCAGGCTAAAGGATATTGGCTAAATCCCTATTCAGACACTGGACCCCCATGTAACAGGCTAAATGTTATGGGTAAGATCTGGAATGAGACACTGAATCCCCCTGTATCAGGCTAAAGTTTTGGGCTAGATCCCTAATAAAACATTGAATCCCCTTGTAGCAGGCTAAAGGCTGTGGGATAAATCCCTAATGAGACACTGAATCTCCTTGTAGCAGGCTAAAGGCAATAGGTTAGATCTCTAATAAGACACTGAATCCCCCTGTAGCAGGCTAAATGATATAGGATAGATCTCTAATGAGACACTGAATCCCCTGTACCAGGCTAAATACTATTTGAAAGATCCCTAATGAGACACTAAATTGCCTGTAGCAGTATGAAGGCCATGGGTTAGATCCCTAATGAGACACTGAACCCCCTGTAGCAGGCTAAGGCTATATGCTAGATCCCTAATGAGACACTGAAACTCCCTGTAGCAGGCTAAAGGTTATGGGCTAGATCTCTAAAAAGACAGTGAACACCACTGTAGCAGGCTAAGGCTATAGGCTATCCCCTGTATTATTATAACGATTATAAATAGTCTGAAAGTGGGTGATCCTTCAAAAGCAAAAGTAGCAATGCCAAAAGAGAAAATTGCAGACTCGGTTTTATTGAGTCTGTCCATGAGTAGTAATTAAAAGTGCAACAATACTCACGCACCCTAGCACCGTATTAAGCAGTATCCAATATTCAAAATATATACCATCAAAATTTAAAAGATTCTCTACATTCCTAGATCCACACCTATTAAAGTAATTGGTTCCAATTAACAACTACTGCAAAAGGATGGCTCACCTGTATAAAATTGTAAAGGTATCATCCCAAATGTAATGTTGAATTGTTGAACAAATTTCAAATAACAGAATTATATAAAATTAAATGACAAATAGTAACTATAATGATTCATATAGTATCTTCTCATGATAAATTCATACTAAACACGCAAAATCAGATATAAAATTTCAGTTTATTGCACAACTGTCATTCTATTTTCCTTAATAATTGTTGTAAACATTATGTTTTTTAATATAGTCCTATTTTCATGTAAGAAACAATGACATGATGAATAGTTATTAGCTAATGTTTTACAATGGTGTATGGACACTGGATGTTTTTGGTTTTGGTAGAAATGTTAAAATAATATCCTTATTCCTATAGGAACCAACTGACATGGGTGTTTGAAAATGCGTGTATATGAAGTAGGGTTAAGGTAAACATGCTAGATCCTGGTGAGACGGTGATTCCTACTTTTCATGTTGAAAAGCGTGTAGATCTATATGAAGTAAGCGTTAAGGTAAACATACTAGATCCTGGTGAGACGGTGATTCCTACTTTTCATGTTGAAAAGCGTGTATATGAAGAAAGCGTTGAGGTAAACATGCTAGATCCTGGTGAGACGGTGATTCCTACTTTTCATGTAAAACGTTTACAGGATGTGTCCTGATGAACATAATGAAATTAATAACATATGTCTGCTTTCTACTGTATTTGGTTCAATGTCAAACAAACAAATTGACATAAATAATACATGAATAATACATTGCAATGTCAGACGAACAGAAAGCCATTAAAACATATGTATGTTTGCTATTGTATATGGTTCAATGTCAGACCAAGAGAATGCCATTAAAACATATGTATGGTTGCTATTGTATATGGTTCAATGTCAGACCAAGAGAATGCCATTAAAACATGAATGATTGCTATTTTATATGGTTCAATGTCAGACCAAGAGAATGCCATTAAAACACATGAATGATTGCTATTGTATATGGTTCAATGTCAGACCAAGAGAATGCCATTAAAACATACGTATGGTTGCTATTGTATATGGTTCAATGTCAGACCAAGAGAATGCCATTAAAACATACGTATGAATGCTATTGTATATGGTTCAATGTCAGACCAAGAGAATGCCATTAAAACATACGTATGGTTGCTATTGTATATGGTTCAATGTCAGACCAAGAGAATGCCATTAAACATATGTATGGCTGCTATTGTATATGGTTCAATGTCAGACCAAGAGAATGCCATTAAAACATATGTATGGCTGCTATTGTATATGGTTCAATGTCAGACCAAGAGAATGCCATTAAAACATATGTATGGCTGCTATTGTATATGGTTCAATGTCAGAGAAACAGATAGACATGGATAAAACGTTGACGGTTTCAATTATATATGGTGAACTGTCAGACAAATTGAAGAACATGAACAAGATATTAACAGTTTCCAATTGTTTGTGGTTCAATGTCAGACCAACGGACGGTCATTAGTAGCTATGATTTCCATTATGTTTGAATGTCAGACTAACATAAGGACATGACACAGATGCTGCTTAATTAGGATATTGCTCAATGTCAGGCGAATCGGATGATATTGATAACATGTGTGCGAATTTAATTATTAATGTTCAATGACAAACGAACAGAAGGGCATAAAAAAACACGTACGATTTCCATAGTATATGTTCAATGTCAGACGAACAGACGGACAGTTATAACACATATATGATTTATATTGTATAGGATTCAAACTCCGCTAATTTCGTAGTGGTACCGTTACTGGTGAAAGTAATAATCAACGCAATACCGCAATACGACAGTAACCAGAAGACAGCTTGGGCATACCAACATCTATTTACCTTAATGTAAAACAATAGTAAGTTAAGTAGGTAAAGACATATACAAGGCTCAACCATTACCAAAACACTGATAGAAAATAAGTGAGACACAACCACACACACACACGCACACGCACACACACGCATGGACACACATGCAAACATGTATATATCACAACCAAATATTTAAATGTTAATGTGTTATGATAATTAAACAGACATAATGACCCTGTATCTCTCTCCTGCTTAACCCTTTCACCGTCGAAGTCGAATAAATGCACCACGACAAATAGTGCAGTCCCAGATCAGACGCCGCCTTGAGTCAGAGGTTCACCTGAAAATAGTACTTCGGCAATTTGGTGAAAATCCAGTCAGTGGTACCCGTAAACCTGTTCTCCTGAGACCTAGTTATGCAGGTGATCCAAAACACTAGTACATTAACATTTAGCAAGAGATCAATGTTTAAATCAATATTCCTGAAAGAAAACGTTCAAGACCCAATCTGAACATCTGCTGATTAGACAGCAGCTCCTACAAAAGCTGTCTGATTTGGATCTACTCTGTTTGTAAAAGGTTTGTAAATGTGCCTATGTCTAAATGCGGAAAAGGGTAAAACGTTAAACCTTTATTTCATATTTACGCCTTTCTACACCTTTGCAAACAGAGAAGACCAAGATCGGACGGTCTGCTGTGTTTACCTATGAAATAATATATATTTGAAACCATTATTTCCTTTGTTTATATTGCTTTATAAAATGAATCAACTTCATATTCATGACCTCGTTATTTCTTCAATGATTACTCATTGAGTAAAGGGATAAGTCTTACATAAAATGTGAAGCAGACATCATTTTCGAATAATATCTGTTCCTTACCAAGCTGTGCAATTTTCACTTTTTCAGATTTGAAACAGGTTCTAAAATACTATCGACCTATTATCAAACTGTTTGAATCCTAAATTGACGCCGTGTTACTCGGCATTTTATTTAGACCCAACCTGTTTGTAAATACGTGTGAGTTTGTTGTAAGCGGGTGAAGGGTTAAATAAGAAGGCTAAGTGTTACACAGATACGTATTATTGCGATTTTGCTTAAATAATACAAAACACAGGGGTAACGACATCAGCTGATTCTAAGGTTCGGAACTTTGGAACAAAACAGTCGGAGATATCCGATACTCACAATATTATCTCTAGATAATGCATGGTTTGGATTATGCTAAAACAGGGGAGGGTCACTGTCGAAGTGTGATAGCTTAAGGGAATATATGAATCATTTCTCTAATGGTATTTCATTGGGTAATATATTGGTAGGGCGGGGTTATGTAGTATTAAAATCATCACGTGGTTGAAGTGTATAAATCTACGTATTCTGGTGGTTACTTAGTTAATTTATGAATGCGCAAGATTTTGTAAGTTAAATTGGAAACTTTGAAGTCCGATAAATTGGACAAGACGTTCTCAGTTAGATTTATAGTAACAGTTATATAAAAATGACGAGCGCGCGGAAATTCTATCGGACCTAAACAGCAGCAGAGTTGTCCCATATCTGGATTGTGTTCATGTATTATTAACCAGTTACTTCATAGGTTATTTGTAACTACGAGACAGTCAGTTGTGTGCATAAAGATACAGGACTATAAGTCTTTGTCATAGAAAGAGCGAAAAGGAAAGAGAGACTCTCCACAGATTGGCAGAATAGCATTTGACGATAAGTTGGATAATCAATCTACGGAATACGGTGAGTAGTGTTTCAATAACTGCTCAGGAACAGACTCCGAAATTGTTTCTTTTCACATAACCATTCTTGCTTTCGAATGAATCCCTGCTTTCAGAACAGCAGCTGTTCGGTGCTTTAGTTGCTTTAGTGGCGGACGTGAACTATTCGTCCCGTATATCATTCTCAGTACATTTTGTGTTGCTATAATTTGTGTTCTTTTCAGATTATGGATTCCATTAACATTAGTTATAAACATTGAATACCGCTTAACCGGTGCTAAAAGTGGGGGCGTGAGTAGTGTTGCACTTTTAATATCTGTTTATGAACAGACTCGATAAAGTACTCTTTTCACATGGTTGTTCTTCCATTCGAAGTATCGCCTATTTTCATATTTTTTATCATATCCTATGGACAACTGGCAATACCCCGGGGGCCAGAAAGGGTTACCGTGCACCCCCCGTCTGACTTTTTTCATGGGTACCAGGGTGTTTAGTAGGGTCTGCTGAATGGAAATCAAAATTGTACGCATGAAAAAACTCCTTCCTGCTATGGGTTTTTCTACCGTTTCCATGGCAACCAGTGGTCTTCACAACGGCGTTGGGTAAAGGCTATAATGTAGTATATCTATGCTATTCGGGGCACTAAGAGTTTGAAACTGGTACCAAACAAAAGGTAAGACATTGGTCTTGAATTAAGAATATGGTTTTTTTAATTACCTCATTTGCATAATCATGAATATTAATGAGAAACCCGAAAAATAAAGGAAAAAAGAAGATGGTGATACTATATCTGAAATCACCTGTGATGGTCCAAATACACCCAAATATGTTTTTATATATAAAACATCCCAAAGGAATGTATTATTTAAAACAAAATCGTGTCTCTTTGGAGTATCCATAGCAGAGGTACGTCCAGGTAGCGTAAGCGCATAGAGAAGATAGCATTATATCTCAAGGCCTTCGAGAGCTGGTAGCTAACAATATCAACTTGTTACCAAACATAAAATAAATACCCTTGTATTTGATTTAAATGTATTGTAGTTAATAATTTCATTAGCATATTCATGAATATTAATGAGAACCCCCTAAAATAGAGAAAAAGACAGGGAAATGGTGAAAACTGGAACTAAAATCACCTGTAATGCTCAAAATTGATAGAGATATGTTTCTTATACATAAAACCATCTCATTGAGAGTAATGTAGCTGATGATATGTAAAAACGTATCTCTATGGGTCATCTGCATTTTAGAGTTTCCATAGCAAATGTACGTTCGGACAGCGTCAACGCATAGAGAAGGTAAAAACGTTATATCAAAGGGCATTGGGCAGCTGGCAGCTAACATTGTCAACATGTTACCAAATATAATTTTAAGAAATACAATGGTATTTGATTTAGAATATCATGTTGTTAATCAGTTCATTAGCATATTCATGAATATTAATGAAAACAAAAGAAGAAAATTATTAAACAAGATGTGTTTGTGAAACACTATGCCCCCTCATATATTTGACCTCTGACCTTGACCTCTGACCTTGACCTTGACATGTCACCCCTCAAAATGTGCAGCCTCATGAGATACACAAGCATGCCAAATATCAAGTCTCTATCTCTACTGGTCCAAAAGTTATGGCCAATGTTAAAGTCGGCAATTTGACCCATATATTTGACCTCTGACCTTGAAGGATGACCTTGACCTTGACACGTCACCCCTCAAAATGTGCGGCTTCATGAGATACATATGTATGCCAAATATCAAGTCTCTATCTATACTGGCTCAAAAGTTATGACCAATGTTAAAGTTGCTGACAAACAAACAGACAAACAGACAAACAGACAGACAGACAGACAGACAGACAGGGCAAAAACAATATGCCCCCCGACTATCGTCTATGGGGGCATAAAAACGTAGAAATGAAATTCTTAAAGATCTGTTATCTGTTTAAATCGTTCTGCTTACTTGCTTATTTATAAATAAAGATTTAGGTATCACACACGGTCATTAATTGATTTTAAATGATTTAGGCTGTATTATGACTTGGCCAAAGAACAAAATGTTGAATCAAGTATTTAATATATTAACTAAACTAATATAACCATGGGCAGGCTTGTGTCTCGGCTCATATGAATTGTATACATATTTCGTTTACGCTATTCTCATCAGTACATCAAAGTTATGGTGATTGAAAAAGATATTTCTATCAAAAGTTAACTATCAACTTTTGAGGAGATGCTTATCTAATTACTTGTACACTACAATCATTATCAGTAACTGAATCTTTTCGACCTCAGTATATAATATTGAACTACTTCAAATAAAACACAATTTTGCTCATAAGACAAGGCATTATCACCAAAAAGCAGTAGATCAGTATTTAATGGATGTAGTGCCCTTGTTTCATGAAATAGTTGTATTCGTTGAGCAGTATAAAGTCTGCACTTAAAGAAATAATGAGATGCGTTCGCTGGACTATTTTGACATGAGCAACATGGATCAAACCTAAGCTGGTTGTGGTATAGATCTTCATTTAGATCACTACAGATGTTCCTAATTCTGACATGCATGATTGATAAATATATGTTAAGACTAAAATAAAAACTACGAGGAATAGTAGAACAGTCTGAAAATGCTTTTACTGAGTTTTTAAAACTGGATATTGATGTGCGTTGTCTTATATCAGTATCTAAATTGTTCCACAATTTTACTGAGGATGGAATACATGATTTATTGAATATTGAGGTCCTGGTTTGGACAGATCCGAGACCGTTCCTGTTTCGAAGTTCATAATATGTAATGTATCTTATTTGTGGTGGAATTATATCTCTTATATATGATGGTACTGATTCTGTAAAAGCTTTGTACATGAAACAATAGTTTTGTCGTTCCCTTCTTTTATGTAAAGACTCCCATCCACATTCTGTATAGAGATTAGCTAGAGAAACAGATCTAGTTAGACCGGGAACTCTTCGTGCAGCTTCATTCTGTATTTTTGCCAAAGATTCAGAGTCGTTTTGAGTACAGCCGTCTCAAACTATAGTAGCATATTCCAATATTGGTCTAATATATGATAAAAATATTTGGTTTAAAGCGGCTCTTAAGAGGGTAAATTTTAGTCTTCTCATGATGTTTAGAGTTTTAGAAGCAGTACTCAAAATATTTTAAATGTGGACTGACCACTGGCCGTTATGTTTAAGTGTTAACCCTGAATATTTATGACAGTCTACAAAAATTATGTTAGTGTTCTCAAAAACCAGTCTGGGATTAATAGCATCCTTTTAAGAGAGAAAAGTAGAGCTTCTGTTTTGATTGAATTTGACAAGCCATTGCTTTGACCAAACAGAAATTTGCTTTAGGTCGTGATTCAGCATCCCTTCAGTATCTTGAACATTAGAAGCTGAACAGAAGAGGGAGCTGTCATCCGCGTACAGTCTTGTAAGACTTAGGAGTTAATCAGTTATACCATTGACGTAAATCAGAAAAAATAGCGGACCGAGAACAGAGCCCTGAGACACACCAGCAGCAATAGACTGTAAAGTAGATGTTCCTGACTGAAGAACAACTTTCTGTTGTCTATTCTGCAAATATTTAGCAATCCAGTCAAGAAGTTTACCATCAATGCCATTTTTGTAAAGCTTAAATATAAGGCCTTTGTGCCACACCCTGTCAAAGGCTTTAGAAATATCACAAAACAACATACAAGAAAATTGATTATTTTCAAACCCTTGACAGATCTGGTGATAGATATCAATCAATTGGTATACAGTTGAATGATTTGGTAGAAAACCTGACTGGTATTTTATAGGACATTGTTATCAAGTAAGAACTTATAAATGTTTTTAAACACAAGTCTTTCAAACAGTTTGCCAACACAACTGAGTAGTGAACAGGCCTATAATTAGAAGGTGTAGATTTGTCCCTTTTTTAAAAATTGGAGTAATATGTGCAATTTTCCAGGTGTCAGGAAAGGTGCCTTCACTGAGTGATCTATTGAATAGTATAAGTAAAGGTACTGAAACTGCAGATGCACATCCCTTTAACATTTTGTGTGTAATAAGATCAGGACCGAATGCCTTGTTGACAGGTAGTAATTTGATTCATTCTTCAATTTCCTCTTTTGATATAGTGATCTCGGGTAATTCACTAGGAGTCTAAAAGGATACAATAGGAAGCTGGGCATTAGTTTTTCATCAATTCGTGAGATTGATGCAAAGTAATTGTTGGGGAAATTTGCATTTTCTTCGTCAGTGGTAAAAATTTGAATATGATTGTATACCTCATTAGAAAAACATAAAGGTGGTATGCATGATGAATCAGCACTATTTACAAAGTGACGAATTATTTTCCAAAAACCTTTTTTGTCATTAGTTTCGAGATTGGTAAGATTTATTTCAAGTGAGTTATAAAACCGTTCCTTAGCATGTTTTTTAAGATTATTAACTTTGTTTCTAAGATTTCTGATTTTTACCAGTTTTGGGGTCGTCCCGATGTTTTGGCAGTTTCCCTAAGGCGGTCTCGTTTCCTGGATACCTTTCTAATTTCACTATCATACCAGGGCAGGTCAGCAGGTCTTATACGAACTATTTGACGGTATGCAATTGCCAAATAGTTCCATAAATTTTTCAGTAAAAATACTGCATGTTTCATGTATTGAATGTTCATTCAAAACTGACCAGTCATTCATATTCAGTCTGTTATTTAAAAGTTCAAAATCAGCTCTTTTATAATTCCAGACAGTTCTTTCAAAACTGTTGTTTAATTCATAAGGAAATGGTGTAGATATATGTGTTGCATGATGGTCGCTAATTTCAATTGGAATATGTAGTACACCAGCATCAAAAAGTTGAATATCCAGTGATAAGATAATAGGATCTAAAATTGCTTGTTGCCTCGTGGGTTCAAGTATAACATTCTGCATAGAATTAGTAAGCATCAAGTTTTTTTAAGTAATGAAAAGTTGGATTCAAAAGATCTTCATTTAGGTCACCAAATACTATCACATTTTTTTTGAGATTTCAAAGGCTTTTTCCAGGTTTCTGTCCAATTTTCCAAAAAAGGGTGTCAGCAGTTTTGGGGCTATAAAATACGTCTAATAGGTATGATTCCGATTTTGGTTTAATCTTAACCCTAATTGACTCTGTGCAAAATACCTCAAGTTCTTGCATTCTGGAATGCAAAATGTTTTCATTAAGGTACACCAATATTCCTCCACCATGATTATTTCTGTCCTTTCGATACGGACTGCTAAATTTCGAGCTTAACTCAATATTTGCATTAGTGACAACTGAATCAAGATGTGTTTCAGTAAAGAATAAGATCTAAAAAATCTAAAATGTTATCTTTTAAGTACTCTTATTTATTCTGAATACTTCTAATGTTACAATGGAAAATAGATAGTGAGTTTGAGGTAGTAGCAGGTCCTGGATTTGACTCAATGTCCCCAGCTTGAAGTAGAAGTAACAGTAGAACAGTTAAAATTTGAAGAGACATGGTCTTGTTTGAAAAAAATTATCACAAAAGCAATTTTTCATGCCCAGCAGTACCTTAAAACTAAGATCAAATATAGTGAATAGATTTACCTTGAACTGGTCCCTTTTTCTGTAATTGTACCCTCTGCCATGATGGGTTCCAATGGCCACCCTCCAAGAAGTCAAGTCGTTACCCATAAGGATTAAGCTTAACGCCAGCTGAAACCACAACATGGCACAGCCAACAGCCTGAAACACCTGAGACAAAAGGACAGAAAGAGAAAAGGAAAAGGATAGATGAAAGATAAATAAGCAAAATATATAGCAAGAAAAGAGACATCAGTAACGAGTGGTTTGGTAACAGTCAAAGGGAGGCAACTCATGAAATTAAATATTGTCAAATACAATATGCTATTTAGAAAAAAAAGTATAAACTTGACTAATTTTCCAAACATGCACCATTTTTTTTCTTTTAAATATAAATTTTAGAGAGGTCCTTTAGCCATAAGGACTAGAGTCCGAAAAGTCATATTACATGTAGTATCAAAATAAAAACAAACTTTAGCCGTATAGTAATCTTAACCTTACATTTGCTCCATGAATAATAACTTTCCATCAAATTGAGTATCAACAAGTACTTACAAGTACATGTACTTAACCATTTGCTCCATGAATACATTGAATAGTCATGCTAGAAATATTGAGTCATGCTAGAAATATTGATATCATGGATAACAATCAGTATAAATTATAAATAATAATATGTCAACTGAGCACATGATATTTGGACAATGGTAGAGACTATAAACTCATATATAACTCATATCATTGGCAGACAATCGGCAGACCCTGATCAGCCAGCTCCTGCAGGAGTCGTCTGGTCTGTGTCTTCCCTGCTTGCAAAGGCACAGAAAAGTTTACCTTTGGAGGAAAGGGTTAATATCCTATAATCAGCCCAAGCAAGCAGAGTAGACCCAGGTCCATCAGCTCTACTAGGAGCTGTTTTGTCTCAGTCCTCTCCGACAAGTAAGTCCATGTAAGACATGTAAGGAGCAAACGGTTAAGCTGGGTATAACTGCTTCAGTATATCATAGCACAGCTATTAAAATATAATGAAGGCATACACGTCTTTCTTTCTGAAATCATGTTTGCTGTGAAATCTATTACCACCTTATGTATAGGTATAAGAAGCGGGATAAGGTTTAAAAAAGCGGGATAAGGGTTATGGTAGTTGGATAAGAGAGAAAGCGGGATAAGAGAGATAGCGAGATAAGGGTAAAGGAAGCGGGATCGTGGTTAAGGTAGCGGGATAAGGGTTAAGGTAGTTGGATATAGAAAGCAAGCGTGATCAGGGTAAAGGAAGTGGGATAAGAGTTAAAGAAACGTGATAACGGTTAAGCGGGATAAGAGTTGAGCAAGCGGTATAAGGGTTAAATAAGCAGGATAAAGGTTAAGGAAGCGGGATAGTGGTTTAGATAACGGGATAAGGGTTACGGAAATGGGGTTAAGGGTTAAGGTAGCTAGATAAGGGGTGAGGAAGCGGGTAATGGTTAAAGCAGCGGGATAAGGGTTAAGCGGGATAAGAGTTGTGGAAGCGAGATAATGGTTCAAGAAGCGGGATAAGTGTTACGAAGATGGGATAAGGGTTGAGGAAGCGGGATAAGGGTTACAGAAATGGGATAAGGGTTAAGGTAGCGGGATAAGAGTTTAGGAAGCGGGTAATGGTTAAAGGTAGTGGGGTAAGGGTTAAGTGGGATAAGAGTTCAGGAAGCGAGATAATGGTTGAAGAAGCGGGATAAGGGTTAAGAAAATGGGATAAAGGTTGAGGAAGGGGGTCAGGGTTAAGAATGCATGATGATGGTTGAGGAAGTGTGATAAGGTTTTAGGAGATGGAATAAGGGTTCAGGTAGTGGGATAAGGGAGGAAGCGGGATAAGGGAGGTAGTGGCATAAGGGTCAAGGTAGCGGGATAACGGTTACGGTAGCGGGATAAGGTTGAGTAAGCGGGGAATGGTTAAAGAAACGGGATAAGGGTTAAGCGGGATAAGAGTTGAGGAAGCGGGATAATGGTTAAAGAAGAGGGATAAGGGTTAAGAACGCGGGAAAGGGATTACTGTAGCGGTATAAGGGTTAAGATAGTGGGGTAAGGGTTAAGGTAGCGGGATATGGGTTGAGGAAACGGGTAATGGTAAAGGAAGCGGGCTAAGTGTTAAGCGGGATAAGAGTTGAAGAAGCGGGATAAGGGTTCAATAAGCGGGATAAGTGTTAAGAAAACGGGATAAGGGTTGAGGAAACGAGATAAGGGCTAAGGAAACGGGGAAAAGGTTAAGGAAGCAGGATATGGGTTAAGGAAGTCGGATAAGAGTTAAAGAAGCGGGATAAGGGTTAATAAAACTGGATATGGGTTAAGGAAGTCGGATAAGAGTTAAAGAAGAGGAATAAGGGTTAAGGACGCGGGACAATGGTTAATATAGAGCTATATGGGTTAAGGAAGCTGAATAAGGGTTAGGGTAGCTGGATAAGGGTTAAGGTAGCGGGTAATGGTTAATATAGCGCTATATGGGTTAAGGAAGCTGGATAAGAGTTAGGGTAGCGGGATAAGGGTTAAGGTATCGGGATAAGGGATAAGGTAGCAGGTAATGGTTAGGGTAACAGGATACGGTTTGAGCAGGGTAAGCGTTAAGAAACCGGAATAAGAGTTAAGGAAACGGGATAACAGTTAATGAAGTGGACTAAAGGTTTAGGAAGCGGGTTAAGGAAGCGGAATAAGGGTTCAGAAAGTGGGATAAGGGTTTCGAAGAAGCGGGATAAGGGTTAAAGAAGCCTGATAAGGGTTAAGAAAGCGGGATAAGGGTTGAGGAAGCGGGATAACTGTTAAAGGAAGCGGGATAAGTGTTAATGAAGCGGGATAATGTTTTAGGTAGCGGAATAAAGTTTAAGGAAACGGGATAGGGTTAAGGTAGCAGGTTTAGGAAGCGAGACAAGGGAGGAAGTTGGATAAGTGTACAGGAAGTGGGATTAGGGTTGAGGAAACTGGATAAGGGTTAATGATGCGGGATAAGCGTTAAGAAAAGGGAATAAGGATTGAGGAGGCGGGGTCAGGGTTAAGGAAGCGGGACAAGGGTTGCGGAAGCGGGTAATGGTTAAAGAAGCGGGATAAGGGTTAAGCGGGATAAGAGTCGGGGAAGCGAGATAATGGTTAAAGAAGCAGGATAATGGTAAAAAAGCGGGATAAGGGTTGAGGAAACGGAATAAGGATTAAGGACGCGGGATAAGGGTTGAGGAAGCAGGATAAGGGAGGAGACTGGGTAAGGTTAAGGAAACGGGATAAGGGTGGAGGAAGCGGGTTTTAGTTAAAGAAGCGGGATAAGGGTTAAGGTAGCGGGAAAAGGGTTGAGGAAGTGGCATAAGGGAGGAAGCGGGATAAGGGAGATAGCGGGATAAGGTTTAAGGTAGCGGGATAAGGGTTAAGGTAGCCGGATACGTGTTGATGAGGTGGATAATGGTTAAAGAAGCCGGATAAGGGTTAAGCTGAATAAGGGTTGAGGAAGCGAGATACTGGTTAAAGGAGAGGGATAAAGGTTAAGCTGGATAAGAGTTGAAGAAGCGGGATAAGGGTTCAATAAGCGGGATAAGGGTTTAAGAAGCGGGATAATGGTTAAGAAAGTTGGATAACGGTTGAGAAAAAAATAAGGGTTAACTCTTTCGTTCCATAAGTGAATCCTTGATAAGATTTGTAAACAGTTACTGTCAAGAGAAGACCCGAGTAACATGGCGTCTTATACCAGGATCCACACTGTTTGACATGTTGATGTTATATTTTGTTCAGAAATTAAAACAAAAAACCAGTTACTTTGAAAAACAAAACAGATGGCAATTTTAGCAGATAAATTTAGTCGGCGACGAAAAGGTTAAAACGTTATTTCTGTAAAAAGTCCCTAGTTGTGATATCAAAAATATCATTTAATTCAGAGATTCGTAATTAGTGTCTCGTTAGGATCCAAAATTGTTTGACACATGACCAATATTTTTTTTAAAAAAACATTGATCGAATCGACGTTGTCAACATTTTACCATATTCATATTGAACAGACATTATTTTACAAGAGCACACGTGAAGCGTATGCGCATGCGTACAACCTCAACCATTAGTCTGCTGGGTAATGTCTTCTCTGATCTGCAGATTGTTTTCTTTGAATTCAGTAAAACATTTGAGAAACTATTGACCGAGTGTCAAATAAATCAGATACTGATCAGATGTCTAGTTACTCGGCCTCTCATCCGGAGAATGCCGACACAGAACTGCTCAGGAACAGACTCTGCTTATGCACATGCGTACATTTACTCGACCTCTCATCCGGAGAATGCCGACAAAGAACTGCTCAGGAACATACTCTGCTTGTGCGCATGCGTACAGTTACTCGGCCTCTCATCTGGAGAATGTCGACACAGAACTACTCAGGAACAGACTCTGCGTGTGCGCATGTGGACAGTTACTCGGCCTCTCATCTGGAGATTGCCGACGCAGAACTGCTCAGGAGCAGTCTCTGCGTGTGCGCATGCGTACAGTTTGAATTATTTTGATACGTTTAATGCCAGCTAAGATGCGCTTTTGCATGAGTAGGGTTAAAGTCAGACAATGGTGTCTTATTCTGTACAATATCTTAAACATTTGAATACAGAAATGAGCAGTACGTCATATGCTAACAGTGTAGACCAAGATTAGTGGTATCCTGAAGCCTGCAAACACTACATATATTTCCATGGAAATGAGCAATATCTGGTAGTCTTAGCATGCTTAGAATGTTCATAGTGGAGTAGCCCACAAGCCCACAACTACTTATTGGTAGAGTTCAAATGGTATGAAAGAGGAGGCCCCTGATTTCAAAATACTCTAGCAACATTTACTCTTTCATACCACATGGAATCTGCCAATAAACAATGATGGACTATTCCACTCAGAAGCTTCAGCATTGAATGGGTTAATAAATTAGGTTCACTAACACCTAAGCATTGAATGGGTTAATAAATTAGGTTCACTAACACCTAAGCATTGAATGGGTTAATAGATTAGGTTCACTAACACCTAAGTATTGATTGGGTTAATAAATTACTTTCACAAACACCTAAGTAGTGAATGGGTTAATAAATTATGTCCACAAACACCTAAGTATTGATAGATTTAATAAATTAATTCTAATTAATGGATCTGTTTACATTTATAATAAACAAATATTTTACTACATTCAGGCAAATAACTTTCTAAAACTGTATTTGAAGATAATTAATACTGATCCTGTTGTTTATATTTTGTCTACATACTGTTTCTTACTACATTATACTCATACTGTTTCATACTGTTGAAGTTTATGACTTCTATTTATATTAGATCTATCACCAGTTACTATTAGCAACAATTGTTAAATTTTCAACACAAAACAATTTCGTTTGTCTAAATTCTTTAAATCCCAGTCTAATATGATCCCAGGAATTTCGACACGTTTGCAGACTGTATATCTGGATTTTACATAGTTTGGCCATGTGTAGAGGCATTATAAAAAGGCTGTATGCCAGTCAAGGTATTAACTAATGAAACTACTGTTTACTGCTAAATACTAGTAGGTCATATGCAAATTACAATGTAATATATTTTCTGATTGGTGGAAAACTAGCACAAGAATGAAAAAAGACAGCTAGTCGCTGAAAAAGAACAAAAATGTCACTCAAATGCAGCATTCATTTTAATATGCATAAGAATACAAAATATAAAACACAAAACATATATCTTAAGCAAACAGAGTAGACACTGATCTGACTGCAAGGACCTAGTAAGGCGTATGCATGGAAGAAAGGGACTCATTTTTGTACTTTTAATATACAAATAGTCTGTGATCGATTTAAAACCTCTGTCTGAGGTACTTTATAAATACACATACCATCAATTATATACACAGACGTTCTGAGGTAGATTTTTGCACACACAAATACACAGATGCAGTGCAAACATTATGAGGTACACATGTTAAACATCAGTTCCTGAAGTTTAAATGCTATAGATTGGAATAATGTCCTATGAAACGCAGTTATAAGATATCTAAACACTGGCCGGTTAAAATTTATGTTTTTTGAAAATTGTTTCTAAATTGTCATATCTCATCTAAAATGTTCGAAGCTAAATAGTTTTTCTCTACATAATCAGTGCAGATTATGTTTTCAAGATCTAATGTGCCTACGGTTGGAGTCGCACACTTTATCTGGGAAGGCTAACTAACTGTGTTTCATATCATGAACGTTCCGAGGTAACAATGAACCACTATTTTTCATTTCTTAACATTCTGCATAGCAAATATTGTCAACACAAATTTAGCAACATGCATATGTGCATGAAAACGATAATTTCGAAAACTTATTTTATAGCAATCTGCCTTGCAATTATACAAGTAATTTTACAGTTTAGTGTTTACCTTTGTGAGGATCTGCAGAATGTCCTTTTGAAAATGAACCTGAATGTTCTTCGGCTGGCTTCAAGACTTTCAGCCGGTGCACGGAAATGAATCAACTAAATACGTTTTACTAATCCTTCATATAAACGCCTTTTCACTTATCTACAAACCAAGTAGATCCAGACCAGACAGTTCCTATATGAGCTGTGAGATCAGCTTTTGCCCTGTTTGCTATTGGAATTTAATAGATCTGTTTCTTTCGTTTCTTATATGGCATAAATGTTCCACCTTCCATATTACATTATAACCATTTTGGCCATGAATATTCAGTAGACCAACATATATAACCGGGAAAGAGTTAAACACACACCCTATAAGCCGGTGTGTAGTATGCTGAGGAGAGCAAGTAAAAATGAAAACTGGTAAAACTGGCGTTCTCTCAGAATTGTCGATGCGTTTGCTTAATATTTTAGCATTTTGAAATATGTCAGTCGAATAACATTTTTTGACGCCTTAGATTTCAGTGTACCTCTTATAGATGTTTGAAATTTATGCAGAAACAGGGCAGAAACAGGGGTATAACATAAATACTATCCAGAACATGGTTTAAAATGCGCCAATATGCTATTACACACATGTGCTTATCTCGCTGCTCCTCTGCTAGTAACGCATAGAGCGCATGCGCGATGACCAAAATAAATGTCTTCTGCTCCAACACCAGTAACGTAAAGAGTGAATGCACGATTACCAGAACACATGTCTGCTAAAGATTCAGGAGTGATTAAAATATTTTGATATTAAAACAATGTCTCCTTTTAAGATCACATGTTCCTAAACTCACCAAGAAAATGTTATTAAGCTCGCCAAGGCTCGCTTCATAACATTTTCTTAGGCGCGTTTAGGAACATTTGATCTTAAAAGACAACTCGCAACAGATCCTCTATATCTTTGTTTCCTTCTTGAGCTAAATGATTCACGGCTATTGCTTCATGATTTTAGAAACCTAAAGTGCAAGTGCACTCTGCGGTTAACCCTTTACTCCATGACTAGACCTATCCATGTGAAAAGAAGGACATCATTACTATTAAAAAGATTAAGTTTTTAAGGGCACGTGAACACAGAGGTTTCTGGCCATTGCAGAAAATGCAGGATCATATAGATCTATATTTTCATATTTGTAAACAGAACAGGCCCTGATCAAACGGCTCCTACAGGAGCCTCTGGTCTGGGTCTACTCTGCTTTCAAAGGCATAGAAAGACGTATTCATGGAGTAAAGGGTTAAGATACGGATGGTACATTGACTGAGATGTGACAATACGCTATAAATTCGAATCTAACAGAAGGATGAGAAAACAAGAAATGACAATTTACGTCTAATATAATTTTGTCCTCCACTTGAATAACCGTCACATTCGGATTTATTGCCTAAAAGATCAATAATTATAAGATTAGTTAATTAAAACACTCAATTATAGCTCGTATATTTCACGTAGCCTACTGTTTACACGGATATTGGCTTATATCCCAATAACAATACACCATTTGTGTGTGCTCTTTGTTGTAAAATTTACAAAACAAGTATGTTGTTAAACATATGAGCAAATTTAACCCTTTCACCGCCAATGTCGCATAAATGCACCACGATAAATAGTGCAGTTCCAGATCAGACACCGCCTTTTCAAGGCGACGTCTGATAAGGTATTCACTTGTTGTCTCAATCTCTGTTTCTATAATTGTGCTTTATCTCATTTCCTTATTGTGCCCAATGATTGAACAAAAAATGGATTGCCGACGACAATTTGAAATTTGGCGCAGAAAGGGTTAAAATCTATAAACGCTCCCCCATACTAAGAGCGTATTGATTAGCATGTGAAAAACAGTTTCGATTCAGATGAGACGTCGAGTAACACGGGGTCTCATCTAGATTTGAGCGTTTGACACCCAGACGATAGTTTCTAAAATGGTTAATGGAATCGGAAGTATGTGTAATTGTGAAATTCAGCAAATCAAAGTATAAGCAGATATATCTTTATTTTCTTTTTATAGCACGAGAGGGTTTGAAATTGTCATCTCATGCATGCATACAATGAAGTTATTGTTGAGGTTGATGTCGAAATCAATCAATCAAATCACACACGCGAGTGTTACAATAGTCGCTGTAGTGATATAAAACTGAACTCGCCGACCTATCAACATCAAACACATAAAATATGCATTTTTAAACAACATATTTTATTTTACCCATGTGTTATTTAGCGCTATCCTTCAAATAAACGTATGTTCATGCATTTGCAAACACAGTAGAACCAGGTCAGACGAATCCTATATGAGCCGCTGATCAGGATATACCCTGTTTGCTAATTGACATCGATAGATCTGTACCTTTAGTTTCTATAATGGTTACACCTTCAATATTTCATTATTATAAAATACAAACTATTTCCCCCGTGACTTTCCAGTAGGTATTAAAATTTGGAATAAATATAGAACAGGGAAAGAATAAGTCAGTATTTAAGAACTCTTGTTTCGATTTGCTTTCACCATAGTTTATTCGACATTGCAGTTATATGTTAACTCATTTCTTCATATTTATAAACGTGTTTTCACGCATTTGTAAACAGGGTAGAACATATCTGTTTCGTTACTTTCTAAAATGGCTAAAACAGTCCACCGTCCATATTGCATTTAAAATAAATTCTCAGTAAGTATTGAACTTTGGAATACGCATAGAACTGGGAAAGGGTGAAGTGACATTACTCTAGACAAAACTAAGCAAATCAATAGACCAATATGTAACCATGCATTCTAAAATATTTATTACCTAGTTATAATAATAATCTTTCGACATTCATGTAAAATGCGCGATATTTATTTGGTGACATTTGGTATTACTTTCAGAAAGTACACCAAAAGCATACCTAAACTTTTTGCATAATATGATACTAGTGGGAGAATTTGATTGGATTAAATTTGAAGAACGCCAAATTGCTACCAAACCGGCACGTTATACTAGTGTAGCAACTATGCACACGAGTTAAATATGATATAAAAATAAACATATAAACGACGACGCCAACGCCTGCGACCCAGTGATCACAATAGCTCGACTTTTTTCTTCAAAAACAGACGAGCTAATAAACTGAAACGTACACAGTAGCGTTGTGTCAATTAATAAGGAATTACCCCATACGCCTTTTAACATGTTTGCAAACAGAGAAGACTCGTGTCAGATAGCTCGTGTAGGGGTCGAGTGAGCAAAATAAACATAAAAAGCTACCAGCGATCCGAGCTTTGGATAACAATGATTCCAACACCCATAAAACATACGCCTAAATCTAGTTTGTATCCGTGCACAGAAATACACCTGAGTTCTGTGTCCACCTGTAATTAGCTAGACGTAGCTGCAAATTATTGAGGCCACGTAAAAATCCAATACAAATAATATTTAAGGTTTGTAGAGATAGGTGGTACTTTAATGTTTGATGAATCCAATACAGAAACCCCATTCAGGGGCTTTACGCTCGTCCTGTATTAAGACACCAAACGATTTTTAAAGCCATCTAACTTTAATCATTAAGTGATCGCTTTCGGGGGATTTTCCTGAGTCCTGTTTAATGAATTTCGCTATTAAAATCAGTTGCTGCCAAATAATGTTGTTGTTGTTGTTGTTGATGATGATGTTGCTAATCATGATGATAATATGAACAAAGTTGAACGCAGTGCTTCAGTGCATACATGTAATGTAACTTGCTAAGCTCCAATGTTATAAAACCTCTGAGTATTCAATTTCAGCTCTCGGGAATCTCATTTTGAGCAAGTTCAACATCTGGCCGATCAATGTCCAAGGTTATAAAACTTCTGAGTCTGGGGTTATTCTCCAGAAGCTTGTTGAACCTTGGAGTGAGATGATTGAGAATGAACTCAAACTTTGGTAAAACGTGTTACAACCTCTGGGCCATGGACATGATTGCAAAAATAGCAAAGTATATTATATCATATCATATTAATCGTATCATACTGATCTCTTTCAATATAAATGTTACATATGGTGCGTGTTTTTATTATTATTTTGATATTCGACACAGATGTCTTCATTGTGCAGAACACATTAAGATAATGTTCAACATTTTATCAACATACATTTTCATATGTGTTAACCTTATCGTGCTAGGTACGACCCTAATCGCGTTTGCAAACAGCTGGATCTAGATGCGACACGGAGAAACTCGGCGTCTCATCAGGATCCAGCTATTTGGAACTCGTTCAAAAGTTTCTGGACCGATTGTCTGAATCAGAAGTAAGGAAAATATGCAACAGATCAGAACTTTGGCAGACAGCATGGTAAGGGTTAACCTCGCGTTCAACTCTCATCGACTGCAAAATGTTCAACTCATTTAGGAGCTGTCTGGTCCAGGTTTACTCTGTTTGCAAATGCGTGAACATACGTTTATATGAGGGAAAGAGTTAAGACAGAATTGTTGCGATTACTGCTGCAATATCCGAATATGTCGATCTTAAAATTCAGAAACAGTTGCATAAAATATAGCGCTTACAGGTAAGTGAATGCACACTGGTTGGTTGTGATATATAGGCAGAAAAATCAATTGTTGTAGCAAATCCTAAACTAACGCTGATAGACGTTGACAATTAACTGTTCATAAATGATTTTTCTTAAACAACTCTTTTCTATTCAGTCATATACATTGTGTGATGCAATTGCGTATTCTTACAGAACCCAAGGGCGTACAGTTGTAAACACAAGCATAATCTAATGTTGTAATCGAACCTGGACTTTTAGCCGGGTTAGAAGGCAAACCACATACCGATAATCACTTGCCAACTATCCTTCCATAGCCTTGCATATTATTCTACATAATTATAATACTAGTCCGTAAACTTATACACATTTATGCAATTTATACGCATTTATCAATATTGTCTTTTTTAAACTCATTTGTCCTCCACGCAGTTCAACAACAAACCACAGAACCAGAACAGAGACGTATCGTAAAAGAATAATTATTATTCTGTGAAAATAATGGCGTGTGATCTTATTAACCCTTCTCTTGCTGAATTTTAGAATACATTTCTCCTTCTTTACCCATGCCCTGCTGTATAATTATATATATCTTCACTGTGTACAAGTATTTCGCTGTGCAATCAATGCTGTGGAGTGCACTGGTTGCACAATCAACTTGTAAATAGTGTAGACCCTGATGAGACAGAAGCTGTCTCATCTGGGTCTTCACTATTTACAGGTAAGTATATTGACGTGAATAGCAAACGAAGGTTTAACATTTGGCATCAGTTACACAAATTGAATGGTGTCAATAGAGCCAGTTTACAGATAACCTACAAGGTAAAAAATAAAGTAACATAAATACAATTGAACTTTGATGTCTCGAATTCGGATAACTCGAACTACGGAATAAATAGAGTTAAAAGTTAGGTCCTTCAATACTTTACAATGCAGAATTGTTCTAACATTTATCACTGCGCATGCCTCGAGCTTTCAGCATTACTTAAGACCTGCATTAAGCTAGGAACTTAGAAATTGTCCAGGTAAGAAATCAGATGACTCGAACCTCTGTTATCTCGAAGTAATGTGTAAGGTCCCTTCAGATGGTAGTGTACGAGATATTAACACTCATTACGTTATTCGAGATTTAAGCACCATTTTTATCAACAGCTGGGAATCAGAAGAGATGCCGAGTAAAGACGCCGAGTAATTGGGCGTCTCGCCCTTGGCACTCGGCCAATAGTTTCTCGAAAGCTAATCGAATTCGAAATAGTTATTATTGCACCTTATCCAAAACGGAGCAGTCTTTTAACAGTGTAAAAATTATTCCATTCCCTCCTAGTGACGCATTTTGGCGCCTCAGTAAAAGATACATTTTGAAAGCATTGGAATAAATAGAGCATTTGCTCCAATGGAGCAAATGCTCTGTTTATCAAAATGGTTTCAATACTACACAAAACTAAAATGCTCCTTTTCTATAGTTAATGCTTCTTTTCGGTAGATTTTTTCAAAGAAATTGGGTCTAAATGTTGTCTAGGATGGAATGAGTTAATCTATATGCCTGTAACGTCACAGGTACTCATAGATGTTCGTAAATGTTCTAGCTACAATTGATCAATCCTTTCCAATATATAAAGGTGCTTTCACGCATTTGCAAACAGAGTAGACCAAGACCAGACAGCTCCTATGTGTCTTTACCTTCTAAAATGGCTATAGTGTTTCCTTTTCCGTGTTTCATTATTACTATTTTGTCCATGAATATACTGTAGATATTGACATTTATCACAAACATAGAAAAGGGAGCTAGTTAAACCGCAAAAGAATAGAAAAGCGCTTGGAAGATGCATCAACCTCAGAATAAATATCTAACCTTACTCCCTCAAGACTACCCCATTGATGAATAGTCTGTTCTAAACTTATAAAGTAAGCAAATGTATTTCTATGGTAATGACAATCATATCTGTAGCATATTAGCAAACACACTCCTACAGGAGCTGTGTGATCTGGTCAGGCACGGATTTAGAGGGGCGGGGCCGGGGTACGCATCCCCCCTGAAATTGACAAAACAATATTTTAGATCTATATACAGTAAAACGACCACTAAATTGTGTTAATCAGTTGGTATTTAAAGCAGGTGGCTGCTTAAAGCAAGGTGAAAGTAAAGCAGAGCGTTCTGTTTTATTTTCACTTTGCTTTAAGCAGCCACGACACAAAATAATTGATGTAATTTAGTGGCCGTTATAGAGAGGTTTTACTGTATCTACTAAATATCAATAATTCAGTAGGAGTGTTTTTCCCGCATCCAAGGAAGCTCTTTTTCAACATGTATTACAAACACACTATTTATTTATGTCATCAAACGTAAAAATCTACGCCCCCTCCCCCTCCAAATTATTTCTACGCCCCCCCCCCCTTAATCTGAAAACCTTGATCCGCACCTGATGGATCTGTTCTATTTGCAAATACGTAGGTGTGTGTGCGCAGTAAAGGTTGAATGAAACTCTCCCCCATGTCCTCATGTTGACGGAACAGTCACTTTGACCTGATTCTGCTGCTAACCCATTCCCTCATACTGACGCCGTTTGATGCCTCTGTAAGCGTTACTTCCCGATCCTACAATATGCCACTTTAAATAATTCAGGATCTATTATTTGATGCTGTACGCAAGACCAGCGCCTACTGTTATTTATCATGCAACGTCACGAAATACAGTCACTTCCTACTAGCATAATATTTTCCACGTCGACGCTGTATTTTGTGAGGTATAGTGCATGTGTACTGACCCATCTGGAATGCAAGTTTTGTTCAGCCAATAGGAAGAAAACAGAAGGAGGAAAAAGGCATTATTAAACATAAACATCAAATTAACATATTTGCTCACCTTTGTCTCAACTATTTGTCCATATAAAAGGATTAAATCAAGTTTGTTTATGTTGTAAAAGTCGATGACGTCACTACATGCCAACATGACGTCACGTAATACGTACTTGCATGTATTTTCATTCAGGGGACGAAACCGCTTTATCAATATTTCTTTTTCTTCATTTTCTCCTTTTTTTTGGATTTGCATGATAAAAGAATTACTATGCTAGTAGTTTGGAAGTTCAGCTGTATTTTGGTGAGTTAGAAAAGTTGTTAAATGCGAGCCTTGGTGAGCATTTAATTACTTTTCTAACTCACCAAAATACAGCTTAACTTCCAAACTACTAGCATAGTAATTCTTATGTCTGAACCGGTCAAATTGCCTTGCACTTGTCACAATAATATTCAAGTTTCAAACACACGTTTATTCTATACACGGTATATATATATATATTGATATGTGTATATGTAAATCTATATGCCTATTTTATAGGTTTCAGACTGCTCTTGAGATGAAGATTCGTCTATGTCACCGCCTAATATTGTCGATTTGCATATTCCTGATATGCGTGTATACGTTTATCAATCTGACAACGAAGCGTGATCTGACCGAGACTGCGAAAGTTACAACGAGGTCAAAGGTGTCTGCTTTAAATGTACGTATAGCCGAAACATTTAATGTGTTTACTTGATATTTCTGGTTTTTGAAATACTTCGGATATTACAAGGTGGAACATATTAATAGACAGTGCCATGAATGACAGAACAATGGCATCTCAGTAATACTATGGTCAATATAACGTCAAAATCCAGTTTATATTTCAATGTTATTGGGGTACAAAATGAGCATTGTCGGAATAGGCGTGGTAGTAAGTCATATGTTCGAAGGGGTTATGGGCTTGGTAAGGACATGGTAACATTTCCATCGAAATGATACCATAACCGCGTGAGACGCAACAACTAGAAATATATGCACAATTTGCATTTTGTGCAATGTGGTTCTATGAAAGTATCAGTATAAAACGATATTGGAGTGATATATAACATAAAAACAACAAACAAATAAAACGCATGTCCTTTCTGCGAAAGAGACAGGAGTACATGTAAAATAAGATAAACTTAGGTCTAGCTTACACCCGTGTTCACCTTAATGAAAGCTACTTCTTAAATGCTTTCAATAGATTGACCCATTTGCTCCCACGATCATATATGGGACTTAGTCAAACAGTGTAGACTCTGATCAGACGCCGCATAATTTCAATATAAAACAAAACGAAATTGAATTTTTTATCAGGCACCCCTTAGATAAAAAAAAAATGGAATAATTCAATATATAAACATGGAAGAATCCACCTGGAGCAAATGGGTTAACTTTCTAAGGCACGCACGTACATGTACGGTCATGTGCAAACGGTGTAAATCCAGATCCTAATGCTCCCAGAGGAGCCCTCTGACCAGGGTCTGCACTGTTTGTCATTCCGATCATCAAACATTTCAAACAGAGTGGATGCTATACCTAGACACTGATGGACTACAGTAACCCCTCTCTATAACGGCCCCTAAAATATGTTAATTAATTGGTATTTAGGACAGGTGGCTGCTTAAAGCAAGATGAAAGTAATACAGAACGTTCCTATAGGAGCGTTCTGTTTTACTTTCACATTGCTTTAAGCAGCCAGGTGCCTTTTACACAAAATACTTGATGCTATACCTGGACACTGACGGATTACATTAAAAATTCTGAAAGGGGGTGATCCCCCGAGAGCAAAAATTGCAACACAAAAAGAGAACATTGCAGACTCGGTCCCTCTCTATAACGGCCCCTAGAATATGTTAATTAATTGGTATTTAGGACAGCTGGCTGCTTAAAGCAAGATGAAAGTAAAACAGAACGCTCCTATAGGAGCGTTCTGTTTTACTTTCACCTTGCTTTAAGCGGCCAGCTGCCTTTTACACAAAATACTTGATTTAATTTAGTGACCGTTATAGAGAGGTTTTGCTGTATTCAACTCTGACAATTCAGCGTTGAAATAGTGTTGATATATCGAATAGCTTATGTTGCTGTTGTTCATTCGTTTTAGGACACGCATGTAGTGGAATCTGGGACTAATGTTGGTGCAAGGTTCACACAAAGACGTGTATGGATTGAAAAGAAATGCGCCGCTTCTAATATGCAGCGCAAACATGTAAAACTAGTTTCTGGACATGCACCAGCTAAACTGACCTTATGTGTGGTACCTAAGGCTGCTTGTACTATCTGGCTTCGTCTCTTTACATTCCTTATGAACAAAGCCTCATCTAACAAGTCTGTAACAGACTATTCAAAGTACGTTGTACACTATGATCCGGGGAAACCGTATGCAAGATACAACTTCAATGGTGTTGACAAGGATTTTATCAGCAGATCGGTACGGGCAATGACAACTAGAGATCCATATACAAGACTCTGGTCAGCTTACATCGACAAGTTGTTCCTTGTTGACTTTTGGACAGATAAAGGCAAACAAATTATAAATATGGTTCGACCAAAGGCAACTCCTCTTTCTAAGCGTTGCGGCAATGATGTCACATTTCCGGAATTCATTCAATACGTAATACGGATAGGCCATAATATGGCCTACTGGGCTTTCGACTATCATTGGCTCCCAGTGACAGATATATGCGATCCATGTGTTTTCAAACCGGAATTTATCGTGAAGCAAGAAACCTTTCTAGATGACTTTACGTACGTTGTAGATCGAGTTGGTTTGTTGCAAGACGTCAAACCAGCACTTGAGGTAGATCAGGATGAATACGAAATTAAAACTGAGATTGATTACAATTTTAGAATGTTTCCTAGATACTCTGGTTGTATTACAAAAGGTGAATTAGCCAAGCGACTGTGGAACGTAATGAAGTTGAATGGTTATTTGCAGCCGGACGAGAATATGCCATCTCAAATAAAGGACGAGGATCTAAATACATCTACAATGGTAGAATTGGTTCGCTCTGCACGTAAACGCAGTGGTATGAATAAGAAGACAAAGAAGGCTCTGCGTAGACAGGCGTTGGTGGATGCCTATCGACAGCTTTCGGATGAGCAATTACAAGCCCTCCAGAAGCTTTACCGAGTTGACTTTGACTTGTTCGGTTACGACAGTTCTCCACCATCTTAGCTGTAGGAACATGCACAATCATACCCGTACCTCTCGCAAACATTTCTCTCTCTGTATGTTAATGTTTGCGTGTATGTGTGTGCGCGTGTGTGTATATGTGTGTCTTTTTGTCTGTCTCTGTCCGCCTGATTATGTTTGTCTGTCTGGCTCTCTCTGTATCTCTCTGTCTCTCTCTGTCTCTCCTCTCCTGACTCTCTCTGTCTCCCGCTCCCTACCTCCTTTGGAAATCTTTCTATCAGTATATGTATCTTTCAGTCAAATTGATCTCCTTTAAAAGCATTTAATTATTTTTGTTATTCTTATCAACATTTTTCTATTTCATTTTGAATTGGGTTGGCATAATGCAAATTTAAGATAGTGTGCTCATACTACTTAAAGCTTAAGTACAATGTGTTCCGAAAATCTCCGTTAATTTTTCTATCCTACATAAAAGTTGCCATTTGCGTATTTTTTAGCAAAAGAGCACATGTAATAGCTATTTACATTGCATTGTCATTAAGTATGAAAAGCAAACACTACTATGTAGTTGATGGGAATTTATACGACAAGGGCTCCATATGACGTGTGTCACCGTTTAATTGGAGTCTTACTCTGTTTGAACTGACACGGGTTTAGACTCTGCGTGAGAACGATGGTTACACTATGTACAAGAAATAAATTAAATACGATACAGGTTACTTGTAGCAAATCACTCGGTCCAGAAACGTGTGTCTTGGTAGGTCAGTGGTTATGTACCGTGGTGGCAAGGTAACCTAGGTTCAAGGTTCAAGTCACAATATGTTCGCTTATTGTCCTGTCACAAATACAAAGTATTTATTTCCAGTCATCATAAATTCTTGGAATGTGATTGGCTGAGACCCCCATGTGAACTGGTTGTAAGAAACCGAATACCCCTCTTGATCCGGGTGTATGGGAATCAAGTTTTGTCACGTGATCGATGAATAAAAATAACTTATATATTACTTATATGTTCGTTTCTTGCTTCTTTTGCTTTTCACAATTGTCCCATCTGTCGTAAGTTCGTAACTACGGGAAACAAAATGGCGGAAGTGAACAAACGGTGTGAAATACCATCGTAATTGTCACTGATTAAAGATTAAAAATGAAACTGGAATTTAATAAATCTGAATCAATATTCTTCAAATGATCACGTTTGATGTACAATCAAATTATAAAAAATATATTTTAACTTTGTAATAATGCAGTAATATGTCTGTCTGCAACACTGTTTTGTAAACAACGGCAAAGAGGTTTGCCTCAAACACCGACTCGGAACTACTAGTGAATATACGAAAATTTCCACTGAAACCTAGTACTCAGTGTCGGCTATTTGATGCATTTGTGTCCTCTATATTAAACTATAGTTGTGAAATTTGGGGGTTTAGTAAAAATAAAGAAATAGAACGTGTTCATTTAAAGTTTTGTAAATCTCTACTGCATGTTAAGCAATCAACGAGCACTATGGCAATATACGGAGAGTATGGTCGTTATCCACTATATATATGTAAATACACGCGTATAATAACACATTGGGCTAAGATTTTGTCTTGCGATAATATTATTGTTAATCATGTATATCAAGCTCTTTTAGCTGATATGCGAATATGAAAGCAAAACTGGGCATCGAAAGTCAGAGCTTTGCTAACAGATACAGGTTGTGCCTATGTTTGGAATAACCCTGAAAGGGTAGATTTGAAATAGTTTCATATTATTTTTAAACAAAGGTTGCTAGACCAATTTACCCAATTATGGTTCACATCAATAAGTAACAGTTCTTTATACTTATTTAAACGTTTCAAAACTGCTGTTGGATTTGAGCCATATCTTGACAAAATTTCGGCTAGATTCCGAATACCATTTACTAAATTAAGACTTTCATCACACCAGTTACAAATGTAAGAGTAGAAACTGGAAGATATTGAACTAATAGAATAAACCGTAATAAAAGATATTGTAATCCTTGTAATTCAGGTGATATAGAAGATGAATACCATTTTACCCTTATATCTAGCGCATATAATGCTATCCGTAAACAGTATATAAAGAAATACTATTTAAATAGGCCAAGTGTTTGGAAATTTGTTGAATTAATGAGCACTTGCAATGTTTCCCGATTGAAAAACCTATGTAAATATGTTTATGAAGTGTTTATGATTCGCCAAAATGTTGTTAACAGGAATAATGCACAGTAGATATTATGATTACATAACTTACAGTGTACACATGTTATGCAAAACAAAAAAACCAACAAAACATTACTAAGTTATTTCATCTATCAAGCTATTGAAAAACAACAACAGAAAAATCATGTATTAAGTTATTTCATCTATCGAGCTATTGAACCGGGGACCCTTCGATCCTAAGTCTAACGTCCTACCACTGGACCACCATTCCACAAAGTTTGTTAGGTTATGCGTGTATTCTTTCTTGTAATGGACCCAGACTGAGACAGATTCGTTCACTGTGTTTTGGTAGGGTGTACTGGTTTATACCTAGGAGGCGCCTAAGAAACACGGAATCCAAAGCTGCCGTACAAGCCCGTACATCCTGCCGAAACAACGTGTTACTAACATTATGCGTCGTCGTAACCATACACCCTGTAAAATAATGTTTATCTAGTGATGAAATCAGAATCAGTGAACGCATACCCTGACATGGTGTCATCAATAAATTCACGAATGCTAGACATGGACATAGTTTTTCGATGGATGTGGAACCTATCAACCGATTCTCTCTGTGTCTTCTGATCAGTCAGCAATATTTAATACACAGAACCTATTATACCCCTAGTATATCACTAATAGGGTCTAACCAACGCATATCAAATAAGCGCTACGAAAGTCTGGTTATTATTGATAAACACACACTAAGCGTATAAAATCACTCACTTCCATTCAGATCCCCTACAGAGGTTTATTATTCCTACTTGTAACTCTTACCCTGCACAAAACAAATGTCTATATACCCAGATGTGTCGTCTGTTACAATTTTCATTTCTTACTTTCTACTTTCTACAAACCCAGTAACAGTATCAAACAGTTTGGATCCTGATTAGAAGTTGAGTTACTCTAGATCGAAACTGTTTGCATAGGTAATCACGGATGCGACATTGTCAGCAAAAGAGTTAGACATTTGAATACCTATTGACCGCGTGCCAAACAGCATTTGAGTAAATGTTGGCCAAGTACCATGGCACAAGATTTAGAGACACTATTGACAAGTTATCAAACAGTTTGAGTTTTGACCAAGTCCAGATGCTAAATTACCCGGCGGCTCCTCTGTACCGAACCTGTTTGCAAATGCAACTCACGCCGCGGTTGATCCAAGCTTTTTGTACATGCAACTCGCGCCACGGTTGATCCAAGCTTTTTGTACATGCAGCTCTCGCCACGGTTGATCCAAGCTTTTTGTACATGCAACTCGCGCTACGGTTGATCCAAGCTTTTTGTACATGCAACTCGCGCCACGGTTGATCCAAGCTTTTTGTACATGCAACTCGCGCCAAGGTTGATCCAAGCTTTTTGTACATGCAACTTGCGTCACGGCTGGTCCAAGCTTTTTGTACATGCAACTCGCGCCACGGTTGATCCAAGCTTTTTCCAAATGCAACTCACGCCGCGGTTGATCCAAGCTTTTTATACATGCAACTCGCGTCACGGTTGATCCAACCTGTTTGCAAATGCAACTCACGCCATGGTTGATCCAAGCTTTTTGTAAATGCAAATCACCCCGCGGTTGATCCAAGCTTTTTATACATGCAACTCGCGCCACAGTTGATCAAAGCTTTTTGCAAATCAACTCACGCCGCGGATGATCCAAGCATTTTATACATGCAACTCGTGCCACGGTTGATCCAACCTGTTTGCAAATGCAACTCACGCCGAGTTGATCGAAACTATTTGTAAATGCAACTCGCATCACGGTTGATCCAACCTGTTTGCAAATGCAACTCACGCCGCGGTTGATCCAGGCTGTTTGTAAATGCAACTCACGCCACGGTTGATCCAAGCTATTTGTAAATGCAACTCACGCCACGGTTGATCCAACCTATTTGTAAATGCAACTCCGGCCACGGTTGATCCAAGCTGTTTGCAAATGCAACTCACGCCACGGTTGATCCACGCTATTTGTAAATGCAACTCACGCCATGGTTGATCCAAGCGGTTTGCAAAATGTACCTCAGTTCTTGGTAAGCAGGAAAAGGGTTAGCCCATTTGCTCCCAGTGGATTCTTCCATGTTTATATATTGGATTAGTCCAATTTTTATCTAAGGGATGCCTGACCTAAATTTGTAATTTCGTTTTGCTTTATATTACAATTCCTGTCTGCAAACAGTGTAGACTCTGATCAGACGCCGCATTATGCGGCGTATGATCAGAGTCTACACTGTTTGCCTACCTCCCATATATGGGATCGTGGGAGCAAATGGGTTACTATACGTAAGATGAACCAGTCCTTTTTTCAAAATATTAATGAGCTAATTGACAACAATACATTATGTTGAAACGTATAAGTATGTAATATGAATGATATTTTACATAACAAACTGTTGATCGGTTCAATACATATTGGAAACGAAATCGCAATGTAATTTTGCTAGCATACAAGCATTAAAAACAAGAAACTAGCGGGAAATAATTCAATTTATTCCAAACGGTATAAGATTATAATACATGTACCAATCGTTTTCGCAACAGATATCAATCAAAGTAATTGAATACTGTAAAGAAAGCTATGGAAATATATAATGTAAAGAACATTCCATAACACATCGAAGGTAAATTTACTTGCATGGCCAGTCTTTCGTGCTCATGAAATATGTTTTACAGGAATACTTTGTTTTTGCATTGTATTGAAGTAATTCCGTGAAGATACATATCTGTGGGTCCTATTTTGATATATATGTGGGTCTTATTTCGATAACTTTGCTAGCACTAGTAAACCTCTTCTCAATGACAATTCATGAAAGAAATAATAACAGCATGAATACTATGAACTACGGCACTGCCTCTACCGGGAATCGACCATCGACATTTTACATGCAATGAAGTAAAAAACAAAATGAAATTTAAAGAAGGTAGATGAATCTCAATTCATGTAATGTATGTAATACATGTACATGTAATTCGAAACAAGGGTTGCGAATCTCGCACATTATATACTGTCTACATATGATTAAGATGCGTGACAAATTAAATCTGACAATTGTTAGTGAAGAAAGTCACAACCACGACAAAACCTAATCAATAATAATGATAGTGTCCATTATCGTTCATCTAAGACAATAGGTCACGAAGTACATATTGTTACGTAAGAACATACATTGATGTATGTCAATTTATTGTCAAAATATAGCCAAACAAAAAATGTGTCGCAGTAGGTGACAAATGCCCCCAAAGCAACGCACTGGCAAAAAAAGATGATTTGTAAGCAGGTCTGCATATGCACTGTAAAATGAAAGTAAATATTGCATAGTATGAGCAGAATTTGAACTCAAGCTGCCACAAAAGACAAGCTTTTTTTGTAATTGAGGTCAAATGTCAAGATCATGGCCACATGGCCTAAAAAACAGTGTGCGACATTTTGCCATCTGGAGATGAACTCACGCACCATATTTAGTGATGATCCTAGCTGATTTGGTGTAGGGATATGCTGTGGACAAGATTTTTTTGTAAATGAGCCCAAGGTCAAGGTCAAATTGACCAATGAATAGTATGTGAGACCCCGCCATCCCAAGATGTACTCACACACCGTTTTTGGTGATCCTAGCTGAAGTATTGTAGGAGATATGCTCCGGACAGGCTTGTTTGTAAACGAGGTCAAGGTCAAGGTCACATTGACCTAAAACTAGTATGCAACACTCTACCATCCTAAGATGAACTCACATGCCATATCTGTGATCCTAGCTGATTCGGTATATGAGGTTTGCTCCGCACAAGTTTGTTTTGTAAATGAAGACCAAGGTCAAGGTCACATTGACTTATCAATAAAATGTGACGCTTAGCCATATGCCCCAATATTTTTTTAGGAAACTAAACGAATACTTGGCAAATGTTCACCGATTATTCTTACAAACAAGAGGGCCAGAATGGCCCTGAAGCGCTCACCAGACAATCCGAGGAGAAGATTTTCAAAGTTTTCACTATATGTTTCTATAGAAAATTAGCCTGCCCTGGGGCGGGATTAATTTTGACCCCAGGGCCATAATTTATATATCTTTTGTAGAGGACCTGAACATGATGCTCTGTGAAAAATATGACAGCTGAGAGCCTTCCAGTTTCAGAAAAGAAGATATTCAAAGAGTTCACTATTTGTTTCTATTGAAAACTGGCTACCCCTTGGGCTGGGCCAATTTTGACCCCGGGGCCATAATTTATATAACTTTTGTAGAGGATTTGACCATGATGCTATGTGCCAAATATGAAAGCTGAGAGCCTTCCAGTTTCAGAGAAGAAGATTTTCAAAATTTTCACTATATGTTTCTATTAAAAACTGCCCACCTCTCGGGCGGGGATAATTTTGACCCCGGGCCATAATTTATATAACTTATGTAGAGGACCTGAACATGATGCTCTGTGTCAAATATGAAAGCTGTGAGCCTCCCAGTTTCAGGGGAGACAATTTTCACTATTTGTTTCTATTGAAAATTACCCACCCCTGGGGCGGGGCCAATTCTGACCCTAGGGCCATAATTTATACAACCTTTGTAGAGGACCTAGACATGATGCTATGTGCAAAAATATGAAAGCTAAAAACCTTCCAGTTTCAGACGAGAAGATTTTCAAAGTTTTCACTATATGTTTCTTTTGAAAACTGACTACCCATGGGGCGGGCCAAATTTGACCCCAGGGGCATAATTTATATATCTTTTGTAGATGACCTGAACATGATGCTCTGTGCCAAATAAGAAAGCTGAGAGTCTCCCAGTTTCAAAGAAGAAGATTTTCAAAGAGTTCACTATTTGTTTCTATTGAAAACTGCCCATCCCTGGGGCGGGGCCAATTTTGACCCAGGGGCCATAATTTATATAACTATCATAGGGGACCTGAACATGATGCTATGTGCCAATATGAATGCTGAGAGCCTTCCAGTTTCAGAGAAGAAGATTTTCAAAGATTGCACTATTTGTTTCTATTGAAAATTGCCCACCCCTGGGGCGGGGCCAATTTCGACCCAAGGGCCATAATTTATATAACTTTTGTAGAGGACCTGAACATGATGTCTGTGTCAAACATGAAAGCTGAGAGCCTTCCAGTTTCAGAGAAGAAGATTTTCAAAGATTTCTCTATATGTTACTTTTGAAAACTGCCCACCCCTGGGGCGGGGTCAATTTTGACCCCAGGGCCATAATTCATATAACTTTTGTAGAGGACCTGAACATGATGCTATGTGCCACATATGAAAGCTGAGAACCTTCTGGTTTCAGAGAAGAAGATTTTCAAAGTTTTACTATATGTTTCTATTGAAAACTGTCCACCCCCTGGGGCGGGGCCAATTTTGACCCCAGGGCCATAATTTATATAACTTTTGTAGAGGACCTAAAGATGATACTATGTGCCAAAGATGAAAGCTGAGAACCCTGTAGATTCAGAGGAGAAGATTTTTAAAGGTTCAAATTGTTGACCACTGACGACGCACGACGCACGATGGACAACGGACGACGCACGCCGACGAACGACGGACATCAGGCAATCACAAAAGCTCACCCTGAGCACTTTGTGCTCTGGTGAGCTAAAAATACTGGTACAATAAAACTCTATTCAATGGTTTAATGCTCCTTTTAGCCATAGAAGTGATGAAACCTAATCTATGGTGGCCATTTTTAGCTTGTCTGCTTTTTGAAGAAAAAAAGCTATGTCGTAACTCCACCATCTGCATTTTCGTTGTCACTGTTCAAAAACTTTAACATTGGAACCGCCAAGTGGTGCTCTTGTATTTTATGGGTTACAACTTTGTAAATGGTCACCTAAGGAACATTCCTGCCATTTTTTTATTTTAAATCTGATCAGTGATGTCAGAGAAAATATTTATTTCTTAATTATATTTTCACTACAGCAATTGAAGTAAAATCAGCCCAGCCTCTGGTGGAGTGAACCATGAGTCATAGTTCTTATAAATGGTACACTGTCTACTAGTGACTAAACCATTTATAAAATTAAATTTTGTTTGACCCAGTGAATGAAGAAAATTAAATTAAGGACAAATTTCAAAATGTGTGATGCGAGAGTTAAAGCCCTTATACCTGGTACACTGTCTACTCATGATATGGGCCAAGTTATATGGAGATCTGTTGATGCAAAATAATGGCTTGGCTGTGACAAAATCAAATGGACAAACAGACAGACATATGTATGTGCCTACACAACTGCCACATTGGCAACTGTTGAGCTCACAACAAGCAGGCTCGACAAAAATCAGGTTAATCACTGTAAAAGTAAATTAAAAATCAGTAATAAAAACTCATAATATTATGTTTATGTGTGCAATTTTGAAATGAGAAGATGAGTCATTGGTTGATAATGAAATGTTGATAATGCATACAAAATAAACTCAATTAGCTATCCCCTGTCCATGAATTAAGATCCAGTTTAAATTATATTATATCTATTTTAAGATATGGGCACATCGACAAAAAAGTGAAGAAATATGACAGGAATTAGAACAAAAGTGTTCAAAGGAACATGTGTAACCTGCCAGCAGAAATGTGACCAAATAAAAGATGCCATGCAAAAAATAAACCCTAGCTGTCACCCTGCCAAAGCAATGGACACAAAATGTGGAGATTGTACTGTACATTTATCATAAAACTTGTTCGGGACATTATTTTTTCTGTTTAACCTTTTCGCTCATACGTACAAACGACTTTTATGTAACTGCAAACACAGTAGACCCTGATCAGAACCATCCTATAGGCTCTGTTTGCTAATGGAATTTGATATATCTGTTTCTGTAGTTTTTAAATGGCTATAATGTTCCATCTTCCATATTTCATTAATCTATTTTGTCCATGAATATTGAGTAGGTATTCAAATTTGGAATAGACATAGAACAGGAAAAGGGTTAAAGGTTGTCTATAGCAAATAAGTGACACAAAAAGCCTTTCCAATAGACAGTGCTAGGATTTGAACCTAGACTTTCCTCTATGGCTAAGTCAAGAAGGTGTTCTTCCATTAAACTACACTGATAGCATTTATGGAAAATGGCAATTTGGAGCAGAAGCTAACTTAGACCTTGATATTCATACCTATTTTTCAGTATGTTTAAAGAGATCTGAGGTTTTTAGACAGGAATCTATGAGCATGTCATGTCTGATAGATTCCCTACCACATCCCACTCCCCCAAAATGTTTGACTACATCTATATCAGAACAGTCAAATTTAGATTTATTGTTGAAGTACATCCTCTATGCTTCTTGATTAATTTGGTACTTTTAAATATACATAGATTGCATAGTTGTAAATTTATTTGTGTTTAAAATTTGCAAAACATAAACAACATAAAAATCTGGTTCTCCAAACATTTAGTATTTGACCTAACCTACTAAATAGCCACATTATAAGTGCTCAATGTGACATCACGCATCAGGATGGATAATGCAGCTGTTGAATGCTTACTGGCAAAAGGTTTGTTCTTTTAACCCTTTACCTCATGAATATTCATGCAGGAAATAAAGCACTGTATGAACATTAATGAGCTGAATTCTTACAACGGTACAACTACATGTAATGTATTATAAACTGAGGAGTTTTTGGCCATGGCAGAAATTGTAGTATACTCTGTTTGCAAAGGCATACTGAGTTCAGAGTAAAGTGACATAGCCTAACTGTAACATAATCTGTGCTGAATGGAAAGGAGTATACATATTCCCTGCAAGCTGGCCCACTATTCCTACCAAATGCCATTCAAATTCAACTGCAGTCTCTGGAGAAGAAGATTTTTAAACGTTTTCTCTATATATAGTTATAATCGTATATGTTCATAAGGAAATCTAGCCCTGCCCCTGACAGGCATGTTTTTTGAGATATGAACATACATGTAGCTTTAACTATTTTTGTAGAGCACTATTTCTATCAAATATCATTAAATTATGACCATTGTTTTTGGATAAGATGTTATAAGTTGAAAGGAGCCATCTGATCAGGATCTGCTGTGTTTGTTTGTGAATCTACAATAGATCTGACTCTGTATTAGAACTACAAAGCTAATACATATTCATGATGTCACTATATTTCTTAAATAAATTTATATTCATGGAGCAAAGGAAAAAGTGTTAAATAGTTTGTGTTGCCATGCCAATTAAGAGTTCTACATGGATCCAGATTCTTTAACAATTTTGATAGTGCATGGTACAAATACAATTTATGTAGAGTTTGGGTACATTCTGCCATGTAGTATTGGAGGAAATGGTGTTTACAGTGGTTAACCATATATCATAAAGGGAATTGACTGTGCCTATGGCGCCGGGTCGATTCCATATTGATGTTTTCCTTAAATTACTTCTTATATGAATTCTGAACAGGGAAAGGGTAAATGTATATTCCTCACAAGGCGATTTGTGGCTTGCTCTTCATAAAAAAAGATTCTTATTATTATAATGTAACATAGTCCTAGTAACCTTCCGCGGGCCAACATAATGAAACCTCAATTATTGCACATTTTCAGCGGCATTCCATCCAAATGACAGTAACAAAAATAGTAAAATACACTTTACTCCTCGCAAGCTGCTTGGCACCACAACCTCTGAGTAATGACCTTTGGATTAGTCCATTTCAATAGGTTGATGCGAAACATGTGACATATTTCTTTCTTTCTTAATTGTTTAAATTTATAATTTCATTATCAATATATATATATATACAATCTGTCGTGGCGCAATAGGTAGCGCGGAGGACTAATGATCTTAAGCGGCTGCCTAATCTTTAAAAATAATTTGAATGATGCGAGTTTGAGGCCTGTCGTATGCATATATTTTTTGTTGACGAATATTTTGCTGCTATTTTCTATTGTAAATATATGAGTTTCAAAACAGTTTAGTGGTGTTTTTTAACTTTTTTATATTTTCATTCCCATCATTTTATTAAAATTATATCATTTCATAACAATATTCAGTATGTCTATAACATTTTCAATTATTTTTCTAATATTCTCCCTATACTTCCATTCTGGAGCCATTTTATTTCACAGTCATGTAACTAGCACACTGTGTAATACTTAAAAATCATTGTTATTTTGTGCAAATGAAAAGAAATGTCACAGTGTGTAGGTTTATCATCACTTGTACAGCTATACAAGTGCGCTTTTATAGGATGACTGCGACCCTGGCGATCCAGGGTCTGAGCGGGTATGGTTCTTAAGAACACCCAGTTACATTTGGCGCCCAACGGGGGACTGTAACTGTTACACTGCATGAGCTGCGAGTTCGATTTCCAGTCGTTCTCATACCCATAGAAGTTTGGGACAAATTTCAACCTGCTTGGGGAGTATGTCACAGTGTGTAGGTAATGGTTTATAATCACGTGTACGGCCTTTCTGTATAAGAGTGCTTTGATGGCGACGTGGTAGAGTGCATGGTTTACGGACATTTCGCTACACAGCGTTTCGTTACCCTGACCATTTCGCTAGTCATTTCGCAACCTTACGGGAAGCCATTTCGCTACCCTGTCACCCAATTAATTATAATTATTCACAGATTTAATTGATTTGGATGATAACAGTTTAACAGATGAAAAAGATACCTTAACCAATTTGAAATACCGAGCGTAGCAGCATAGGCAAACAGTTTGGATCCGAATGAAACACAGTAAATTAGTTAATTCGCATATAAGATATAGCTGTTCGGAAATATGTTCAACGTAAGTATATCACAAAACTAACAATTAGGACTGTTCTATGTGTAGTATCTGAAACTTAGTTGACTGTTTACACATAATTATAACTGTGTGAGATCATCTAGTTCCAAACTGCATCTAATAAAAATTGCACCGCGCCGATGACCCAGACGTCATAATTGTTTGTAATTAATGATTGTTTGTTTCACAAACAATACATCGGCATAATCGATATAGTTAATTATATTAATTCTAAGTCATTATTTATATTTCATTTATACAGGGTCTGTATTTCTAAAAGACACATCATTCATCCTCTGACATAACACTTTATTTTCCTTAATTTACCAGTATTCCTATAATTCTATTTTGTATCTGAATATATAGAGGATCTTACATGAGTGTTCTTGATTATTGGATTTATTAAATGAGTCTTTTTAAAACGATAAAAAACGAGCTTTAGCGAGTTTTTTTATCGTTTTAAAAAGACGAATTTAATAAATCCAATAATCATGAACACGAATGCAAGATCCTATTTATAACATAACACACACAAATGTTATTTGCAGCCAATATTTCAGCAGTAATGTGGATTGTTATAAATTCTCCTTACATATAGAAATGATGAATGAAAGTTGTTATTAGGTTCGCTAGGTAACTGGGACAAAGTAGGTCCAAATTTTCCAACTTTATTTTTACTTACTGTCATATCAACCAGGATCTAATTCAGACCTCTCTGGTATTCAATTTAACTGTGATAGTTTATGATACAAAAACATACAGAAACACGTCAAAATAAATTTTGAGTTACAGTTTGACATACATAGTTACAAACACGTCACGTTATGACGTCATTGTACACAACATGTGTCTATGTAAAGCGCGCCATTTACATGAAGACCCACATACAGTCGCCAACACGTCCGACACTCACTGTCAATGGGATTCGAAATGAGCATTCGTTTTGGTATATTAAGCCCTTCATTAGTGTTGTATGTATACACATGTACATGGACATTTCCACCGAGAAAAAAATCTCGATTCAAGTTCAGTGAAAATGTTTGAAATGGACAAAAGATTCAGTACGAACTGCTGCATAAAATGTGTTGGAACAGGAGGAAGATTTTCGCGATGAGCTGAGTTAGTGAGTACAGCATATTTGAAATATGTTTGTGCTGTGCTGGATTCAGATGAATATAGTTGTTGATTCATGAGATATTTGTATGAGTAGAAATCTGCATAAACAGAAGGACATGCGGTGAAGAAAATGCAAAGTTGTGGAGGCATTTTAAATGTAGAATGGATTGTATGGGTCAGAGTAGCTGGTAGGTCTTTTTGGCATACATTTTGTATATGATTTCTGACAGCGATTACAATTTGTATTATTTTATCGAAATTAAGGCGCAAGTGCCAACAATCATTTGGCATCTATCGTGACTCAATCGTGGACAGGTAGGTCGACCACCGTCCGCCAGTTTGTTTGTTTTGACAGCGCGTATGAATCGTTCGAATGTCATTCGGTCGTTCGAATGTTATTCACTAGTGAATATATGCCCATGATTATCAAAAAATAAATGATAGTGTTACGTCACGCTGAAGCCACGAGTTATGTTATAAAAATATTTATTATATGTTAATAAATTCGACTCTCATATCACTAACCACCCGCAACAATATTGGTTTTCCTATTAAATTTGATAGGTAGCGAAACGTGCAGGTAGCGAATGGTCAGGGTAGCGAAATGACTTCTCGATGGTTAGCGAAATGACTGTAGCGAAATGATATGGGTAGCGAAACGTCTGACAACCGAGTGCATGACTGCGATCCAGGTTCGGTCTGAGCGAGTATGTTTCTTTATAAGAACACCTGGTTAAAGAAAAAATAAAATATTACATGTTACTGACGGGACTCTTACGCATGACCCACAACTCATTGGTAAAACAATTTGATTAATTCGACCTGACTGACTTAGCTAGTGGTGCTGGAACATATGTAAGAGTCAAAAATATTATCTTAAATTGTAAGTAAACACCTGTCACCCCAATTTCGAGGACTAGTTCAATATTGTAAATACCCTCACACCTCAAAGTGTTTTGTTAACTGTACACATTGTATCATTGTACCCAACATTGTTATTTTCGGGAATTTTGTTTAGTGACAGAAAACCAAGGTGTCCCTGTATGAGCTGTCTAATCTGGGTATACCGGATGAAAAAGTGTACTTGAGTAAATGTTAACGAAGTCCAATTAGACACATCCTAAAATGGTTATAGCTGAGCATCTAGTCTCATCAATGAACTGTAAGACAGCATTCTATTTTTGTGATGATTGCCGTCTGCCGCAATATCGTTAAAACCGAAACTAGCTCGATAGAGTCGTACGCAAAAGTGGACTAGCTGAGCATCATGAAAGTTGTGCGTAAAAAAGGGCATGAAAGTCGTCATAAAAAAGGAATGATTATTATAATGTAACATAGTCCTACCTGTCGCGTGCCAACATACTGGAACCTCAATCATTATAAGTTTTCGGCGGCATAAAGTCCGAATAATGTTAAGTGTAAATGTTAAGTGTTAATACCATAAGTGTACACTTTATTTCTCGCAACACGCTTCGCGGCTTGCTCGTCATTTCATAATAAAAGTTCACTTTTTTTACAATACAACTTATCTGTTGCACCCTCTCAAGTATATTTATAGGCATCTGTAAAGTTTGTTTGATAAAGACATGTTTTATTTACAGTAATTCGTCGAATCGAGTCAATTTCAAGATGGCGGCAACTGTCAGAAGAAATTTGAAGAATGTCCGAAATGTAGCGATAAGAATTTTCTAACAAAAATGACTGTACCTCGATTTATTACCCGATTTACGGCCTCGCCGAATCATTTGAATTTCTCAGGAATTTACATGTCAAATTCGGATTTTCGGTGCTGGTCAATGCTTTCAAATGAAAACTCCCGAAATAGCCTAATTCACTTTTGACACGCAGTTTTTTTTGGGCTTAACCATCTACCGTAGAGCGAATCGACGGTGCCTTCGGGGCTCGGTCGATTCTCTATTAATTATATTTATTTGTTATAATTGCACACTGACACAGGAAATGTTGGCCATGCCAGAAACAGTATCATCATACCTATATCATATCAGAAGCAAACAGAGCAGCTCCGGGTCAGACGGCTAATATAGCAGCAGTCTGAACTGGGTCTACCCTGCTTGCCAAGGCGCATAAAGGCGCATTTTTGGAGTAACGGGTTAAAACATTTGATCAGTTTGAACAGTTTCACCAGTATCGACTTTCCAATATATCCACCAGAGACACTTCTACTATACCATTGGACATTTTCCAGAAAAGGTTTGATACAAGGGTTCTGTTAACATGGATGTATATATCGTCTCCTTGCATGGTGCTCACAGTTAAGTATTCCGTCCATTTGGATAATGGGGACACTGAAAAACATTGTAATGAAACTTGTTTGTGTCACCTTTGAAGCATGACAGACATATAGGGATCACTTTGTCCATCGTCGTCGTCGTCGTTGTCGTCGTCACACTCTTCTTGTCCGGCCTGTCATTGAATTTAATTTTCACACATGGAACAGGCATACTGAGAGTAAGTGCCATGCACAAGGTCCATAACAATAACTTCAATAATGTTGGAGTTATTCCCCTTTTTCATTTTTTTTCTGGCAAATACGTTCTTTTCTACTGATGCCATTGAATTCAAACTTCACACATTGAACAGTCTTGGTGAGAAGAAGTGTCATGCACAAGGTCCATAACTGTAGATTCAGTAGTTTTGGAAGTATTCCCCTTTTCATTTTTTTCTCCGGCTAATAAGTCCTGGGTCCATGCTTATAAAGATTTTAGTTGAGTCTGAGATCGTTCTCAAGCTTTTGATTGGTCAGATTTGAGCCTTTGGCTCAAATCTGACCAATCAAAAGCTTGAGAACTCAAATCTGACCAATCAAAAGCCTGAGAACGAAACTCAGACTCAACTAAAAGCTTTATAAGCATGGACCCTGTTCTACTGATTCCATTAAATTTGAACTTCACATATCACACTTTGGTCATTATTCACAGTATTGTTTTTCTTACGTGTAGATCATGCTCCAAGTTAGGTAGCATCATAGCTGGGTTTATGTTATACCCATTAACATATACATGCACTGCAATTGTGTCAAGTTTAAAATTGGTGGTAAGAGCGTCAGTATGCAGGCAGGCAATATAAGTGTTACGAGGAAAAACGCATTCTGATTGGTCAATGTAAAACAAATTGAAGCATATGAATCTACGATATGCTGTCGGAAACAGAATTACTATAACCGTATTCATACGCACGTTCGTAGTAAAAGTAGTACAAATGTAGATAAACATATTTTTTAAGTTCTCTGAAGAAGATATATTATGTTTCCACCATGACGAGGCTGTTGTTGAATGTTGTCAGAGGGCATACAATGAATCCATCAAAACTCACATAGGAGACAAAATTAAGAACAGCGATTCAAACATTAATCCAAGAATGAATCAGGAGGAAACATGTCCTGTAAAATCCTTGAAAACATACCTGGTAAAACTGCACCCGGAATCGAACCACTATTTTCAGCAACCCGAATGTTTAGGCGATTATGAAGAATCATTGTACGCGTCCAGGGCAGCTGGTGAGCGTGTGCTGAATGAAGTGATGGAAACCATTTCTGTTGATGGAAAAGTAGTAAAGTCAAGCAGGCAAAGCCACATGCAAGACGCAACCACCACCAAAACACCGATAGACAGCATGACACACACACACACACACACACACACACACACACAACCACACACCCAAACGCACTGGTTTTCAAATGTTTGTACAAATCACTGCGTCCGGGCGACAGTTACATTAGAATGGGGATACCCGTGGCATATCTGGATATTTTCAGCAGTATATCGGCGGTTTATAAGTTTGCGACATATAAACCACCGACATACTGCCGCTAATCTTCAGATACGCGACGCATATACTCCTAAATGTCTGCTTAAATATGAATCTGGTGCATTTTTTACTAATTCTGATTCGAACTTTTGAGCAAATATTGACCGAGTGTCAAACATCCAAATGAGAGGTGTTACTCGATGTATTACAGTAGAACCCCTCTAATGCGACCACTTAATGAATAAATATAGATGTCCTTATAAGCAGGTGGTTGCTTAATGCAGGACAAAAGTAGGAGCTTTCTGTATTACTTTTGTCCTGCATTAAGCTACCACCTGCATCTGGCACCCATAATTATACCTCTGTTAGGTGGTCGCATTAGCGGGGTTTTACTATATCTGAATCTAAGCTATATTCAAATGCAAGTCATATTACGAATACTTAGCTTTGATATTGAACTGTGACATTCATCGTGAAGCTGGATGCACTGCCACTGGATAATCGCGGTAAGGGCTAATCTAGCGTAAAGGATCTTCCTCGTTTGACGTTCCAAAACTTAAGCATTGATAGAGAGAAGTTTATTGACCACGGTCAGTAAATTATCCTGACACAGGACCAACTACTGCCGCTCTCATCTGCTGAACACCAAGCCTAAGTGTTTGGTATTATATTGCCGGGGATCGAAACCGCCAATCAAACTCTTTAAAAGTCTGCCAATTGAGATAACTGGATGGTCGAACTTCCTCTTGAAGAGAAGCAATTAACTCAAGATTGACAAATGTAGACACAAAAATGATAAAAAATGAGAAAATAAAATAATTCAAATCCTGTTAAGAAAGGGGACATCGTAACACGAAATGAATTGTTGTTTCAAATCACGTTAACGATGCGGCAATGTAACGTAATTTGAAAAAAAACTGCGTGGCCCCTGTGCCTATCGTATACATGTATTGTGTTCATTTAATACAAATTGAAAACTAGAAAACTGACCCAGTCAGGGAGAGCCCTGCAGATGATCTTTTGTTGAACATGTCGTTACGCTGCCCAAACCTTTGAACGTGAGTTGAAAACAAAAAATCATTTCACGTTACGATGTCCCCTTTCTTAATGGGATTAAACCTTTTTTCCATTTCTCTTTTTTTTATTCATTTCACGTGTCTACAACGTCCTATGGCTATTATGCGGATACAGCGTTTACATAGACTGTAGAGCTTCGAAGAATGACCATCAATTAAAATGGCTCACATAAACCCTTGATATTTGTAAGATGATCTCTACAAACTGTCTTGAAGGAATTTCCATTTGACTACATCTTAAAGAGAAGGTTAAAAACACATCTCAAATTGTAGTCGTTATCATGGGCCTATGCTGTTGGACGATTCATCTTGCATGATCGGGCCCCAGGGTTATAAACCGTGTTGCTAGTATCTGAGATCATTCCCAAGCATCTGAATGGCCAGATTTTGATCTTGTTCAGAATCTTACCAATGAGATACTTGAGAATGAACTCAGACTCAAAATCAGAAGTTTTATAACCTTGTACGCAGCATTCGTTCTCTGTGTTTTTCAACACATAGTGCAAGTTGAAGCTAAATATACGAGATCTACTTATATACGAGGTTATCGTCACTTACATGTACTACATGTATATAAAATCTAACCCTTATCGTGCAGAAAAGATTATTTCTGCCAAAACACTGATATGTTGCATGCTATACTTCTGATTCGTACAAGCGTTTGAGAAACTGTTGACCGAGTAGAAGCGTTTGCTAAGCTGTTGGCCGAGTGTCCAGCAGCTTGTATCCTGATGAGACACTGAGTTACTCGGCGTCTCATATGGAGCCAATGAGTTTGCAAATGCACGTCCGGTCACGTCCGGTCACGTCCGGTCGCGTGTAGCATTATTAACCCCTTCCCTCAGAGGCAATGTTAGATACAACCTCTTTGAACTAGAGGTTTGTTTTTGTCACAAAAACAGACGTCTCCCCCTCCCATTCTCTTTCCAATACACAAGTGTAATGTCTGAAACTCCAAACTTATCAGGGTCTAATTGTAAGTCACCAGGGGCAATAATTCATACATTATCAGGGGGAGGCAATTCAAAAACCCCGAGTACACAACAACACATGCTGCTCAACATTCCTGTGAAGTTTGGTGACTCTAGTACTAGTGGTTTCAGAGATACGCACGACACAAAGTAAAGTTTATTTTATTTTAAGTCATAAGGGGCAGTAACTCCAAAGTTATCAAAGGGATACAATTAAAAAAAATTATGCACAACAACTCATGCAGGTGAACATTCCTGAGAAGTTTGGTGACTCTAGCCCTACTGGTTTCAGAGATATGTGCAGCACAAAGTTTCTCTAATTTTAAGTAATCATATTAGGGGCAATACCTCAAGAATTATCAGGGGAGACAATTCAAAAATCCCAGGTGCAGAACAACTCATGCTGGTCAACATTCCTGGGAAGTTTGGTGACTCTAACCCTAGTGATTGCAGAGATATGCACCACACTAAGTAAAATTTGTCTAATTTTAAGTCATCAGGGGCAGTAACTCCAAAATTAACAGGGGGAGACAATTAAAAAATCCCATGTGCACAACAACTCATGCTAGTGAAAAATCCTGTGAAGTTTGGTGACTGTAGCACTACTGGTTTCAGAGATACGCGCGACACAAAGTTTGTATAAATTGAAGTGTTCATATCAGGGACAATAACTAAAAACTTATCAGGGGGAGACAATTCAAAAAGCAAAGGCGCACATCAACTCATGCGGGTAAACATTCCTGTGAAGTTTGGTGACTCCAGTACTAGCGGTTTCAGAGATACGCGCGACACAAAGTTTTTTCTAATTTTAAGTCATCAGGGGCAATAACTCCAAGGTTATCAGGGGAGACAATTCAAAAAACCCAGGTGCACAACAACTCATGCTGGTAAACATTCCTGTGAAGTTTGGTTACTCTAGCCCAACTAGTTTCAGAGATACACGCGACACAAATTTGTGACGGACAGACAGACAGAAGGACGGACAGACGGACGGACGGACGGACAACTCTGGCAAAAACAATATGTCTCCCCATAAATGGGGGATACATAATAAGCCTACGAAAGGGAGCATTAACAAGAGAAAAGGAATACTTCAGAATTTTGTAGTTTGAATCCAGTGTGATAAATAGAGAATTTACTCCTATAGGAGCAAATGCTCTATTTATCACAATGGTTTCACAAAGTGACTTTTACAGAGTCGTCAAAAGTCGTCAATATGAGGGAAACGGTAAATAGATCAAAGCAGAACCAGTGCCCTTGAAGTACGTGCACCACCCATTCATCAGACCCACATTCATCCTAAACTGATATTTAAGCCATGATCCAAGGTTTTAAAACTTAAAAATTAGAAAGTTCAAAATCTGACCAGGCAGATACTTGATATCAAACTTCGGCTCCAGCAATAACATCGGAGCTTTAGTATTACATTCATATCAGCATTCTTTTAACAATGAAATATGTTCCTGGGTTAGTTACGTTTTGCGAAAAATCCGCAAATTTATCAACTATACATTATATGTAGTTAAACATACACCCATGTGGAGATCAACTAGACGCAACAACTCGAACAAGCATTCGCTAAAATGGTTAATACATTTTAGTAGCAGTTATATTGTCACAGCGTTCCTTTTGGGCTTTGTCATTGGTGTAATTTGGACAATGGGTTTAAGAAAGAATCACATTATATAGAACAAGCATTTTACAAATGGCGAATGAAGTGTAGAGTACCAGTAGTGCCCTGCATGTTTTGAATGAATCTGCTTTAACCCATTCTCTTAATATATTGACGTCTGTTGGTGCGTCAGGTACAATCACCTTTTGAAACCATTGTGATAAAGAGAGCGCTTGCTCCATAGGAGAAAATGCTCTCTTTATCACAATGGTTCCAAATCTATACAATTCTAAGCGTGTCCTTTTCCTCAGTAAATGGTCCTTTTCGGTAGATTTATTCAAAGATGCTGGGTCTAAAAATAGCCTATCAGGGTATTGGTTAATAGCAAAGGAGTTATATTTTTTCCATTATAATAACCACCTACCGTATGCATTTCTTTTGGGATCATTTACACATGTTGCTAAATCACATCAGTGGAGTGCACAATTATCATAGGTTTAGAGTATCAGTCAGTACTTCTAGTGAACCATGTATAATTACTCATTCAAAGAGTGAATATTGTACATGTACTGATACTAGAAATTATTCCCTTCCTAAAGTTAAATGATAAAGACATAGAGGATCTGTTGCGAGTTGTCTTTTAAGATCACATGTTCCTAAACGAGCCTTAGAAAATGTCATTAAGCGAGCCTTGGCGAGCCTTCGCGAGCTTAATAGCATGTTCTTGGTGAGTTTAGGAACATGTGATCTTAAAAGACAACGAGCATCAGATTCTTTTTCTCACATAACAAACACAAGTGTATTTTCGCCGTTTAAATGACATGTAAACATCGGTTTCTATAGTTTGGTGCCAATTAGCCCCGGTGCGTTTGTTGCGTCTACTTGCCCCATCAAGTCATTTTGGACACATGAAACCTAGGATGTAATATAGTCCTATGCTGTCAATAAGTCACAGCTAGCCCATTAATCGCATGTCGTACATCGTGTACATTCGCATAAGAGTGCCCTTAAGCACAAGAGTGCATACAAGCCAAAGATAGCAACATACAGTTTTTAATCAAATGTTCAAAAGTATTTTGCGAAATAACAGCTCGCTTTACTTTTCCATGCTAAAACTAATATCTTCTCAATCTCTGAGCTATCATTGTCTCAGAAATTCGATTTTAAAGCGTTTGAGAAACTGTTGACTGAGTGTCTAACACCTTTCTGAGTGTCTAACATCTTTGCTTATTGTCTAACACCTTACTGAGTGTCTAACACCTTACTGAGTGTCTAACACCTTAATGAGTGTCTAAAACTTTACTGAGTGTATAACACCTTACTGGGCTTTCTAACACCTTGCTGAGTGTCTAACATCTTGCTGAGTGTATAACACTTTACTGAGTGTCTAACACCTTACTGAGTATCTAACACCTTACTGGGTGTCTAACACCTTACTGAGTGTCTAGCACTTTACTGAGTGTCTTACACCTTACTGAGTGTCTACCCAGCCAACATTCTATATCGGGCCGATGTCGGTAAGATATCGCTTTCTATATCGGGCCGATGTCGGGTCCAATATCGGCTGCAAACGCAAAAGATGTCGGCACGATGTCGGCTGTGTATATCGGCCCAACATCGGTTCGATGTCGGCCCGATGTCTGCTGTGTATATCGGCCCAACATCGGTTCGATGTCAACCCGATGTCGGCTGTGTATATCGGCCCAGCATCGGTTTGATGTCGGCCCGATGTCAGCTGTGTATATCGGCCCAACATCGGTTCGATGTCGGCCCGATGTCTGCTGTGTATATCGGCCCAACATCGGTTCGATGTCAACCCGATGTCGGCTGTGTATATCGGCCCAGCACCGGTTTGATGTCGGCCCGATGTCAGCTGTGTATATCGGCCCAACATCGGTTCGATGTCAACCCGATGTCGGCTGTGTATATCGGTGTGACATCCTATAGATGTAGGCCCGATGTCAAATCGTATATCGGTATGATATCATGATGATATCGGCCCAATATCGGCTATATATATCTGCATGACACGGTCCCGAAATAGGCTCATGTAGTTTTGATATAGGCCCAACATGCAATCGGCCCTACACCAGAACTACATCGGCCACCTATTCCTTCTTGTTAAACCTTATTCTACAGCGAGCCCATCCGCAATATCATGTGTGCTTCATATTTTAACTTCAGCCATTTTTTTTATTCAGATGAGATGTCAAGTTACTCGGCATGTCATCTGGAGCCAAGCATTTTCCATAAGACACTGTAGGCATAAATGGTAGGATAAGGTTTGAAGGTCTGACAACTTTCCAACATCAGACCAAAATAACACTAATTACAATCAAGGTTTACAAATAATGCAGCCAACAACATGAGAAAAAGGACCTTCAGGCTTCGTTAACTAACAATGAAAGACAACAGAACTGCCATTGATATATTCAATCAGTCAACACTGCAATTGTTTCCTATTCATTTCTTAGCACATAATGATAAAAAAAATACTCCAAGTATACATATCCTGTTAGATAAACCCCAAGGTCGTTTTTATTATGATGTCAGATGTATTACATCCATCCAGGCTTTTTTCTACAACCAACACCATGTTATAATCAATTTTATTTTATTTGTTAATACAAAGCATTAATAACAAGTAAAGTAAAAAAAAAAGCATTAACTCATTCCCTCATCTTGGCGTCTTTCGGCGCATATGTACAAGACACTTTTTGAAACCATTGCGATAAATAGAGCATTTGCTCATTTGAAACAATTGCTCTGTTTATCAAAATAGTTTCAAATCTACAAAACTCTGATTTTTTCTTTTTTTCTAATAAATGCTCCTTTTTATTAGAAATGTTCATATAGGTTGATTCTAAAAATAGCATACTACAGTAATACCTTACTGAGTGTCTAACACTTTACTGAGTGTCTAGCACCTTACTGAGTTCTAACACTTTATTGAGTGTCTAACACCTTACTGAGTGTCTAGCACCTTACTGAGTGTCTAACACTTTACTGAGTGTCAAACACCTTACTGAGTGTCTAACACGTTACTGAGTGTCTAGCACCTTAGTGTCTAACTCTTTACTGAGTGTCTAACACCTTACAGAGTGTCTAGCACCTTAGTGTCTAACACTTTACTGAGTGTCTAACGCCTTACTGAGTGTCTAACACTTTACTGAGTGTCTAGCACCTTACTGAGTGTCTAACACCTTACTGAGTGTCTAGCATCTTAGTGAGTGTCTAACAATTTACTGAGTGTCTAACACTTTACTGAGTGTCTAACACCTTACTGAGTGTCTAACACGTTACTGAGTGTCTAACACTTTACTGAGTGTATAACAACATACTGAGTGTCTAACACCTTATTGAGTGTCTAACACTTTACTGAGTGTCTAACACCTTACTGAGTGTCTAACACTTTACTGAGTGTCTAACACTTTACTGAGTGTCTAACACCTTACTGAGTGTCAAACACTTTACTGAGCGTCTAACACCTTACTGAGTGTCTAGCACTTTACTGAGTGTCTAACACTTTACTGAGTGTCTAACACCTTACTGAGTGTCTAACAACTTACTGAGTGTATAACACTTGACTGAGTGCCTAGCACCTTAGTGTCTAACACTTTACTGAGTGTTTAACACCTTACTGAGTTTTTAACACTTTACTGAGTGTCTAACAATTTACTGAGTGTCTAGCGCCTTAGTGTCTAACACCTTACTGAGTGTTTAACACCTTAATGAGTGTTTAACACTTCACGGAGTGTTTAACACCTTACTGAGTGTTTAACACTTTAACGAGTGTTTAACACCTTAGTGTCTAAGACCTTACTGTGTATTTAACACCTTGCTGAATGTCTAGCACCTTACTGAGTGTCTAACACTTTACTGAGTGTCTAACACCTTACTGAGTGTCTAACACCTTACTGAGTGTCTAACACTTTACTGAGTGTCTAGCACCTTAGTGTCTAACTATTTACTGAGTGTATAACACCTTACTGAGTGTCTAACACTTTACTGAGTGTCTAGCACCTTAGTGTCTAACACTTTTCTGAGTGTCTAACACCTTACTGAGTGTCTTACACTATACTGAGAGTCTAGCACCTTAGTGTCTAACACTTTACTGAGTGTTTAACACCTTACTGAGTGACTAACACTTTACTGAGTGTCTAGCATCTTACTGAGTGTCTAACACTTTACTGAGTGTCTAACACTTTACTGAATTTCTAGCACCTTAGTGTCTAACACTTTACTGAGTGCCTAGTACATTAGTGTCTAACACCTTACTGAGTGTTTAACACCTTACTGAGTGTTTAACACTTTACTGAGTGTCTAACACTTTACTGAGTGTCTAGCACCTTAGTGTCTAACTCCTTACTGAGTGTTTAACACCTCACTGAGTGTTTAACAATTTACTGAGTGTATACCACCTTACTAAGTGTCTAACACTTTACTGAGTGTCTAGCACCATAGTGTCTGACACTTTACTGAGTGTCTAGCACCTTAGTGTCTAACACGTTTCTGAGTGTCTCACCTCACTGAGTGTTTAATACCTTGCTGAGTGTTTAACACTTTACTGAGTGTCTAGCACCTTACTGAGTGTCTAACACTTTACTGGGTGTCTAACACCTTTCTGAGTGACTAACACTTTACTGAGTGTCTAACACTTTACTGAGTGTCTAACACCTTACTGAGTGTCTAACACCTTACTGAGTGTCTAACACTTTACTGAGTGTCTAACACTTTACTGAGTGTCTAGCACCTTAGTGTCTAACACTTTACTGAGTGTATATTACCTTACTGAGTGTCTAACACTTTACTGTGCGTCTAGCACCTTAGTGTCTAACACCTTACTGAGTGTCTTACACTATAATGAGAGTCTAGCACATTAGTGTCCAATACTTTACTGAGTGTCTAACACCTTACTGAGTGTCTAACACTTTACTGAGTGTCTAGCATCTTAGTGAGTGTCTAACACGTTACTGAGTGTCTAACACTTTACAGAGTTTCTAACACCTTACTGAGTGTCTTACACTATACTGAGAGTCTAGCACATTAGTGTCTAACACTTTACTGAGTGTCTAACACCTTACTGAGTGTCTAACACTTTACTGAGTGTCTAGCATCTTAGTGAGTGTCTAGCACGTTACTGAGTGTCTAACACTTTACTGAGCGTCTAGCACCTTAGTGTCTAACACCTTACTGAGTGTCTTACACTATACTGAGAGTCTAGCGCATTAGTGTCTAACACTTTACTGAGTGTCTAACACCTTACTGAGTGTCTAGCATCTTACTGAGTGTCTAGCACCTTACTGAGTGCCTAACACTTTACTGAGTGTCAAGCATCTTAGTGCCTAACACTTTACTTAGTTTTTAACACCTTACTGAATGTCTAACACCTTACTGAGTGTCTAACACTTTACTGAGTGTCTTACACCCTACTGAGTGTCTAACACTTTACTGAGTGTCAAGCATCTTAGTGCCGAACACTTTACTTAGTGTTTAAAACTTTACTGAGTGTCTAACACCTTACTGAGCGTCTAACGCTTTACTGAGTGTCTAACACCTTACTGAGTGTCTAACACCTTACTGAGTGTCTAACACATTTCTGAGTGTCTAACATCTTACTGAGTGTTAATACTTTACTGAGTGTCTAACACCTCACTGAGTGCCTAACACCTTACTGAGTGTTAATACTTTACTGAGTGTCTAACACCTCACTGAGTGTCTAACACTTTACTGTTTAATCCGGTGCTAGAGAGCGTGAATAGTGTTGCACTTTTAACTATTGTTCATGAACAGACTCAATAAAACCGAGTCTGCAATTTTCCCTTTTTGCATTCGAAGGACCTCATCTTATCGGAATTTATTTGTACCAGAACCGAACATTAGATGTTATTTTTGCACAGCAAGGTCGGCGTCAGTAGTGTGTACCATATTAATAATACTGTAACGAAGATGTATTTTGCCGTGTTTTCAAAAGTTATCTCCCTTGTATAAGTTGACTACATTTGTTTTCGGTTCCCGAACTTTCTAAATTTGGCTTCAAACATTCTAAAGATCCCGTTACAAGGTAGATATATGAATTGTTTAGTATTCTTATCCTTCAAAAAGATCAGTCAGACCCAGTTTATATGTATAGCACTTGTGTTATTTGTTTATTCATTGATTGTATAGCGATCTAGCTCAGTGATCATGTTTCAGTTATGAGGCGCTCATTCGGTATCGCACACGCACAGACTGCGTGGTCATCTAGAGTAGATTCCCTTGGTTTTGAGAGATACGTTAACCAGGCGGCGCCACATGCACACTGGCGTATATAAACCCCTCGCTTCACTCTGTTCAGCCTGACCGAAATTGTCAGCCGACCAGTTAACATCGCAAGGAATAAATAGAAGAACGACCACAGCAATAGTATATTACATGTACTTGTATATTGATTGGGAGATCGGAGACTTTGGACAAGTGCTGGAAACCTTCAGGCATTAATGCAATGCAGAAGAACCCCAGAACTAGCTCCGGGTCGCCACTTCTGTCTTTATAGTTTGAGACCGACTTCATTGGTTTATTTTATACAGCTATTAGTAGCTGGGTGCATCCATACCTGGACAGGTTTGGAGGTGTTTCAGACCGAGTGTCTGAAGGCAGTAATTTAGCTCTGGGAGCAAGGTTAAACCGAAGTCATATTTTGTGGTCTGAGGTCATAGTTTTAGGTTTGGAACCATAAATCATATTTTTAGGTTTGGAACCATAAATTGAGGTTCCAGGTAGCTTACGCATATTCCTTGAGGGTTTTGTATACGCCAGTGGTTATAATCACTAATCACTGTTTGATTCTTTTTAAGGCAAGAAGCCATAAATCATTGTTTGTGATTTTAAAGTTAATTCTGTTTGAGGCAGACAGCCAATTCCAATCATTTTGCATAATCATTATACATAATTAGTTGTAGTTCTAAACCCATTTTTAGTGTTTCATTGTTCTTTAATCATAGGCTAGGTAGCCCCAAGAAAAATTATATATTCTTGTCCATTTTTGTATTGATATATTGAATCCGCTCGGTACATAGCTCGGTGCACGTTACAGAAATTTGGTGGCAGCGTGGTGGGATAATTATTATAACCACCACCAGTTATATCTTACCCACAAACACTCAAAATGGACTCCGAGTATATTGATGACAGAATCCTTAGTCTAGAAACTAGACTAACGGAACTTCAGACTCAAGCTGAAATAACAAAGCTCCAAAACGAAATATCTGTTCTGGAGCAGAAATGCAGTTTCACTCAGCAACCATGTATGCCAAAACGTGACTCGGGCATTGCCTCGTCAAGTCAGACCCGTGGGTTTGACCTCGAGCAACCTACATACAGCATTCAAGCTAGTTCACATAGCAAGTCACCTATGCTGACTCCTATTTTGAAAAGACGGTATCGAACAGCTGATAGAGCTCAAGAAATGCCTTCTGATGCTGGAGCCAAACCGAAAACCTCGACACCCAAACCAACCTTTGGAGAAAAGTTTCCACTGGAACCCAAGCAAGCTCCTCACAAACAAACTGGTGTCAAGGTGAAACCTGCAACATATGATGGTTCGGGTTCATGGAACGACTACAGGTCGCATTTTGAAGCTTGCTCCAAAATAAATGCCTGGACTAAGGAAGAGAAGGGACTCTACCTTTCAGTCTCACTACGTGGCCAAGCCCAGGGCATCTTGAGTAACTTATCAAAGGATGCAAATGATTTTGAAAAATTGATGACAGCTCTGGAGGAAAGGTTTGCGCCCCCAAACCAAGCAGAGTTGCATAGAGCCCAGCTTCGAGAGAGGCGCCAGAAAGCATCTGAGACACTCTCTGAAATGGCCCAAGACATAAGAAGACTTACGAACCTTGCTTATCCGTCAGCACCTGCTGATGTGAGAGATGTCTTGTCCAAGGAGCAATTTATTGATTCCTTGGTTAGCTCAGACATGAGGCTTAGAGTTAAACAAGCGAGGCCGGCGGACTTAAACGATGCTGTTAGGCACGCCTTGGAGCTTGAAGCATTTAACAGAGCAGAAAAGAAACTTACTTGGGCGAGACCAAAAGCTCAGAGTATAATCAGATCGTTTCTGATATAAAAGAGTTGAAAGAAGCCGTTTCAGAGATGAAACATGGGTTTGAGAGCATGAAAACCCAGAAACATGGTTTCCAGTCTAGACCAGAGGCTCATGTCAAAACGTTCCGCCCCAACACAAGAAAGTCTTATGGCCAGAGTGATCAGAGGAAAGCTTGTTTCAAATGTGGTTCCAAGTCACATTTCAAGAGGAACTGCCCACAAAATGATGGTTTGAAGGACACAGCTTCAAAGCCACATAGTATAAAATGTTCCAGTCCTAAAGGATCAGGCTTGTTTGTAAAAGCCAAAGTTAACAACTTTCAGTTGGACTGCCTCGTAGATACAGGTGCGACACTGAGCATCATAACTACTAGAGTTTGGGACAGGATTGGTGAAACCAAAATTGATAGTTTCAGCCAGAAAATAGTTTCTGCTTCAGGAACTCCATTAGATGTTCTGGGAAGAGCCGAGGTTAACATAGAGATTGAGGGCTCAAAATATCCAGTTCCAGTGATCATTGCAGATGTGGAAGTGGACGGAATATTAGGGTTGGACTTCATGAAGTCACACAAGGTGATTACAGATATTGCAAACAACAGTATGACAATTAATGGGACTCCTTGCTCACTGCAGACGGCTGGGAAAATAGGTTGTTTCAGAGTTGTTGTTTCAGAGCAGGTTTTATTGAAACCTAAATCAGAAACCGTGATTTATGGTAAGGTTTCTGGAGGGGAATGTTTGAGAAGGGACAACTTCTACATTGTTGAAACCTCTGAAAGACTTCTGAACAGTGGTGAGAGCCTAGTGGCTAGGTCTCTTGTTACAGCCAATCAAACTGTGCCAGTGAGGATTATGAACCTGTCAGATGAAGAAAAGGTCTTCAATGTTGGGACAAACATTGCAACTATGAGTCCGGTGACAGAGGTCCAAAACATTGATTCCAAACCCAAGGCTATAAAAGGTGTTCCAGAACATTTATTGGACTTGTATCAAATAATTGGGAGGACGGATGTCTGATGGTTAATTTAAGTAGATTCTATCAGTAAATTTTGACTCCCTGGAAAAGGGAACTTAAGTCATAAACTGAGATTTTACAGTTTCACTTTTATTTTGTTTTCACATACCGTTGTAAGGCAACAACATGATTAAATCAATGTTTATTTCATAACCTGTACTTGTAATTTTGTTCAGTCGGGACGACTGTACCCGGAGGCGTGGGTAATGTAACGAAGATGTATTTTGCCGTGTTTTCAAAAGTTATCTCCCTTGTATAAGTTGACTACATTTGTTTTCGGTTCCCGAACTTTCTAAATTTGGCTTCAAACATTCTAAAGATCCCGTTACAAGGTAGATATATGAATTGTTTAGTATTCTTATCCTTCAAAAAGATCAGTCAGACCCAGTTTATATGTATAGCACTTGTGTTATTTGTTTATTCATTGATTGTATAGCGATCTAGCTCAGTGATCATGTTTCAGTTATGAGGCGCTCATTCGGTATCGCACACGCACAGACTGCGTGGTCATCTAGAGTAGATTCCCTTGGTTTTGAGAGATACGTTAACCAGGCGGCGCCACATGCACACTGGCGTATATAAACCCCTCGCTTCACTCTGTTCAGCCTGACCGAAATTGTCAGCCGACCAGTTAACATCGCAAGGAATAAATAGAAGAACGACCACAGCAATAGTATATTACATGTACTTGTATATTGATTGGGAGATCGGAGACTTTGGACAAGTGCTGGAAACCTTCAGGCATTAATGCAATGCAGAAGAACCCCAGAACTAGCTCCGGGTCGCCACTTCTGTCTTTATAGTTTGAGACCGACTTCATTGGTTTATTTTATACAGCTATTAGTAGCTGGGTGCATCCATACCTGGACAGGTTTGGAGGTGTTTCAGACCGAGTGTCTGAAGGCAGTAATTTAGCTCTGGGAGCAAGGTTAAACCGAAGTCATATTTTGTGGTCTGAGGTCATAGTTTTAGGTTTGGAACCATAAATCATATTTTTAGGTTTGGAACCATAAATTGAGGTTCCAGGTAGCTTACGCATATTCCTTGAGGGTTTTGTATACGCCAGTGGTTATAATCACTAATCACTGTTTGATTCTTTTTAAGGCAAGAAGCCATAAATCATTGTTTGTGATTTTAAAGTTAATTCTGTTTGAGGCAGACAGCCAATTCCAATCATTTTGCATAATCATTATACATAATTAGTTGTAGTTCTAAACCCATTTTTAGTGTTTCATTGTTCTTTAATCATAGGCTAGGTAGCCCCAAGAAAAATTATATATTCTTGTCCATTTTTGTATTGATATATTGAATCCGCTCGGTACATAGCTCGGTGCACGTTACAATACTATACTGATTTAAGCATTTGACAACGTTTATAACTAACTCCCAACGACATTTAACCCTTTCAACGCAGAATCTTCAAATGGACTATTCCAAAATTCAAACAGGCTGCCAAGCTTACATTGATAAATCAGGGATTTTTCGAAAGAAACGAGCAACATGACAAACCGTGCAGACCCTGGTGAGAGGCTTTCCTCTAGGAACCCTCTCATTTGGGTCTATATTTTTGGAAAGGACATAAGTGACTCGTGACCCGCACAGTAAGAGTTAATAAAAGTTGTTGAATGAAAGTATTAACTATTAACCATTTCCCTCATATAAACATGTTTTCACGTATCTGCAAACTGAGTAGACCCAGATTAGACGGCTTCTATAGGCTCCGTCTGATTAGGGTCTGCTCTGTTTGCTGATGGAATTTGATAAAACTGTTTCTATACTTTCTAAAATGGCTACAATGTTTCACCTTCCATATTTCATTATAACTATTTTGTCTATGTATATTCAACAGGTACTGATTTTTTTTTATTATACATAGAAATAAAACAGGGAAAGGGGTTTTCCGCTGTTCAGTTCCTCGGCGCACCCTTTCTGAACCCAAATGTGAGGCTCGACGTCCGATCAGGATCTAAGCTGATTGTCACTCGATCCAGTCGCCAGCTGTCCAACCTGTACCAGATCCACATTGGAGCAGACATTTTCTCCCAACAGTGTACGGTATCGATGATCCGTGTGATGTTACTGACTATTGACACCTGGCTTAGCCAATTAATTGACAAATATATTATAGTTCGATTTTGACCCGTGAGCTGTGACCTATAGGACCAGTCCACCCGCAGAGGTAAAACGCGTCACATACCATGTATTTGTTCCGGGGTTACCTGTGGTTATACAGAGAAATAATAAGCATATACAGTAAAACCTCTCTATAACGGCCACTAAATTGTGATAATTAGTTGGTATCTAGGACAGGTGGCTGATTAAAGCAAGGTGAAAGTAAAACAGAACGTTCTGTTTTACTTTCACCTTGCTTTAAGCAGCCACCTGCCTTAACACAAAATACTTGATTTAATTTAATGGCCGTTATAGAGAGGTTTAACTGTATATACTAATACTGCACGATTACTACGAGCTTCTTGTGACAACCATTGTCCACTTACCCATAAATTAGAATGGTTGCAACTTCTATAAATAGAAAAGTGCAGTCACGGCTCAGCACTCGAAATCGAGCTATAGCAAGTAGGAGTGACCTGTCGTTTTTATTAATATATTTGGTTTTTACCAAACTATTCCATTCTATACAAAAGGGTTTTGTTTAAATTGACGAGCGAATTTCTCGTGAAGCTCGTGCAGCTGGTGAGACTCGAAGTCCGATTGCCTATACATTGTATAGTCAAACAACTTTTTTAAACAGCTGAATTTAGAATTTTAGATAAAAATGAAGGCAGCATTGTTGTCAGCAGTTTAGCGCAGTAGGTAAAGTCTAGGTACGCACAAGGCATTGCGGTAGTATTCTATTTTATTAAGCGTGGGTTCGAATCCCGCGTCGACCTTAAACTCTTTTTTTAAAATCTTGAATTAATAGTAAAGCATTATTTTATTTATAATTATGCTGACTATTTATACACATGTTCGTCAATGTACTACTCACGGTGAGGACATTGAAAGGACATATTAATTGGGCATCAGACATTACTATAATTGAAAACTTCATAATAGACCTGACATCGGACACTGGTGATAATGAAGTTCGAGACGGACACTGCCAGTGAGGGAGAAAATTAATTGCATTGAAATGAGATGAATTCCAGAAAAAAACATCTATGAACCGATCGGTCAGTAAGGGTGAAAGTGAACCCTTTAGACGGGCATCTGCTTAATGCAGAACAAAGCTAATACAGAACGCTCTTAAGGGAGCTTTCTGCATTACCTTTTTCTTACATTATGCTGCCACATACCTTAAAAGCCAACAATTACTTTTTTTGGGTGTCCAATTTAGAGATGTTTAATGGTAAATACATGTATGTAACGATAAAAATATATGATGGTTGAAATGAAATTGGAAGGGTAAAAACCAAATCAAATAAACATTTTCTTTTAAACATGACGCGTGATAAGCGATATGCTGATCTCCCTTATAAAAGGACTCGGCGAGCCCGTGACCCGTCAGACCTGGTTGTTTGACTATAGCTATTATATTAAATCCTACACAGTAATTCCTCTCTATAACGGTCACTAAAAAGTGTTAATTAGTTGGTATTTAGGGCAGGTGACTGCTTAAAGCAAGGTGAAAGTAAAACAAAACGCTCCTATAAGACCGTTTTGTTTTAATTTTACCTTGTTTTAAGCAGTCACCCGCTTTTAACACAAAATAACTGATTTAATTTAATGGCCGTTATAGAGAAGTTTTATTGTAAGTTGAAATAGTCGGTGCAATGCTGAGCTCACCTAATTCAATAGTGGTATTATCCCAATCTACGGGCCATCTATAAATAAAAACGGCATGTGAGAACTAAAGACTAATACACACCTATCGCCCCGTAACGCCTTCTCCATAGAATTTCGCAGTATAATTCAAATGCATAGACATTTTTATCACATCCCATTAACATGCATACTATAAGGTATGTACTCAATTAATAATATATGATCCATGCAAATTATATATTTTCACTCCTATTCTTATGTAACATAAATAAAGAATGTACAAAACATAATAAAGAAAGTACAATTTAAGCAGACATTTTTGTTGTTTTCTCGCAAAGCGAGTAAGGGTTAAAACAGGCAGTCAAGTGAGCCATCGATATAAAAATTCATACAAAGTGAGGCATCACTATACACATTCATACAAACTAGCATTTAGCTTAGTGTGTTAAGTTGGACAGTTGGACCTACGAACTCACAGCAACTGTGTTGCCATTCAGACAGTAATCAAGGCAAGTTGTATAAGAACTAGTTTAATTTATTTTTTTTGGAGTTTACATATTTCCCTGAACTTAAATAGTATACCTTATCCAAATGCGCTCCTTCTTTACTTATGTAAAACGTACCGGTCCCTAAAATTACGATAGTGCACGGTGAGAGGCTATATGGACAGCGGCGCTCGGTAATTGCAAGGCATACGGAAACACACGTATCACGTCATTCTAAATTATACAATAATTAATCAATTAACCCTTCTCTTGCTGAATTTTAAAATACAGGTCTCCTTCTTTACCCATGCCCTTTTGTATAATTACATATATGTTCACAGTGTACAAGTAGTTCGCTGTGCAATCACTGCTCTGGAGTACACTGGTTGCACAATCAACTTGTAAAGAGTGCAGACCCTAATGAGACAGCTCCTGTAGGAGCTGTCTCATCTGGGTCTTCTCTATTTACAGGTAGGTATATTGACGCGAATAACAAGCGAAGTGTTAACAGACAAAACAGCTGATTGTATTGAAAGTTAACTAAAGATAGTACAATATACATTGAAATTACTTATTTTTATTACTGAAAACAAATTTGTACGTAATTAGTGAATACTTTTAGATCTTGTATCTAGTTATGCTTATCGTCATAAAGGGGATACTAACTGAGTACACACTAAATCGATATTACAAAAGAGCTTCATAAGAATCGAAGCAAGGCGATTAGCGGCCAGATGCTTTTGTTGGCGTTTTAACCTGTCGGAGAGGTCACGTGGTCCAATCTACGCTGACAACCCTTGCATTTTCAAAATAGGGAATTCTAGTTTAGCCTTTGGTTAGGGAAGTTCGAAATTTCGGGTTTACACGAACGGCAAAACATCGGCCTAGAAAATGTACTTTTGTATTTACTGGGTGTCATCATGTTTCTTCTGTCTTCAGAATTCCGACACACTCACTTATACAATGATAACCTTTCTACAAACTATCCTTAGTTTGCCTTTTCCTACTGGACATTTACTTGGATAAAGGTCTTCTTTGATGAAACTGTTATACATGTAGTGATTTGGAATATGTGGGAGCATAAAAAGCGACCTGAAAAGGTGAGGCACGGTACAACTCAATATGATTAGGATTCAGACTAAATAAAAAAACATTTCAGATACATAGGCAAATAAATCTTTGACGAAAGTTTTACAGCACAGACGGACGGACAAGGGTGATTGGAAAACTGCTTAATAAGGTCAAGGTCATTGCGACCTTGACCTTTGATCTACTGTTCTAAAAGCAATCTGGGCCATCTAGTGTTCATGTTCTGCCACCACATAAAGTTTGAAGATTTATTGTCAAACTGTTATTTTTTATTGGAAAACAGTTTTACATGGCAAGTCCATGGTGACCTCGAACATTGACTCTATAAAACAATAGGGGTCATCTAGTTGTCATGACTACCAAACACCACATCAAGTTTGGAGATCTCTAAATAGGTGCATCAGGGTCGAAGAGTTAAATCTTTTGAGTAGTGTTTTTCATTACAGATCCAAAATGTGTTTTACCCTGACAGTTTCGACCTTCAGCGATGGCCATTTTCTGTAGATAGCCATCGCGGATGGTCGAAACTGTCACAGGTAAAACAAACTTTATATCTGTAGTGAAGAAACATACTCAATAGTTTGAAGATCCTAAATCAAACCCTTGAGCAGTTATTGATCGGAAACAATTTCTGATTTTACCAGTGAAGGTCATGATGACATTGAACCTTGATTTCAACAATATTTTATTCAATGAAGAAAAGGATTGGACAACAGGCATAGCCTATATAAGTCCTCTCCAGTGGTACAAGGTAATCACATGTCGTACATGCAAGAAATATATAAATACATGCAATACTTAACATGTAAAGTAACTAATCGTTCATGCATATTCAATAACGTTATGAAGTAAGGATTAATCGACATGACCTGGACCCGACTGCACAATCCATAACCAGACCTAGTCCAGATCAGTGACCGTGAAATCGGGGTCCGATAGTACAGATTAAGGAAAATATGTGAAAATAGTGAGATATGTTTCAATGTAAAACATTTGGTTTGTGATTAATATATATCTGAAAGTTTCCTTATCAATAATAATAATAATAAAATAAAAATATATATTTTTTTCTTTTTCTTTTTAACAACTATCCGTCAATCAATCAGTCAAATTCCTCAATCAAATCTCCTGGTGCTCCTGATATAGGTGTGCACTATATCAATAAGTGCTTCTACAGATCCCCTACTCAGACCACTGCCTCCGAATAACAGTGTGTTTAGAGTTACTTCCCCTAAGTCGGGTATTCTCCTTAATGCTGTCAGCATGTTTCGTCTGTGTATATTGAATGATGAACAAACAAAGAAGAAGTGGTGATTATCTTCGAGGGAGTCAGCACAGTTTGGACAAGATGGCGATTCTGATAAAAAATGATTAAACAGGTGCGTATTAAGGGAACTAGCATTGTTACGCAGTTGACAAAGAAGAATATTTTCACGTCGCATGCCTAGACTGTAATAGATAGGAGGTTTTGTTTTGCTTTTAAATGACGATAGCTTAGTTTTGGAACTGGTTAATGGAAGTAGCAGATTTAACTGTCTGGTAGAGCATTCCACGCTTTTATCGTGCAAGGTAAGAAACTATTTTGATAGGAAGATGTTCTGCAACGAGGAATTTGAAGAGTTTGGCCACGAGATCGGAGGTTATATTCTGTTTCTACGGGTAAGAAGGGTGACATAAGATCCGTTAAATACTGGGGACATGTATCATTTAGGATTTTGTACATAATTGCGAGCTTGTGGTTTTCTCGTCTTTCAAACAGAGTCTCTATACCTAATTCTACGTATAAACAAGATCTGGAAGAGTTTCGACGCAGGCCGGTAATAATGCGAGCTGCTTCAACCTGGACACTTTCTAATAAATCTGACTCGAGCTGGGTGCAATTTGTCCAGACCGAATTAGCGTACTCCAGCACAGGTCGAATGAACGCGAGATAAATATTTAGAAGAGAAGGACTACTAACAGAGTATTTCAGCATGCGAAGGATGTTTAGTCTGCTACATGCTGTGTTAGCAATTTCCTTGAACCTTGACCTAGTGACCCAAAAACAATAGGGGTCAAATAGTGGCCATGACTAAACAACACAGCAAGTTTGAAGATCCTAATCCAAACCCATGAGCAGTTATTGATCGGAAACCATTTCACCAGTTAAGGTCATTGTGTCCTTGACCTTTGACCTTACGAGTTGAAAAACAAAAGGGGTCATGATCAACCATCACAGCAAGTGTGAAGATCCTATGCAGCGATATTTTATTCCTTGACGATGGACGCAGTTTTACTTCTGACACCATGTGATAACTTGCGATGGAGCGATTGTACAGGAAACTCATTTTTATTCTATCTCCACTCTAGACAGTATCAAATTACAAAACAATACAGTAATTACCCACAAGGGTATAGAATATCTGACACTTATTATATTTCTGAAATCTTACTATAGTATGAGATATATTTGGACAATTGAAATATATGAGAGATTTATAGATTCTACTCACTTTTCGCTCGTCCCTTTATACTGGACCGGTTTGGTAGTTCAGCGGGCTGTTTTGATTGACCTGTTGTTGATGCGACAATATTCAACCCTCTTTCTGTGTGGACGTTTTTGGTTTTTCAAGGAACCTGTTTATAACAACAATGCAGAATATCATTAACCCTTATTTCTACTCTTTATCTAAGTTTATAATTTATAAATGGTCTTGGATAAATGTGTCATACATATCATTATTCACTCATTAATAAGATCTGATTTTAAACTTTACAATTCCCCATTGAATATTCATCACACGAAATACAATGCAATGAAACCATGCATATTTATTAGCATATGTACACGTGATTATTTGGTATTAATGTTAGGAACTGTACAGTCAGATATTTTATTTATAAGCAAACATAGCAGTCTCCGATCAGATTTATAATTCAGATGGCTCCCAGAGCTACAGATATAGGTGGGTACCCAAATACTAAAATCACTATTTCTTCACCAAACCCTATACCTATACTGTGACCACTCTTTAGAATTGTCTCTTTGAGAAGATTCTAAAGAGTGGTCACATTTTAAGGTTTGGTGGAGTTCTAAAGGAGATATGCTTGATTTGTTTTAATTTGACGCATCTTATCTGGAGCTCTAGCTCCTGAAGAATATTTTTTTTTATTTTAGATTGTGATCGTCTCTGTTTGCAAAGGACTTAAAAGGCTTTCCACCAGGGAAAGGGTTAAACCTTCCCTCCATGAATTCACCATTCTACGTCTTTGCATGAAGGGTAGAGACAGTAGACCCATAATAATGCTCTGTTTGCTTAACCCTTTACTACATAAATATGCCATTCTTCGCCTTTAGAAACAGAGTAGATACAGACCAGATGACTCCTGTTGGAGCAGTCTGATCAGGGTCTGCTCTGTTTGCTTATGACATGATAAAGATATGATTATACTGTTTCTGCCAAGGTCGAACATTCTTTTATTCATGTGCTAACTCTTCGCTTGCTATTCACGTCAATATACCTACCTGTAAATATTGAAGACCTAGATGGGACAGCTCCTGCAGGAGCTGTCTCATCAGGGTCTGCACTATTTACAAGTTGATTGTGCAATCAGTGCACTCCACAGCAGTAATTGCACAGCGAAATACTTGTACACATTGAGGATATATGTAATTATATAACAGGGCATGGGTAAAGAAGGAGACATGTATTTTGAAATTCAGCAAGCGAAGGGCTAATATAATAAATTTATCTTATTAATATCCATGACGGCATCATTTCTTACATACGTATTCATGGAGGAAAGGGTTAAATATAATATAGAAATGATTCTGCAATCTGCAGTGTCATTCATGGGCAATACTTTCTACGCCCGTGTGTTATTGTAACAATTAATCTAATTAATATTCATGATGTCTCTATTTGTTACACGCCTATTCATGGAGTAAAGGGTTAAATGTTATGGGTTAACGCACATTTTTTCGGGCAATAACATCTGCAATGTCCCGAGGGACTGTTGTTGCCCAGAGCCCGAAGGGCGAGAGCAACAACATTCCCGAGGGACACTGCAGATGTTATTGCCCGAAAACAAACGTGCATTAACGGTATTCTTGCATAAAACCCATTTTCGGCTTTCCTGCATCAATTTAATTTTTCGAAATACAAGCAAAACTATACGTTTCTTTGACACGCTCAGTTTGATTTGTGCTGTTTCCGGACCACTGTTTTCTTTCTGACGTCATTTCAGAATAATTGTTGTATCAAATACCGTTTACACGGAATTTAATTCAATATATCTAGCACTAAAACAGTTCATTGTCAGTGCCCATGAAATACTCGCACCGTTAACCTAGCTTTTAAAAGATGAAACGCTATAGCATTCATGTCCATTGTTTACCTTATGCCCCGAATAGGTATAATTTAACCCGGTCAACAACAGCGCGTTAGCACGAGAATCGCCTTGTTAATACATGGTCTAGCGGGACTACAACAACACGCTTTGTGCAAGAATATTCGTTACTCAACAATCTCAACGGTTTTCAGCCTGCGTTGCATGATTTTTTTCACTTCTCTGCACGTACTGTATTCCACTGGGAATTATCGCCGTTGCGTATTGGTACAAGACCAGTCGAATACGGCTAATTACACTGCATGTTTTATCCAATATACCATGTATTTACTTGTATTTTTCTCTTCTTCTTTTTGCAGCAATAATACATTAGATTTTGTAAGCTGTGGATAATGTGTAAAATGAGTGTTCATTACAAACTGTTTTAATGAAGCGAGTTTACTATATATAATAATATGGCACGATTGTGATATTGGTTGTAACGATCAATCATATTTAGAACTACCCAAAGCCATCTTTTCTAAGTCTATTTGGTTAGTTATATTACTTTTTTTTATTATTTATCAGAAACATCGATAATCCTATCAAAACCGACATTTGAAATTCGTTTAAATGTGCCAGTTTGATTTTTTCAAACAGCGATTGCAAAGTATCTTTTGTATTAAACTTATTGTAATTGGCCTATATGAACATCATTAGCATGTCTAGAGAACTGTGTCACAGATTTTTGACAAAACTCTCCGTTTAGGAGTTATGCAATATTTTAGTTTTAAGGCCCCTAAAAGTCTGCCTCCTGATGCGTTTCTGTTGATGTTAGGCGAACAAAGTAAGATATCAAAAAACTTTGACATTATTCCCTCGCTGAGACAATGCTTTTTGATATGCCACAAACCGCGTATAATTCGGACACAAATTACAGAAGCTATGGCTGTTTGAAAATGCCGACAACTTAAAATTTGCATCGGTAAAAACATCAAAAATATATAAAAGAGAACCCCAACCGAGTTTCAGTGAGCAGCTTCCACTGCCAGTCTTGATTTTAGAACTAAGGCTGCTGATGGCTTTCAAGTTTTACCTCCTCATCAAGTTTTTGACATATATGTCAACTCATCTCATCAACGTTTACATTATTTCAACATTGTTGTTCTTTATATTTGTATTTCAAGCATTTCGAATTTTGTTTAACAGTGTCTCTGTATTTTTTACTACATGGTCGGTTTGTTCATCGCCCAGATATGGAAAATCTCAGGACATTTATTTTTCTATTCATATGTTAGATTTAAAGCTGACATAACAGCTTCTGTTTTCCGGCATTTTTAATAAATGTCCCTTAACAAACTCATTTGTGTCTTTACTCGTTTCTACTTTCCCACACATAGTTCGTTCTGGCCATATCAAGTCCTAATAAGAAGTAGAACATAAATATCTTGAATAAGCACAAGCAATTTAAAATAATGACTACACATGTATATTGAATAAGCACAAATATTTAACACTTTCAAATAACATAACATCTTTATTGAATATCATGCTGTCATTATTCACAGCTAACACATTTCTTGATCGAATGACTCCCGTAAGAATGGCGTATGGCGTTACTTGGCGCTATTATTACGGAACTTCCGTAAGAATAACGGATGGGGCTATTATAACGGTGCCGTAAGAATAGCCACTTCCCTCTGTAAATTGAGAGTAGGCTTTACCTAGAAGCATGCACGGTACGTGTGTGCTGTGTAAGGTTAACTCCAAGTATTTCACACAATTTCGGTCATTTCTGGATCTGGTCCTCGGTCGAAAATCGCGATGCTTCGTAGGCCTACTTTATTCGTGTCTTTCTCCGAATTGGAACCATTCATATATTGCGCCATAGCCGTATTCGACTGTGCATTTTCTTGCTAGTCCGTCATATAAACCTCTTCCACCTATTTAATCAACCAATCAAATTATAATTTATGGATTAACTTTACCTTGCGTTACTCAACAATCCCAACGGTCTTCAACCCATTTTTCTTCGTTGCTCAACGTGTATTTTATTCGACTAGAAATTGTTTTTGTTGCATATTGATACAGGTCCAGTATAGGTCGTATAGGCTTATATGAAATTAATTTAATACAAAATCGGATATCTTACAGTTACAGCGATTTGTTACGGGTAATCTACAGCTCATTAGCAATTTTTTCAAACATATAAAAAAGTCCCACTGTTCTGTTTTTCGTTCATTTTTGGTGGGTCAAACGTGAACAGGTTACTTTAGTGTGTATGTTTTACATGTGATGTGTTCTTTGTATATTCGTTCACTAGTTTGCTTACATGGTACTTTACTGCTACAATTCATTACAGATTGTTTCATTTACAAGTACGTTCAATGCCTTAAGTTCATTATATTTATTTATCGAATTGTCATTCATACATTCGTACTTGCCAACTTACGCTGCCTTATCTTATTGATACGTTCTTATTCTACTAAACACGCTTTACTACATACTGTTCATGTAGTGTTCTGAATTGACAGGTGGTGATTCCATTTAAACACCCATAGTTATGTTTTACTCAGGCCAGCACATGATTTGAAGGTTTCTTTACTATCCTTAATAATTATTGTTTTATAATGCTAGGAAAAGATGGATGATCAGTACCTTTCTCCAATTATTCAGCCGATTATCAACAAAGTTATGTATGTCTCAGACATTAATTGATTAGGCGATTTTCCACAAAGATAATTACATATTAGCGGCTGTGTCAATGTAATATATTCTGAAAACGGATGATCCTTCGAAAGCAAAAGTAGAAATGCAAAAAGAGAAAATTGCAGACTCGGTTTTATTGAGTCTGTTCATGAGTAGTAATTAAAAGTGCAACATTACTCACCCCCCTAGCACCGGCTTAAGCAGTATTCAATTTTCAAAACTAATAACATGAAAACTAATGATCCCGAAATCCACATTGATCGCTAACCCGTAAATCTGTAATACACATTCATCGCTGTATTTACGAAACATACATTAACTGCTGTATCCGTAAAATACACGTTAAATGTTGTATCAAATAAATACAAGCAAGGTTTTACGCAAGCGTAAAATGGCTGCGTAACGTCTTTAAGCAGGATAGAAGAAAAAGAGGGAACAATATTGTTTAGTTGTATTAATTAACAGATACATTGGGAAAACATGACTGTAATGTATAAATTAACAGCAGAAACGGGGGAATGTTTTAATGAGCCAGGATGCATAATACCTGTGTATGACACCAATAATACACATTACGTCACAGATCAATGGTATTCATGCACAATGGTGAAATATTCAAAACGGTCAACAAAACCACGAGTTAAATAACTTTACCAAAGACAAAATTAAAACAAAGGACTTATACTTTTACAATATTTTTGTACAAAATTGTTTTAAACCAAAAGCACGTAAACTAAGGGTGCTTACAAAAAAATGAGAGAAAAAAATTAAGCTTCTGCCGAGGATCGAACACATGACCTCCTATTTCCTAGGCCACTGTCATAACCCTTCGACCACGCTGACTGCTATAATTGGGGTACGTGCTTTGAAATTATTTATACCTAATACACTAGCTTTTTCACTGGCAGAAAAGAAGCAAATAACCTCGACAAAAATATTTGAATAATAAATAATAAATAAATGAATGTATATAAATAAAAGTTTGTCTCACAGTAACCCATAGTTATTAAAAAAATTGCTTTTATAGAAAAACAGGAACGCAGAAACGCATGGTCAAAATTCAAAGCCGTATAAGTTTGGGCTGCTTTCGCAGCCCAATCAATCACTGTATCACTGTGTGTGTTTATGGCGCTTTCTGGAATAATATTCATGACTGGTTCGTCATAAATTTCAGATTGCGGTTGGGATGACGCCTCGTCTATACCATTACTTCGTCTGCTGTCTGTTGATTGCCTGCGTAGTTGCTGTCTGCCTCTACAAGTTTACCAGTTTGTCAGTTATGCGAGGCCTGGTCGGGACAGGGATGGTCAACAAGACGACCAAGGAGTTAACTTCAAATGTACTTGATTGGATTCATTTAATTGCATTAAAACAAGATGCTACTTGAATACTTTACGTATTTTCGTTTAATTTATATAATGGTGTAACGCTTACCGCAGTAATAAACTCACGCAAATATCGTTTTGTGATCATTCCGCGTAAGCAAATATTCAAATTTCATTTTCTATTGCCCTTCAATACTTCCCTTCATACAGCCGCTTCATTACACCAGTGAAAACAGAGTAGACTCATGTTTGCCTATGAAATTGAAATAGAGCTAACGCTACCATGTCTACCAATCCCAAACATGTATGTGTCCAAACCTGCAGAGCTAAATGATACGTATACTATCGTGCGGAAATGAATGATAATATTCGTACTTCCGTACGTTCATGGCATGCTTAGGTGTTCATGAAAGTGGTTGTTTAAATTATTTCGCAAATGTAATCCCTGATGTATTCTTTTAATTATCGTTTGTCAGTTACAGCAGAGTGTGTAAGCAAAGGCCGATCTAGACAACATTCGCGTGTCTCATTTGTTATGCACGCAAATGTGACACATTAATGCCGTTTTAATTGCCTGTCATATTTTAATGTGAACAAACCATACGTCACCGAAATTACGAAATTAAACATCGTTTGTTAAAAGCCCAGTTATATTGACGTTGATTCTAACATTATTTGATCAATTACTTGAACTTCAGGAAACTCGAAGTAAACAAGTAAAGTTCCTAATTCTAGTCTACTTTCAGTCCGAATGACCACTCAGTTGAATGTACATTTACTCCCCTGGTCATTCAGTTATTCGCCAACAGTATTGAACACTGCTAACAATGATGCAGCCGCAGTACAGGCTAGTGACCCTCATAGGTACCCATTTTAACCCCTGGGTGGAGAAGGAGGTACAGGTGGGAGACACGGAATGCGTCTCTGAAATTTCCGGGAGGGACCGGGGTTTGAAGCCCGGACCTCCGGATTGATAGTCAAGCGCGTTACCGCTAGACAACCACAAACCAAGTAACGGATCGGTCCTTTGAAACTATACAAAACTGCCAGAATTGTTCGAAAATGTAACTCTACTCAGAAATACACGTGGCAATTTTGGCAGGTCGAAACTAATGCCAACAGTTCGTACAGGAACTTTAATTTAGACCTGCATTAAGCTGTGAACTTCAGAATTTGTCCAGATTAGATCGGATTACTAAATGTCGAACACAGCTATGTATAAACACAAGGACAACAGTAGAAAATAGGTCATTTAAAACGAACTTGCTTACATAATGACAGCTGCAGTGAACTCATTCTCGAATGAATTGCTTTATGACAAATTATTTATATATAACATTCATGAGCAAGGAACAAAATGCCAAACAAGAACAGAACACACCTGTAGCCGGATGACAATCAATTCGTGCCAATATGCTCTTTTGGGTGTATATGTATCGATAGCTTACTATTCAAGATAATTATGATGCTCAAAATATTTCCTGAATCTTTGCATGCTGTAAAAACGAAATTTACACTGAATAACTAGCTGCGTTAGGATTAACAAAGTAAACTGACATTAGTAATTGTAGCAAAATAGCAAAAAAAACTTAGTATAACCATCTCGTATATATGTTGTGTTTGTGGTACGTATAAATATCTCGTACATATGTTGTGTTTGTGGCACGTATACATATCTCGTACATATGTTGTGTTTGTGGCCGAGACAAACTTACAATCAGTTGTAGTCGTTTGTAATCCGTATAAAAATAAACATACAGTAGAACCCCTCTAATGTGACCAATTACTTAATAAACATGAATGTCTTTATAAGCAGGTGGTTGCTTAATGCAGGACGAAAGTAATGCATGAAGCTCCTATAGGAGTTTTCGGCATTTCTTTTGTACTGCATTAAGCTACCACCTGTACCTACCACTAGGAATTATACCTGGTCGCATTGAAGGAGCTTTACTTATACACAATAATTCGCAATGGTTTAGCTCACCTGAGCCGAAGGCTCAGGATGAGCTATTGTGACCGCGATCCGTCCGTCATCAGGCGTCATCCGTCGACCGTCATCATATTCAAACGACATCTCTGAAACTGCTGAACCAATTTTAACCAAATTTTGTCAGAAGGCATCAATGGCTAGGGGGAACGAAATGTTGTTCACATATGACCCCCGGGCCACAAATGGCCCCAAGGGCTTATCAGTTTTTCATAGGAAACTCTTTAAAAATCTTCTCTGAAACTGTAAGGGGTAGACCTTTGATAATTGGTGTGTAGCATGATCTTATGGTCCTCTACAAAGATTGTTCAAAATATTACCCTGGACCAAAAATGGCCTCGCCCAAGGGCTTATAAGTTTTTCATAAGAACTCATTAAAAAATCTTATTCTTTCAAACTGTTAGGCATGGGTCTTCGATAATTGGTATGTAGCATGATCTAATGCTCCTCTACAACGATTGTTCAAATTATGATCCAGGATCAAAAATCGCCCCGCCCAAGGGCTTGTCAGTTTTTCATTCTTTAAAAACAATCTGTAAAAAAATTCTTCTGAAACTGTAAGGCCTAGACCTTTGATAATTGGTATGTAACATGATCTAATGGCTCTCTAAAAATATGTTGCTTGGCTTGTGGTCCTCTGCCAAGAATGTTCAACTTACGACCCTGACCTCTGCCAAGAATGTTCAACTTACGACCCAGACCTCTGGGCGAAACTTGTCCCTGCCTTGGGGCTTATCAGTTTTTCATGGGGAAAATATGAAATATTATTTTTCTCTGAAACCATAAGGCTTAGACCTTTAATTAATGGCATACTGCTTTGCCTTGAGGTTCTCTATCAAGGTTGTACAAATAATGACTTCTTGGTAAAAAAAATGCTCCTTCCCCTGGGGTTATCTCAGGTGAGCGCTTCAGGGCCTCGTGGCCCTCTTGTTTATATATTCAACAGAGGTCCAGATAAGATGTGTAAATTAAAACATTTTCAATAACAACTCCTTTATTTTTCCACCAGATGTTACGCTGTGACCACTCTTTAGAATCAAATCGTCTCTTGGAGACGATTCCAAAGAGTGGTCACGACATAGGGTTCGGTGGAGAAATGACGAGTTTAGTATCTGGGTACGCACATTGGCCTGTTGCTCTGTATTCAATATGCTGCATGTAATCAAGGAAATGTTTCGGGGGTTTATTTTCATTTCAGGTAACGTTTGAAATGGCGAATAGAACTAACATTACGGCAAGGTTTATCAGAAGGCGTTTATCGGTGGAAAGGAAATGTGTCGCTCCTAATTTAACCCGGGGATATGTCAAAAAGGTGTCGGGGTACACACCAGCTAAACTGACGCTGTGCATAGTGCCTAAAGCTGCTTGTACAGTTTGGCTTCGTCTTTTCACTTTCTTAATGAACAAAGACTGGTCTAACAGATCAATAAATGATTACTCAAAGTATATAGTACACTACTCACCGGGAAAGCCGTATGTTAAATACAACATCAGTGGTAAAGACAAAGCGTTTGTGAGAACATCAATACGTGCAATGACGACCAGAGATCCATATACAAGACTCTGGTCGGCCTACATCGACAAGTTATTCCTTCCTGATTTCTGGTTTGGTAAAGGAATACAGATACTACGTATGGTTCGACCTAATGTAACATCTTACGCTAAACGTTGTGGCAATGATGTCACATTTCCAGAATTTGTTCAGCATGTCATACTTGTAGGGCACAACATGACCTACTGGGGATTTGACTCTCACTGGTTGCCAGTAACAGATATCTGTGATCCATGTGTATTCAAACCTGAATTTATCGTGAAGCAAGAAACCTTCCTGTCAGACTTTACACGCGTTGTGGATACCGTTGGTTTATTGCAAGCAGCAACACCAGTTCTGAAAAACAACCAGGACGAATATGAAATAAAAACTGAAATTAACTACAATTTTAGAAGGTATCATAGAATCTCTGGATGTATTACAAAACTTGGCTTGGCCAAACGAATATGGAGGGCAATGAAATTAAATGGTTATTTGCAGCCAGACGAGGAATTCCCTGATAAGATAAATGAAGAGACAATTGATCAGTCTACTTTGGTGAAAATGGTTCTCTCCGCTCGTAGACGCAGTGGTGTCAACAAGAAGCTAAAGAAGGCCTGGCGTAGAAGAGCACTGGTTGATGCCTATCAACAGCTTTCAGAAGTACAATTAAAGGCACTTCAGATATATTATCGAAAGGACTTTGATTTTTTCGGCTACACAAGATCTCCACCAGTTTAGCTGTTGTAATCCGTGTTTTCAAATAGCGCACCGTGCATCCAATACTTAAATTTAAATTGAAATGCTCCAGAAACCAATGATAGAATCTTGACCGTTGTATAAGAAAGTAGAAATAACATTAGGAACAAAAGCAATTAACTGCCCGATGTTGTAATTCTAATTGTACCGGGTTCGCAGAAGATTTAATTAAAACACTGTCTACTATAATACGAATATATTATAACTAATCTTAGCCGACTTTTGCAACTTGGGTCCAGATGAAATGCCGAAAAACTCAGCGTCTCCCCCGGATCTAAACATACTGGCATTCGTTCAGCAGTTTGATCGATTCGGCAGTCAATTAAAATTTCAGCAATTTACAGATTGAGCAACTATTATTTTTTCAGCATGAGAAGGGTTAATTGGGATAAGCCAATTTGAAACTTAAAACTCGACCAGACAAGAAGATATGCTTAGACGATTTCAGGTGGTTGGAGCAATTATTTATATAATATTATTTTGATACCATTTACTCGACAAACACGCAAACCGTCACATTTGCAAACAGCGAAGACCCAAACCATGCCGTGCGTGTCTGCTTGATAAACATTGTTTGTTTATCGGGTGATATAGATACAGTAAAACCTCTCTATAACGGCCACTAAATTACATCAAGTATTTTGTGTTAAAGGCAGGTGGTTGCTTAGAGCAAGGTGAAAGTAAAACGAAACGTTCCTATAGGAGCGTTCTGTTTTACTTTCGCCTTGCTTTAAGCAGCCACCTGCCCTAAATACCAGCTAATTAACACAAAATAGTGGCCGTTGTAGAGAGGTTTTACTGTACTCTAAAGTATCTGGCAAGGACAAAAAAAAGTATATATTTTCATTGTTTTACTTGTTCTGATTAAATTTAATATTCACTACCTAGTTTAAATTAGAATGAGTCATATAAAAGATATTTTCAAAACCTTATGTTCTTGTTACATTGCCGATCGTCTGTATTTAATCATCATCATCATCATCATCATCATCATCATCATCATCATCATCATCATCATTATTAGTAGTATCATCATTATTATGCATAATATATCGGGCTATCATGTCTTGAACGATCGGGGTCTTCTTTAGGACGCAGTAGAGTGCCCGTGCCCCCCCCCCCCCTCTCCATCAGCTCTGTGAGAAGCATTTCTGTGCGAATATGTTATTTCTAATGTTAGACACTACTTGAAAAGACCAGAAATTTCGTCGTTTGTTTATCCACCATCTTGTCGTTTGATTTCAGTGTGCCTTATAAAATAGTTCTGGTAAACTCTCACCCTTCCAATGTTTGTCGTCTGCAAACCTTAACGTTTCCTACATTTTTTTTATTTTTTTTATTTCTGTTTTATAAAACAGTAACAGTAGCAAACAGTTTGGATCCTGATGGGACGCCGAGTTACTCAGCGTCTGTTCTGGATCCAACCTGTTTGCATAGATAATGACAGATGCGACATTTGAAGCGAAAGAGTTAAACCAAACCACCAATCGCGCGTTGCTCTAGAAGAAATCGGTGTGCATTCCCAAGGCGTCTGATCACTCATTAGTGCATATATTAGTGTGTTTACACAGCGTCTGATCACTCATAAGAACACATGTTATTGCGTGCCCTCAAGGCGTGTGATTACTAAAAAACATATACCAACGTGCGCTCATAAGGCATCCGATTATTATACTGCAAAGTAACATACTTACTTTTGATTGGTTAACTAGCCGCGTACATGAGTCCATGTACATGTGAGCTGACACGATACATAGGATTCCCCATGGCAGGCTTCACATATTGATAGTCAGAACCAAACGGCCGACTTCTCGACTCGGCTAAACACGTAAACAAAATAACATGCAGAAGTGAATTAAAAACACCATTGTTTGCAATGATCAATAAAGCAGTTCACTTAGATGAGTTATTATATCATCCAGCCATCTATTATAACACGAACGCCGCTGAAATACAACACACCCCACTTCTGATAACTTCGGGTAGAACTAATGTATTGGGACACGTTATGGGGAATTAGCGTGTTTAGTGATTCAACATGCTTAAATGGATTTATTAGCAAGTAGGAGTGACCTGTCGTTTCTATTTATATATTTGTTTGTTTCCAAACTATTCCATTCTATACAAAAGGATTTTGCTTAAACTGACGAGCGATTTTCTCGTGAGGCTCGTGCGGTTGGTTAGACTCGAAGTCCGGCTGCCTATACATTGTAGTGATTAAACTAGATAATATAAGTTGAACTAGTCGGTAAAATGCTGAGCTAACCTAATACAATAGTGGTAGTATCCAAATCTACGGGTCATCTATAAATAAAAACGGCATGTCAGATCTAACGTCTAATATGTGCTTATGAGCGGTCGGGCGCTTTGTGGTCACACGATGATGTAGCTGACATATTATTAGTTATACAGTTCTTTCCCAGGGTACATGACAATTTATTCCCGGCTGAGGAAAATCATGTTGCCCGAGCCGTTAGGCGAGGGTTACATGATTTTACCAGCCGGGAATAAATCGCCATGTACCCTGGGAAAGAACTGTATAACGAATTTATTATACTGCAAAGAATTACGGTTCGGATAATTCATATAAATCCATTTTGACATATTTAATCACTAAACACGACAATCCCCGTAATAGCGCCCCAATACATTATTTCTACCCGAAGGTATCCGAAGTGGTGTGTTCATTTTATTTCATCGGCGTTCGTGTTATAATAGATGGGTGGACGATATAATAACTCCTCTAAAAACTGTTTTATTGGTCATTTCAAACTAAAGGTGTTTTTAATTAATTTCTGCATTTTTTTCTTTACGTATCAATAGTTATCTGTTATGAATTTTGCTACTGTTTAGCCGAGTCAAGAAGTCGGTCATTTGGTTTCTGATCATCATATGTGGCGCCCGCCATGGGGAATTTCCATGTACCCTGTCAGCTCACAGGGTACATGGACTCATGTACACGGCTAGTTAACGAATCAGAAGTGGGGGTTTTACTTTGCAGTATAATAACATTAGTTATACAGTTCTTTCTCAGGGCACATGACGATTTATTCCCGGCTGAGGAAAATCATGTTGCTCGAGCCGTTAGGCGATGGTACATGATTTTAGCACTGTATAACAGATTTATTATACTGTTATTATTTTACGGTTTGGATAATTTGTATATTAGCCGTTAGAACTGACATGTCGTTTTTATACGCCCACCTAATAAAGGTGGTCGTATATTGGCGTGGCCCTGTCCGTCCGCCCGGTCGTTCGTTCGTTCGTTCGTTCGTCCGTTCGTCCGTCAACATTTTGTTTGTCCGCAGTTTTCTCGGAAAACTGTTTGACAGACATTAATGAAACTTCACACAAATGTTTAATGCATCAAGAGCCGAGTTGATTCTGAGGTTCATTTCGTTTCAGAGTTATGGCCCTTGTCCTTAAAAAATGCAAATAGTTTGTCCGCTGTTTTCTGGGAAAACTATATGAGAGATATTAATGAAACTTCACACAAATGTTTAATGCATCAAGATCTGAAGCTGAGTCGATTCTGAAGTTCATTTGATTTGTCGTTTCGGAGTTATGGCCCTTTTACTTAAAAAATAATGTAAATACATGCAAATAGTTTGTCCGCTGTTGTCTGGGAAAACTATTTGAGAGATATTAATGAAACTTCACACAAATGTTTAATGCATCAAGATCTGAAGCTGAGTTGATTCTGGGGATCATTTGATTTTTCGTTTCAGAGTTATGGCCCTTGTCCTTAAAACATAACGCAAATACATGCAAATAGTTTGTCCGCTGTTTTCTGGAAAAACTATTTAAGAGATATTAATGAAACTTCACACAAATGTTTAATGCATTAAGATCTGAAGCTGAGTCGATTCTGAGGTTCATTAGATGTTTCGTGTCAGAGTTATGGCCCCTTTACTTAAAAAATAATGCAAATATATGCATATAGTTTGTCCGCTGTTTTCTGGGAAAACTATATGAGAGATATTAATGAAACTTCACACAAATGTTTAATGCATCAAGATCTGAAGCTGAGTTGATACTGAGGATCATTTGATTTTTTGTTTCTGAGTTATGGCCCTTGTCCTTAAAAAATAATGCAAATACATGCAAATAGTTTGTCCGCTGTTTTCTGGGAAACTATTTGAGAGATATTAATGAAACTTCACACAAATGTTTAATGCATCAAGATCTGAAGCTGAGTAGATTCTGAGGTTCATTTGATTATTCGTTGCAGAGTTATGGCCCTTTTACTTAAAAAATAATGCAAATATATGCATATAGTTTGTCCGCTGTTTCCTGGGAAAACTTCACACACATGTTTAATGCATAAATTCCTGAAGCTATGTCAATTCTGAGGTTCATTTGATTTGTCGTTTCGGAGTTATGGCCCTTGCACTTAAAAGAAATAATGCAAATCTATGCAAATATATATGAGGATGGCCAAATTTGTTTCATTTGAAATGATATTTACTTCAATTTTTTTTATATGGTTGAACCTTAATATGAATTTTCACATATATTGCGGGGTGTTTGGTAAGTCATTTTATTCTAAAGTTATGGTCCTTGAACTTTGTGTGTTCGTTGCTGTGTTTGTCTGTCAGCTTTTAGTTTGTCTCTTGTTTTCTGGGAAAACTAGAACTATCACTAAAGGTGATGAATACCCCCACACGGCAGCCTTGATTGCAAATCCAAGTTTTGAACATGTAACAGGACCAAATAACAAAAATACCCAAAGTTCAAATAGAGAAAATTCTGTAATTTATGCCAAGTCAATCAGGTTGAAATTGAAGGAGGAGTTCAAAGTACAAGCTTTTGCCTGCCAATTTCAAGGCCAAAGGTCAAGGTCAAGGTCACAGAGACATGAAGTTTGTGTCTTGCACATCTACTACTCCTGAGTAACATTTATGCCAAGTATCAAGTAAATCAGGTTGAAAGTGAAGGAGGAGTTCGCCGTACAAGATTTTGCCTGCCAATTTTAAGACCAATTTCAAGGCCAAAGGTCAAGGTCACAGAGATTTTAAATTTGTGTCTTGCACATCTACTACTCCTGAGTAACATTTATGCCAAGTATCAAGTGAATCAGGTTGAAAGTGAAGGAGGAGTTCAAAGTACAAGATTTTGCCTGCCAATTTTAAGACCAATTTCAAGGCCAAAGGTCAAGGTCACAGAGATTTTAAATTTGTGTCTTGCACATCTACTACTCCTGAGTAACATTTTTGCCAAGTATCAAGTGAATCAGGTTGAAATTGAAGGAGGAGTTCAAAGTACAAGATTTTGCCTGCCAATATCATGACCAATTTCAAGGCCAAGGTCACAGAGACCTGAAATTTGTGTCTTGCACATCTACTACTCCTGAGTAACATTTATGCCAAGTATCAAGAGAATCAGGTTGAAATTGAAGGAGGAGTTCAAAGTACAAGATTTTGCCTGCCAATTTAAGACCAATTTCAAGCCAAAAGGTCAAGGTCACAGAGACCTGAAATTTGTGTCTTGCACATCTACTACTCCTGAGTAACATTTATGCCAAGTATCAAGTGAATCAGGTTGAAATTGAAGGAGGAGTTCAAAGTACAAGCTTTTGCCTGCCAATTTTAAGACCAATTTCAAGGCCAAAGGTCAAGGTCAAGGTCACAGAGACCTGAAATGTTTCTCTTGCACATCTACTACTCCTGAGTAACATTTATGCCAAGTATCAAGTGAATCAGGTTGGAAGTGAAGGAGGAGTTCAAAGTACAAGATTTTGCCTGCCAATTTCAAGACCAATTTCAAGGCCAAAGGTCAAGGTCAATGTCACAGAGACCTGAAATTTGTGTCTTGCACATCTACTACTCCTGAGTAACATTTATGCCAAGTATCAAGTGAAGCAGGTTGAATGTGAAGGAGGAGTTCAAACTACAAGCTTTTGACTGCCAATTTCAAGACCAATTTCAAGGCCAAAGGTCAAGGTCAAGGTCACAGAGACCTGAAATTTGTGTCTTGCACATCTACTACTCCTGAGTAACATTTATGCCTAGTATCAAGTAAATCAGGTTGAAAGTGAAGGAGGAGTTCGCAGTACAAGATTTTGCCTGCCAATTTTAAGACCAATTTCAAGGCCAAGGTCACAGAGATTTTAAATTTGTGTCTTGCACATCTACTACTCCTGAGTAACATTTATGCCAAGTATCAAGTGAATCAGGTTGAAAGTGAAGGAGGAGTTCAAAGTACAAGATTTTGCCTGCCAATTTTAAGACCAACTTCAAGGCCAACGGTCAAGTCAAGGTCACAGAGACCTGAAATTTGTGTCTTGCACATATACTACTCCTGAGTAACATTTATGCCAAGTATCAAGTGAATCAGGTTGAAATTGAAGGAGGATTTCAAAGTACAAGATTTTGCCTGCCAATATCATGACCAATTTCAAGGCCAAAGGTCAAGGTCAAGGTCACAAAGACCTGAAATTTGTGTCTTGCACATCTACTACTCCTGAGTAACATTTATGCCAAGTATCAAGTGAATCAGGTTGAAAGTGAAGGAGGAGTTCAAAGTACAAGATTTTGCCTGCCAATTTCAAGACCAATTTCAAGGCCAAAGGTCAAGGTCAATGTCACAGAGACCTGAAATTTGTGTCTTACACATCTACTACTCCTGAGTAACATTTATGCCAAGTATCAAGTGAATCAGGTTGAAATTGAAGGAGGAGTTCAAAGTACAAGCTTTTGACTGCCAATTTCAAGACAAATTTCAAGGCCAAAGGTCAAGATCAAGGTCACAGAGACCTGAAATTTGTGTCTTGCACATCTACTACTCCTGAGTGACATTTATGCCAAGTATCAAGTGAATCAGGTTGAATGTGAAGGAGGAGTTCAAAGTACAAGCTTTTGCCTGCCAATTTCAAGACCAATTTCAAGGCCAAAGGTCAAGGTCAAGGTCACAAAGACCTGAAATTTGTGTCTTGCACATCTACTACTCCTGATTAACAATTATGCCAAGTGTCAAGTGAATCGGGTTGGAACTGAAGGAGGAGTTCGCCGTACAAGATTTTGCAGACAGACCGACCGACCGACCGCCCGACCGACCGACAGGCTGATTCCAGTATACCCCCCTCAAACTCTGTTTGTGGGGGTATAACTATTAAAATGATATAAATGAAACTTAACAGAAATGTTTTAAGCAACAAAATCTGAAGCTGAGTTTACTTTGAGGTTCATTCAGTTTGTTTTTACAGAGTTATGTCTGTTGCACTTTTCAAAAATCTGCAAATATGAGGATTAGCTGTAACGTTTTTATTTAATAAGTTATTCACTTCAATTTTTTTTAAAAATAGTATCACGTTTATATGGAAATCAAGATCTGAAGCACAGATTAGAAAATGTCAACACTTATAAGGCATGTTGAATCAGAGAAAGTTTGCAAGTGGGCGTATTATGTACCGTATGCGGTACTCTTGTTATTTATAGATGACCCGTAGATTGGGATAATGCCATTATTGTTTTAGGTGATCTCAGCATATTACCGATTATTTCAACTTATGCTATTTAATTTAATCACTACAATATATAGGCAATCGGACTTTGAGTCTAACCAGTTGTACGAGCTTCAGGAGAAGTTCGCTCATCAATTTAAGCAAAACTTTTTTGTGTGGAATGGAATACTAGTAGTTTGGGAAAAAAACAAATCTATAAATAAAAACGACAGGTCACTCCTACTTGCTAATAAATCCATTTAAGCATGTTGTATCACTAAAATTGTCCTTTTCTAGTTCATGCTCATTTTCGGTAGATTTATTCAAAAAGGTTATATCTAAAAATAGACTATGAGGAAATGGGTTAAGACTGAGACTGTTTGACGGTTGTATTCTGTATATAGAATGATATGAAATGAACATAGATCTGCTTTCAGAACTAACACAGATCACATGTTTGTCCATGAGCGATACGGTTAGAGTACTCAAAAGTAAACAGACAAAGTTTCTATATGTTTGGTATGCAGTAGCTGTTCTGAATGTATTGCTTTATTGTCACAAAATGTTATAATCATGATGTATAGCTTATTCATAATAGCTTTTACATTGTGATAATGTCGCCCACCCATTTACTGTGGAGGCATTTCCCCGCGTTGTCTGTCCGTGCATCTGTCTGTCCGCTAAAAGATACAACCGTTTTTTAACCCTAAAGGAATTAAGCCTAGATTCAGTATATAATGATTTGACGTCCGTCCGTCCGTCCGTCTGTCCGTCTGTCCGATTTTGATTTGTCCGCCCAGTTTCTCCAAAAGCTTTAGTGGAATGTTCATGAAATTTCATAGGATTGATCAGCACCATGCCAAGTTGTGCATATCGTATTTTTGTTCCGGTTCAATGATTTTCCGCAGAGTTATGGAACTTTGAATTTTTGTATAGAAAATGTTGTCCGCGCGGTTTCTCCAAAGCCTTAGAATAGATTTTCATGAAACTTCATATGATTTATTATCACTATGCCTAAATGAGCATATCGTATTCCTGTTTCGGTTTGACGATTTTACATGGAAATGTTTGTCCGCGCGGTTTTTCCAATACCTTTGTTCAGAATGTCATAAAACCTCATAGGATTGATCAGCACTATACCTAGTTGTACAAATCGTATTTCTGTCCCGGTCCGATGATTTTCTGCAGAGGTATGGGACTTTGAAAGTTTTACATGGAAACTTTTGTCCGCGCAGTCTCTCCAAAACCTCTCTCTCGTTGCATTTTCATGAAACTCCGTAGGATTGATCAGCACCATGTCTAGTTGTGCATATCTTATTCCTGTTTGGGTTCGATTGTTTTCTGCAGAGGTATGCACCTTTTACATATAAAGTTCTGTCCACACGGGGGCGGGTGGGATGGAGAAGACATCTGTTGTTGTTGGGTATTTTTGTATCAAAAACAATTCTAGTTGAGTTTTAGTTTTGGTTTAACGGTACAGCTATGTTATCGGCATTGAGCATGCCACAAACAGTTTTGTGTATGGTACATATGTATGATGTGTGTGTGTGTGAGAGAGTGTTTGTGTATGGTACATATGTATGATGTGTGTGAGAGAGAGTGTTTGTGTATGGTACATATGTATGATGTGTGTGTGTGTGAGAGAGAGTGTTTGTGTATGGTACATATGTATGATGTGTGTGAGAGAGAGACTGTGTTTGTGTATGGTACATATGTATGATGTGTGTGTGTGTGTGTGAAAGAGAGTGTTTGTGTATGGTACATATGTATGATGTGTGTGAGAGAGAGAGAGTGTTTGTGTATGGTACATATGTATGATGTGTGTGTGAGAGAGACTGTGTTTGTGTATGGTACATATGTATGATGTGTGTGTGAGAGAGAGTGTTTGTGTATGGTACATATGTATGATGTGTGTGTGAGAGAGAGAGTGTTTGTGTATGGTACATATGTATGATGTGTGTGAGAGAGAGAGAGTGTTTGTGTATGGTACATATGTATGATATGTGTGTGAGAGAGAGTGTTTGTGTATGGTACATATGTATGATATGTGTGTGAGAGAGAGAGTGTTTGTGTATGGTACATATGTATGATGTGTGTGTGAGAGAGAGAGTGTTTGTGTATGGTACATATGTATGATGTGTGTGTGAGAGAGAGAGTGTTTGTGTATGGTACATATGTATGATGTGTGTGTGTGAAAGAGAGTGTTTGTGTATGGTACATATGTATGATGTGTGTGTGAGAGAGAGTGTTTGTGTATGGTACATATGTATGATGTGTGTGTGACAGAGAGTGTTTGTGTATGGTACATATGTATGATGTGTGTGTGTGTGACAGAGAGTGTTTGTGTATGGTACATATGTATGATGTGTGTGTGAGAGAGAGAGTGTTTGTGTATGGTACATATGTATGATGTGTGTGTGAGAGAGAGAGTGTTTGTGTATGGTACATATGTATGATGTGTGTGTGAGAGAGAGAGTGTTTGTGTATGGTACATATGTATGATGTGTGTGTGAGAGAGAGAGTGTTTGTGTATGGTACATATGTATGATGTGTGTGTGAGAGAGAGAGTGTTTGTGTATGGTACATATGTATGATGTGTGTGTGAGAGAGAGTGTTTGTGTATGGTACATATGTATGATGTGTGTGTGTGAGAGAGAGTGTTTGTGTATGGTACATATGTATGATATGTGTGTGACAGAGAGTGTTTGTGTATGGTACATATGTATGATGTGTGTGTGAGAGAGAGAGTGTTTGTGTATGGTACATATGTATGATGTGTGTGTGTGAGAGAGAGTGTTTGTGTATGGTACATATGTATGATGTGTGTGTGTGTGACAGAGAGTGTTTGTGTATGGTACATATGTATGATGTGTGTGTGAGAGAGAGTGTTTGTGTATGGTACATATGTATGATATGTGTGTGAGAGAGAGTGTTTGTGTATGGTACATATGTATGATATGTGTGTGAGAGAGAGTGTTTGTGTATGGTACATATGTATGATATGTGTGTGAGAGAGAGAGTGTTTGTGTATGGTACATATGTATGATGTGTGTGTGTGTGAGAGAGAGTGTTTGTGTATGGTACATATGTATGATGTGTGTGTGTGTGTGAGAGAGAGTGTTTGTGTATGGTACATATGTATGATGTGTGTGTGTGTGTGAGAGAGAGTGTTTGTGTATGGTACATATGTATGATGTGTGTGTGAGAGAGAGAGTGTTTGTGTATGGTACATATGTATGATGTGTGTGTGTGTGAGAGAGAGTGTTTGTGTATGGTACATATGTATGATGTGTGTGTGTGTGAGAGAGAGTGTTTGTGTATGGTACATATGTATGATATGTGTGTGAGAGAGAGTGTTTGTGTATGGTACATATGTATGATGTGTGTGTGTGTGAGAGAGAGAGTGTTTGTGTATGGTACATATGTATGATGTGTGTGTGAGAGAGAGTGTTTGTGTATGGTACATATGTATGATGTGTGTGTGTGTGACAGAGAGTGTTTGTGTATGGTACATATGTATGATGTGTGTGTGACAGAGAGTGTTTGTGTATGGTACATATGTATGATGTGTGTGTGAGAGAGAGTGTTTGTGTATGGTACATATGTATGATGTGTGTGTGAGAGAGAGTGTTTGTGTATGGTACATATGTATGATATGTGTGTGTGAGAGAGAGTGTTTGTGTATGGTACATATGTATGATGTGTGTGAGAGAGAGAGTGTTTGTGTATGGTACATATGTATGATGTGTGTGTGTGTGACAGAGAGTGTTTGTGTATGGTACATATGTATGATGTGTGTGAGAGAGAGAGTGTTTGTGTATGGTACATATGTATGATGTGTGTGTGAGAGAGAGTGTTTGTGTATGGTACATATGTATGATGTGTGTGTGAGAGAGAGTGTTTGTGTATGGTACATATGTATGATATGTGTGTGAGAGAGAGTGTTTGTGTATGGTACATATGTATGATGTGTGTGTGAGAGAGAGGGTGTTTGTGTATGGTACATATGTATGATGTGTGTGTGACAGAGAGTGTTTGTGTATGGTACATATGTATGATGTGTGTGTGAGAGAGAGTGTTTGTGTATGGTACATATGTATGATGCGTGTGTGAGAGAGAGTGTTTGTGTATGGTACATATGTATGATGTGTGTGTGTGTGACAGAGAGTGTTTGTGTATGGTACATATGTATGATGTGTGTGTGAGAGAGAGAGTGTTTGTGTATGGTACATATGTATGATGTGTGTGTGAGTGAGAGAGAGTGTTTGTGTATGGTACATATGTATGATGTGTGTGTGTGTGACAGAGAGTGTTTGTGTATGGTACATATGTATGATGTGTGTGTGAGAGAGAGAGTGTTTGTGTATGGTACATATGTATGATGTGTGTGTGAGAGAGAGAGTGTTTGTGTATGGTACATATGTATGATATGTGTGTGAGAGAGAGAGTGTTTGTGTATGGTACATATGTATGATGTGTGTGTGAGAGAGAGAGTGTTTGTGTATGGTACATATGTATGATATGTGTGTGAGAGAGAGAGTGTTTGTGTATGGTACATATGTATGATGTGTGTGTGAGAGAGAGAGTGTTTGTGTATGGTACATATGTATGATATGTGTGTGAGAGAGAGAGTGTTTGTGTATGGTACATATGTATGATGTGTGTGTGAGAGAGAGAGTGTTTGTGTATGGTACATATGTATGATGTGTGTGTGAGAGAGAGTGTTTGTGTATGGTACATATGTATGATGTGTGTGTGTGAGAGAGTGTTTGTGTATGGTACATATGTATGATGTGTGTGTGACAGAGAGTGTTTGTGTATGGTACATATGTATGATGTGTGTGTGTGTGACAGAGAGTGTTTGTGTATGGTACATATGTATGATGTGTGTGTGTGTGAGAGAGAGTGTTTGTGTATGGTACATATGTATGATATGTGTGTGAGAGAGAGAGTGTTTGTGTATGATACATATGTATGATGTGTGTGTGAGAGAGAGAGTGTTTGTGTATGGTACATATGTATGATATGTGTGTGAGAGAGAGAGTGTTTGTGTATGGTACATATGTATGATGTGTGTGTGAGAGAGAGAGTGTTTGTGTATGGTACATATGTATGATGTGTGTGTGAGATAGAGTGTTTGTGTATGGTACATATGTATGATGTGTGTGTGAGAGAGAGTGTTTGTGTATGGTACATATGTATGATGTGTGTGTGACAGAGAGTGTTTGTGTATGGTACATATGTATGATGTGTGTGTGTGTGACAGAGAGTGTTTGTGTATGGTACATATGTATGATGTGTGTGTGTGAGAGAGAGTGTTTGTGTATGGTACATATGTATGATATGTGTGTGACAGAGAGTGTTTGTGTATGGTACATATGTATGATGTGTGTGTGAGAGAGAGAGTGTTTGTGTATGGTACATATGTATGATGTGTGTGTGTGAGAGAGAGTGTTTGTGTATGGTACATATGTATGATGTGTGTGTGTGTGACAGAGAGTGTTTGTGTATGGTACATATGTATGATGTGTGTGTGTGAAAGAGAGTGTTTGTGTATGGTACATATGTATGATGTGTGTGAGAGAGAGACTGTGTTGTGTATGGTACATATGTATGATATGTGTGTGACAGAGAGTGTTTGTGTATGGTACATATGTATGATGTGTGTGTGAGAGAGAGACTGTGTTGTGTATGGTACATATGTATGATATGTGTGTGACAGAGAGTGTTTGTGTATGGTACATATGTATGATGTGTGTGTGAGAGAGAGAGTGTTTGTGTATGGTACATATGTATGATGTGTGTGTGAGAGAGAGTGTTTGTGTATGGTACATATGTATGATGCCTGTGTGAGAGAGAGTGTTTGTGTATGGTACATATGTATGATGTGTGTGTGAGAGAGAGAGTGTTTGTGTATGGTACATATGTATGATGCGTGTGTGAGAGAGAGTGTTTGTGTATGGTACATATGTATGATGTGTGTGTGAAAGAGAGTGTTTGTGTATGGTACATATGTATGATGTGTGTGTGAGAGAGAGTGTTTGTGTATGGTACATATGTATGATGTGTGTGTGTGAGAGAGAGTGTTTGTGTATGGTACATATGTATGATATGTGTGTGACAGAGAGTGTTTGTGTATGGTACATATGTATGATATGTGTGTGTGAGAGAGAGTGTTTGTGTATGGTACATATGTATGATGTGTGTGTGAGAGAGAGAGTGTTTGTGTATGGTACATATGTATGATATGTGTGTGACAGAGAGTGTTTGTGTATGGTACATATGTATGATATGTGTGTGTGAGAGAGAGTGTTTGTGTATGGTACATATGTATGATGTGTGTGTGAGAGAGAGTGTTTGTGTATGGTACATATGTATGATGTGTGTGTGAAAGAGAGTGTTTGTGTATGGTACATATGTATGATGTGTGTGTGTGTTAGAGAGAGTGTTTGTGTATGGTACATATGTATGATATGTGTGTGAGAGAGAGTGTTTGTGTATGGTACATATGTATGATGTGTGTGTGAAAGAGAGTGTTTGTGTATGGTACATATGTATGATGTGTGTGTGAGAGAGAGAGTGTTTGTGTATGGTACATATGTATGATATGTGTGTGACAGAGAGTGTTTGTGTATGGTACATATGTATGATATGTGTGTGACAGAGAGTGTTTGTGTATGGTACATATGTATGATATGTGTGTGTGAGAGAGAGTGTTTGTGTATGGTACATATGTATGATGTGTGTGTGAGAGAGAGTGTTTGTGTATGGTACATATGTATGATGTGTGTGTGAAAGAGAGTGTTTGTGCATGGTACATATGTATGATGTGTGTGAGAGCTCTTTGTTTGCTGTGAATAGGTGTTTTGTAGAGTTACTTTATAGTTTACATCATATGGCACTATGTATACGTTTTAGTGTTGCAGTGACCTTCCCGATGTTCGTGTGGAACAGACAATGAACAGTCGTGCATTTCGTTTGTGCTTCGTTTAATGCTGTACAATGGTGTGTGTCGTTTTCAAATTGCCTGCATTCCTTCTACTTTATTTTTTACTAGCCGGCTCAGCACATCATATCACTATTTATCACATAATCTGAGGTGGGGGTGTGCCGAAACGGAGAGTCGTATACCGTGGAAATGCACTAGTGCACTTTTAGTCAGATTGACTCTTTTCATTCGGTCGATAAGGAAACTTACAGGGAAAAGACGAAACCATTACATAACGTCATTTAATCGTTGATTAATCATAGCGCTCATAAGTTTTGGCCAATTGTGGTGTATAACTTGACCAGATTTCCAAAGCTAAACAACGTTCGAACATTATTGACTATTGACTGTATGTACTCTGGTTCATTCCCTGTGATAGCTCAGTAGATAAAGGCGTTGGGGTGAGCAATGGTTCGAGTCTCACCTCGGGCAGATTTATGTCTTCAAAAAGGCGAAGCTTTTTCTGCAGCGCAACTTTAGGCCGTATATTGGTCTCAACGCATTAGCCATATATTGGTATTATGGCAATCGAATTCATCCGAGTATAGTCTGAAACGCTAACGGAAATTGATGAGTCTCATTATAAAATGGTCAAGTAATACCATGTGCGTCGTTTGTTATTTTTCTACGCTGTTTGTAAACAATGACCGAAACAACCGTCAGATATATAGCCCGTTTCGCTATCTATGACACTTTAAGGAGTTTGTAATAAAAAGAACCTTACATTCGTGTTCATTACAAAGTGTTTTATGAAACCAGTTTATAATAATAGCCGCAGCCTATCTTTTAGAGGTTTAAAAAGTCCTTATGCGTTTCTGCGGGATTAGTTTTTATTTAAATGTTTGATAGAAAATTCCAAGTAGAGTTTATATTTGTTTGGCTGCTATTTACTGCATTGTAATAATTTTTTTCAGCGGTTGCACATATTTTTGTCGGAGTTTTTTTTCCACAACGTTTAAACTGCTGAATAGCCCATGCTAGTTTCCGTCTTCCAAACAGTGTTTCCGTCTCTTTTTTAATACTATGGGTTCCTGTGAGACAAGCTTTTATTTATATACATTCATTTATTTTTATTCATACATTTTTCTCAGCGGGGGCAAATATTTTTGTTGAGGTTATTTGTTTCTTTTCTGCCAGTGAAAATGCTAGTGTATTAGGTATAAATGATTTAAAAGCACGTCACCAATTGTAGCAGTCAGCGTGGTCGATGGATTATAACGGTGGCCTAGGAAATGTGAGGTCCTGGGTTCGATCCTCGGTGGAAACTTTTTTTTTTCTCTCATGTTTTTTGTTAGCACCCTTAGTTTACGTACATTTAGTTTAAAAACAATTTTGTACAAAAATATTGTAAAAATTACATAAGTCCTTTGTTTGAATTTTGTCTTTGGTAAAGTTATTTAGCTGAGGCACTCGTGGTTTTGTTGACCGTTTTGAATATTTCACCATTGTGCATGAATACCACTGATCTGCGACGTGTATTATGTGTATTATTGGTGCCATACACAGGTATTGTGCATCACGGCTCATTAAAACATTCCCCCGTTTCTGCTGTTAATGTATACATTACAGTCGTGTTTTCCCAATGTATCTGTTAAATAAAACTACTAAACAATATTGCTCCCTCTTTCTTCTATCCTGCTTAAAGACATGTTACGCAGCCATTTTACGCTTGCGTAAAACCTTGCTTGTAATAATCTGACACGAGTTAAGTCAGGTTACGTTTTAATCAATGACATTCAATTCAGAATAATTATCCTGGTAAAGTATGTCAACGATTGAGAACTGTTTATAAGGTAAGTAAATGTTTGGTTTACAAGCATTATGTCGTCTGCTAATGACAAGAAGATGTAACAGCTTCAAGTTTCTCAAAAATCGATACCATGTAGCGTTACGTCATACCTATATATACACAGTCAGTTTAAGCTTTGACCCTTTCCTGTATCAATATTTGTGTAAAAAGTAATGCTATCGTCAATATGTATTAGCTGATTTTTTATACGCCCACCTAAAGGTGGTCGTATATTGTCGTGGCCCTGTCCGTCCGTTCGTTCGTTCGTTCGTCCGTCAACATTTTGTTTGTCCGCTTTTTTCTGGGAAAAGTATTTGTCAGATATTAATGAAACTTCACACAAATGTTAAATGCATCAAGATCTGAAGCTGTTTTGATTCAGAGGTTCATTTGATATTTCATTTCAGAGTTATGACCCTTGTCCTTAAAAAATGCAAATAGTTTGTCCGCTGTTTTCTGGGAAATCTATTTGAGATATATTAATGAAACTTCATACAAATGTTTAATGCATCAAGGTCTGAAGCTGAGTCGATTCTAAGGTTCATTTAATTTGTCGTTTCGGAGGTATAGCCCTTTTACTTAAATTTAAAAAATAATGCAAATACATGCAAATAGTTAGTCCGCTGTTCCTGGGAAAACTGTTAAACAGATATTAATGAAACTTCACACAAATGTTTAATGCATCAAGATCTGAGGCTAAGATGATTTTGGGGTTCATTTGATTTGTCATTTCGGAGTTATGGCCCTTGTCCTTAAAAGTATGCAAATAGTTTGTCCGCTGTTTTCTGGGAAAGCTATTTGAGATATATTAATGAAACTTTACACAAATGTTTAATGCATCAAGGTGTGCAGCTGATTCGATTTTGAGATCCATTTGATTTATCATTTCGGAGTTATTGCCCTTTTACTTAAAATAATGCAAATACATGCAAATAGGTTGTCCGCTGTTTTCTGGGAAAACCATTTGACAGATATTAATAAAACTTCACACAAATGTTTAATGCATCAAGATCTGAAGCTGAGTTGATTTTGAGGTTCATTTGATTTTTTATTTCAGAGTTATGGCCCTTGTCCTTAAAATATGCAAATAGTTTGTCCGCTGTTTTCTGAGAAAACTGTTTGAGAGATATTAATGAAATTTCACCCAAATATTTAATGCATCAAGATCTGAAACTGAATTGATTCTGATGATCATTTGATTATTCGTTTCAGAGTTATGGCCATTGTTCTTTAAAAAATAATGCAAATAGTTTGTCCGCTGTTTTCTGGGAAAACTGTTTGACAGTTATTAATGAAACTTCATACACATGTTTAATGTATCAAGACCTGAAGCTAAGCCGATTCTGAGGATCATTTGATTTGCTGTTACGGAGTTATGTACCTTGCACAAAATAATGCAAATCTATGCAAATATGAGGATGGCCATAACTTTTTCATTTGAAATTATATTTGGTTATTTGGTTAAACCTTAATGTGAATTTTCACATATATTGCGGGGGGTTTGATATGATTGTTTTTCTAAAGTTATGGTGCTTGAACTTCGTGTGTTCCTTGCTTTGTTAGTCGGTCAACTTTTAGTTTGTCTGTTGTTTTCTGGAAAACTATTAAAATGATATAAATGAAACTTAACACAAATGTAAAAAGGCAACAACATTTGAAGCTGGGTTTATTTTGAGGTTCATTCAGTTTGTCTTTACAGAGTTATTGGCTTTGCACTTTACAAAAATCTGCAAAAATGAGGATTATCTGTAACTTTTTTATTTAATAAGATATTCACTTCATTTTTTAAAAAAATAGTATCACCTTTATATGGAAATCAAGATCTGAAGCACAGATTAGAAAATGTCAACACTTATAAGGCATGTTGAATCAGAGAAAGTTTGCAAGTGGGTGTATTATGTATCGTATACGGTACTCTTGTTTATAAGGGAAACCTTTCAAGGTAACGTTTTACTTTAACAAAACCTGTAGAATCAGATCTTTATCATGTCAAAACAAAGAAGTGTTTATATGAGGGAAAGCGTTTATATGAGGGAAAGCGTTAAGACGCAGCTGAAATAAGACCAACTCCCCGCAGTGATCGCGTATTACCGCACGGATGAATCAATTCAGTTTGAATCTGTATGCACCTATTAACGTCGGAACTAGGCAATATGCTTAAACTACATCGACATCATGAATACCTCCTGCACAATAATCGGCTGAATTGTAATTGATAATGAACAAGGGGTTGTTTTATCATGCCAGAAACCCAAACCTCGTATACATTTATCATGACATAAAGAGCAAAGGCGGCGTTAATGGATGTCTATATCTAGTCAAGGGTCTAATACAGACCAGTTTAATGTAATAAGCACGTCTATGAGTTCCCATAACCCTTATTATGCTGAACGTGACCTTAGCGTATATATATATAAATTATTGGTATTGTTTTCATATTTTGTCAACACTTTTTATAATTATAATGCCGCGCTATGATCTTTTTTCAGTGTCGCAGCGCGTTCAAATAGCTTAAAGCACACGCTACAATGACACCTCTAGTATATTAATCCTTCGCTTGCTGAATTTTAAAATACATTTCTCCTCCTTTACCCGTGCCCTGTTGTATAATTACATATATATTCACTGTGTACAAGTGTTTCGCTGTGAAACCACTGCTGTGGGATGCACTGACTGCACAATCAACGTGTAAATAGTGCAGACCCTCAGGAGCTGTCTCATCTGGGTCTTCACTATTTACAGGTAGGTCTATTTACGCGAATAGCAAGCGAAGGGTTAAGTCTTTTCCTGAAATGTATTTTTTTACGCATGCATGATGTGCATTTCAACGCATCAAATTTAATGAACCCCTTCAGAGCTGAACTATCATAGTGGACTAGCTCACCAGTGTTCAACTACAAAGTCTACTCGGTTGAAATGCTTACACTAGCCAGAGGAGTGTGAATGACACACAGTGTGGACCCAGATCAGGGCGTTCCACTAGGAGCCAAATGACCCGGGTTAACTTGTTTGCAAACGATAGTGCATGAGGACCCCGCATTAAAAAGGTCCAGGTAGAAGCGATTATAGTATGTTTAAGATGTGCAGTGTTCAGTTTGCTCATGCGCGTGTTTACATACTAACGGACTGTTTCTGGAGTTAAGAAATCGCCTCATCGATAACAGCCATTTGCAGATTAATTAAGGTAAGTTATCGTTGACCATGAAACAAATCAACTGCTAGTGATTATAACTCAGTACAGTAAAACCTCTCCACACCAGAATTCTAGAAGAACTAAGATACGTTTACGTTAGTGACTGTTTAATGTAGGATGAGGATCATTCTGTTTTACTTTCTTCTTGCTTTAAGCAGCCAAGTCATACAGACAGCTCCAAGAGAAACTTTCTGTGTGACATATATCCATACTAGTTACAGTTTAACGTCTGCCTTAGAGAGGTTTTACGGTATTTGAAATTATTTGCCATCGCGGTTATTGTAGATTAGTCGGAGATGGGGTATGTTTATTTACACTGCCTGTCTTTTGGGGCTGGGATGGAATAAGTGTGAGGTTGGGCGCCCCATAACCAGTGTACACCCCCCACCAAGTGACTTATGTCACTGACCATTAAACGGCGGTACTTCCATCTCCCCCTATGTTTGTTTGTTTTGTCTATGTGCGTCTCTTTATGTTTTTGCTAGTTATGTACATTTGCTTTATTTTCTTGTATTGCCGTTCGTGCGACTGTTTGTTCTGTATTTGGTGTTTCCTGTATGACTCATACGTGAGCTTACATATGAAATGCGTTAAACATATACGCAAATAATGCAGACTTTGAGATAGCAAATGTGATTGCAATCAAATTAATATATATGTACTGTACTGTTTACTCGAGATAGAGTTTTGCAGATCACGATAAGAATTATTGACAGGTATTAGCCTTTAACTAATTGAGCAATTTGTGTTTGTTGCCAGAGTACCGCCTATATCAACTCTCTGTAGTCAATACTACATTTCAGTTTCAGAAATAGAAAACATGTAAGTCAGGCAATCTTAAGTTCAAAATGAGATACCAAATTTCTGTTAAATATCAGAAAATGAATCAGTATAAATATCAATTATTCGAAAGGTTGGGTGTTTTTGTGTTTGTTGTTGTTTTTCCCGAATAGAAGCGCTACTAAATCGGGAAGCAAATGATTCCTTGTCATTTTATGTTTCCTAAAGTTCAAGCCTATTCTCACAGCTCACGCCATGAGTTTCTGAATAGGGTTCCAGTTCAGCCATCCAAATGTGTATCAGACTAAATGTGATGATATGGCTATACATTCTATAACACGTTCAATTAATTTTGTTCTATACGGCTAATCGGTTAAAATAATACTTACTAATACGGTCATGAATCCCATATCATACATAGAGGATCTTATATGAGTGTGCATTGCACATTGTTTTATGAAACGAGTTTACTATAATAATATGACACGAGCTTTAATAGCGAGTGTCATATTCATTATAGTAAATGAGTTTCATAAAATCAATGTATAATGAAGACGAATGTAAGATTCTTTTTATCACCTAATCCTTAAAATGCCATAAAAATAAAACTGACTAGCTGACGGCTTTTCTGCCATTGCTTTACAACCAGCGTAGCAATACAACGGACGACGCGCATGGAGTGCTATGATTGGCTATTGCTTTTTACATAATCGCTACGATTGGCTAACTTCCTAATTTGAATAAAAATTCTGCGAAATACGGCAATCTGTAACGGCACTCCCGAATGGTAGATTTTGTGATAAACAGATATCTGACCCTACGAGTTAAGCCAAAAAGGAAACCTCCTGATTTTTATAGACCATAAACAGTTTTGATAGACCATAAACAGTTTTGCATTTGAGACTGTACATAGTGTTCATTATTGGAGTTTTGTGACATTGACTTTTCATCGGTGTGTCACATACTTACCGATAACATTCTTGCAACCTCATCATACATACAATGCAACATATCATGGTACATTGTAAATGCATACGTATGGAATATACATTTAACTAACAGATGACAGAGATATGTTTCCATACATTTGTTTTTAACAGTGATTGCATAAAGCACTATATGTATTTGTGAGCGTTTTATGTACTTAATGCGAAATTGATATTGTCATTTTGTATTTTGATTTCAGTATTTGTAAGATGTTAAATCTTCATATCTGAGGACAATTCCTAGTTATGTTCTGAAAGTAGGAGAAATCTTGAAGATTACCATTGCATATCTTAATACTGGATCATGTCGTAGTAATGGTGACATTGACACACTGCTCCGTTATTCATTCTTTCGTTCATATATTAGCTGTCGTAATGAGTGATAGTTACATGACTGCTAATATCGTCCTTGTATTGTCTACGTCAGTGACATGTATGACGTTCAACGTTCGTCTTTGCAATGTCACGTATTTGTTTGTATGTTTATTTGTTACTTGATGGTGTTTTCCCCATGTGTCAGTAATATATTTCTGCCACAGTATGTGATAATTTTCTTTTAAATGTCGAGGACGACTTTTTCGAAAATAGTATATGTCAGGTGTATGTCATAGGGTGAAAACAATAGAGTTATCGAAATAAATAACTTTACCGGCAGTATTGTGTTAACTTTCTTTTGATTACCCATTTCTAGATACATTAATCCGCATGTTTAATACTGTTGAAGGGACATAACTCAAACTAACATTTTATACTAACCGGACATCACGTGATTGGCAGCGGAAGTTTTCAAATATACAAACAGTCGCCATATTTAGTTTGCTTATTTGATAAACTCTGGATAAATTTAATATTTATACAGATGATCATTATGATTCTCATGATTACGATCTGGAATAGTCGAGGGATTAAATCAGATATATAACAGACATTTGTGTAGCTCCTCAGTACTTTCCGAACCCTACTCATATAAAGTGAAACCCCGACAATACATAATATAATTGTATATTTGCTAATTACATATGATAGATAATGTTTGCAAAGGTTTATAGGTCTTGTAAGACCACAAATCTTAAATTCGCGAATAACGCTTTACACCTGTATACATTGTATCTTTACGGTTTTGGCTACACTATACTATTTCAGATTGCTGTTGAGATGTCGCTGCGTTTACACCATTGCTTCGGTTTCTGTCTGTTGGCATCCGGCATAGTTATTGCTTACCTCTACAAATTTACCAGTTTTTCCCTGTCGCATAGCCTGGTTGAGACCGGTGTGGTTAAGACGACGACAAGGGAGTTTACTTCAAAGGTACTGATCCAATTAATTTAATTATTTTGTATCGACGCCAGATATGCAGGATGTCCAAAAAATTGGTAGGTAAAAGAAACACTCATAAATCTTGCCTTACTAAATGTATATCATTCACATTTGGCACAGTTAAGCTAAGTTGAATTCCCTTAAATATTTAAATAACATTTAGATATAAAGGAGTCACTATAACAGGAAATGACGTCATAATTTCAAATGGCGTCATAATTTCCAATTTTGTTATGTCCTGGAGTTCTGATTACAAGATTTTAAAAATGGCTTCTTCAAATTTAGTCATAGAACGTTCTCAGTGTTATATGTTCTGTAAAGAAAGATATAAGGTGACTGAAATAATGAAGTTCATGGGGAAATCAGAAAAGTGTGTATGTAAATGGTCAAAATGAGGCCAATCTGGTGACCGGATAAAAGGTTCGTGGAGGCCAACAAAACGGTCGACGAAAGATAAGTAAAAACCTGAAAAAAAGTGAAAACATCAGCAAGTCATCTGTGTATAAATATATGAAAAGAGGGCTGTGTTTGAAATCGTTTTGAAGGCAAGGGAAGGCTTTACTTTAAGTCCAGCGGGGATACCTTTATTTACAATATTTGTAAAGCTAGGGTGACTTTGAGAGAAGTGTGAGGTTAGGACGTCCGTAAACCGGTTTAAACCCCCAGTGGTGTTTTTGCTGCTGACCGTGCCAAGGCGGTACTCTCTTTGTCACCCTTCCTTTTGTTTGCCTTGCGTCTTTGTGCTTGTGGTTTGTTCATGTTGTGGAACGTTTGTCCCTGGTTCTTGTGTGTCTTTTAGTGTTTTCTGTGTTCATTTCGTGTGTGTGTGTGCGTTTGGGTGTGTGGTTGTGTGTGTGTCATGCTGTCTATCGGTGTTTTGGTGGTGATTGCGTCTTGCATGTGGCTTTGCCTGCTTGACTTTACTACTTTTCCATTTACTGACAGAAAAACACTGCAAATGCCTTCAGTTTTCCAAAATGTACGGACGCCATAACGAAAACGATTGGGATTTTTCACCAAAATACTTGTTTTATGACCTTTGATTGTCAACCCTTTTACAGTTGGCAATCACGCTGGCCTCTTTGCATGTACGCCGACTAGAAAGGTTTAGTACTCTATGAAGTCGACCTCTTAAATCCAGAAATTGAAGGAGAACGTAGGATATCTGTACTATTTCGTTTTTGTCGTACCCTTTATTACTTTTCTACAGTTACTCTGTTTGCAGCTCAATCATTGAGTACACTAGCGATAGGTGGATACAGTTTGTTCACTTAAATGTTTTCGTTATACATGCACTTTACCACTGTATTTGCCGTCGCGGTTGTTGTAGATTAGTCGGAGAGGGGATACGTTTATTTACACTGTTTGTCTTTTAGGATGGGGATGGAATAAGTGTGAGGTTGGGCGCCCATAAACCGGTTTAACCCTCCAGTGACTTTTGTCACTGACCGTTCCAAGGTGGTGCTTCCATCTTCCCCCTATTGTGTGTTTGTTTGGTCTTTGTGCGTCTCTTGTTGTTTTTTATAGTTATGTACATTTGTTGTTTCCTTGCGTTGCTGTTCGAGCGACTGATTGTTCTGTATGTGGTGTTTCCTGCATGACTCATTTTTGTACTTTTGAAATCAATTGTGCATAACATGCCAAAACGGCTTAAACTGGTTGTCAAGTACACGGAATGTCATTGCGGTTACTAAGCAACCTATTTAACTTGATGAATATACAATATAAACTTGGTACATACATTCATATTTTTTATAAAGTTGGTTGAAAACTGTTCACTATTAAAACAGTTATGAGTGGTTAGATTACCTCTCCGGTTTTTTGGACACTCTGTAGATTGTGCTATAGGCATACAATACATAGATGTGTATAGGCATACAATACCTATACATTTTCTATAATGTTCGTGCGCGGAATGCTAGTATGTTTCCGTCTGCAGACTGCTTTATTACTTATATGACGTTTTACTTGCTTCGAATGAACGTTTGAACTCTCCTCAAACTGTCAACAACTGCTGTATTTATAACGTATCAGTTGCTTTGAACGTACCCTTGAACTCTCACTATTAAACAACAGCCAACAACTGTATATTAAACGTTGTACTTGCTTCAAACGTACGTTTGAACTCGTTCTAAACTAGAGGTTTTTGTCACAAAAACGGATGTCTCCCCTCTAATAAAAAAAATATGTAAAGGGAAATCACTAAAAATGTCATGGTCTTGATGAATGATACTTCCCCTCATTATGCGCTTTCCACACCACATTTTTCAAGAAGAATTTGATAACAGCTAATAACTCCAAAAATACTGATACCAGATTTATGGCCCTTGTGCATGACACTTACTTTCATCATGCTCATTCCAAAAATAAAATGCTATTCCAATTGCATCAGTCGAACAGGAGTTATTGGTCGGCCAAAAATGTAACAAAGGGCAATAACTCAAAATGTATTGAAGCCAGAGTTATGGCCCTTGTTCATGACACTTTCTCTGATCATGCTCTTTCCATGTATGAAGTTTCAATACGATGGCAAGAGCAATGTAGGAGTTATCGTCCGGACAAGAAAGCATTAAACAAATGTACAAGGGGCAATAACTCTAAATCTATTGAAGCTCGAGTTAAGGATCTTATGCATGACACTTTCTCTTATCATGATCTTTCCATGTATGAAGTTTCACTCCAATGGCATATGTCACATAGGAGTTATCATCCGGACAAAAAAGTGTGATATTTTTTACAAAGGGCAATAACTTCAATATTAGTGAAGCCAGAGTTATGGACATTGTGCATGACACTTCCTCTCGTTATGATCGTTCAATATTTGAAGTTTCAATCCAATGGCATGAGCCATATAGAAGTTATCTTCCGGACAAAAAAGTGTGTATTTATAAAGGGCAATAACTCCAATATTAGTGAAGCCAGAGTTATGGACCTTGTGCATGACACTTCCTCTCGTCATGATCTTTCCATATATGAAGTTTCAATCCAATGGCATGAGCCATATAGGAGTTATCGTCCGGACAAAAAAGTATGATTTTTTACAAGGGGCAATAACTCCTATATTAGTGAAGCCAGAGTTATGGACTTTGTGCATGACACTTTCTCTCATTATGCTCTTTCCATATTTGAAGTTTCAATCAACTGGCATTAGGCATATTGAAGTTATCCTCCGGACAAAAAGTGTGACGGAAAGACGGACAGACTTCCGTCGGACGGACAGATGGACAGACGGACAGACAGACAGACAACTCTCACGAAAACAATATGTCTCCACTATATAAATATGGGGGAGACATAATTAACAAGAGCTGTATCTATAACGATGCTCTTGCTTCAAACGTACGTTTGAACTCGTTCTAAATTAACAATAGATGTATCTATAATGCTGTACTTGCTTCAAACGTACGTTTGAACTCGATCTAAATTAACAAGAGCTGTATTTATAACGATGCACTTGCTTCAAACGTACGTTTGAACTCGTTCTAAATTATCAAGAGCTGTATTTATAACGATACACCTGCTTTAAATGCACGTTTGAACTCGATCGAAACTATCAAAAGCTGTATTTATAATGATGCACTTGCTTTAATGCACGTTTGAACTGTCAACAGCTGTAATAATAACTCTTACTTGCCTTGGACGTACCTCTAAACTATTACAACTTGTGGTTATAACTTTTATTTATGATTATAACGGTTGATTATGTCAACAAAATTATAGCAGTCGTGAATGGGAATAAATAGCATGTCCGTGATTAATACTCATAATAGTCATCTATGTTAGCGAGATACATATTACCATTACAGCGACACTGGGATTCAATGGGACTAGTTTTTCAAGGGCACAGCTAACCACGTATAAGATAACGTACCAATAATTATGTTCCTTGAAACTCATTCTCACTGGACGTGTTCTCTAAACCACGTGTAAGATAATGTACCAATAATTATGTTCCTTGAAACTCATTCGGAATATCTAAACTACTATCAATGACTGTTTCGGGATTGGAATATTCTCCAACCTCTTTAGTACAGCTGAAACTGTACGCTGTGTACTTTGCCTTGTGTCACCGTTCTGTGTTTGATAAAAACTGATACTACAGGTTAATACAACATCATTTTATTTAGTAAAAGTTCTGAACATTGGGATATCCTTCGAAAGCAAAAGCAGCAATGCAAAGAGAAAAAATGACAGACTCGGTTTTATGGAGTCTGTTCATTAGCAGATATGAAAATTGCAACAGTACTCATGCCCCATAGCATCGGCTTTAGCAGTATTCAATTTGCAAAACTAATAAAATCGAAACTAATGATCCGGACGGACCAGACAATATAACAACACTGAGAATGAAGTACGGGGCGACATTTTTCGGCCACTACAAAAAACCTAAATGTTTATATAGTAGAAATAGAATAAAAGTCAAAATGGAAATTTGGAAACGACGCACGAAAATACACAGCAATTCCAGAAAGACAAATGAACTGCGAGCTCACACAAATACACACAAGCTTCATAGCACTGTTCCTTTCCTACATAAATATTTGAATTGAATTGTTCCTTTCCTGTTCCACCTCGACATCATTTAGGACACAGCTACACTAAAAAGGTCACTTAGTGCCAATGTATTGGACACAAAGGATCTCTACAATTGGAAAAGTAGTAAAGTCAAGCAGGCAAAGCTACATACAAGACGCAATAACTGCCAAGACACCGATAAATAGCATGACACCCACACACCCACACACAACCATGCACCCAAACGCACAATCACACACGGGATGAATACAGAAAACACCAACAAACACACAATAACTAGAGACAAACACTCCACACATGAACAAAAAAACACAAGCACAAAGACGCAAAACAAACAAAAGGAAGGGTGACAAAGAGAGTACCGCCTTGGCACGGTCAGTAGCAAAAACACCAATGGGGGTTTAAACCGGTTTACGGACGTCCTAACCTCACACTTCTCTCAAAGTCACCCTAGCTTTACAAAAAGTGTACATAAAGGTATCCCCGCCGGACTTGCCCACAACATAGACGACGGTGAACACATGACAACATGCAACACATAGCATAATAACTGTGACAAAGCACCGATGCACAACAAATGAAAAGCGATCATCTACCGATATATCATATACATACACACAGAACTGTTACTTCTAAACAGTATCAAGGTCGTCCATGTATCATACACATACACATAGAAGTGGTTTATCTGATTACGGATTAAAGGTTGGTAGATAATTATGCAGAGCTAAAGATAAATGTACGTACCCAAATACTAAAATAATCATTTCTCCACCAAACCCTATACTGTCACCACTCTTTAGAGTCGTATTGAAGAGATTGTCCTAAACAGTGGTCACAGTATAGGCAAAATAAAGGAACTATCGTTGTAAATAGTTAAATTAAATGGCACCCGGTACTATGGATTATCCAGTGTTTTCTATTCAAGTTATATCGCGTAATGATTTTAAGTAATCAACAAGAAGGACGAATGATAAATCTTAACCTAACTGCAACGAGAAACATATCGTGTTGGCGGCAGAGACAGGGGTGCAAGTGGAATATGTATTAAGACATTAAATATCATACTGCAATCCGTACTGCTAATTGACAAAGCATATTAGCTGTTCACATGCTTCTCATGCGTCGTGATTAGCATTTATTATTATTATTATTATACCATATTTATATAGCGCTCTTTTCATACAGGATATGTGCGTTCAAAAGCGCTTCACAAAGATACATTTTCTGTACAATAATGCGTAAATTACAGAACATTTAAAATAAAATATATTTAATACTTATATATAGATAAGAATAATAATAAAATAGAATTTATTTAGGACATTGGTAAATAAGCTACATCTTTTCCGTAAGTTTTTCTGTCTGTGTCGTATTATGTTCTATTATAGTGTGTCAACGCACTCAGATTATAAAAAAAAAACAAAAAAAAAAACTTGAATGCAACATTCTATGCGCAGTGCCAGTACGTCCCATAATTCTGACCCAGACTCAACAGACTTGGGTACATTCGTTTAACATACAACACTGCACATAAAATATTGCCGGAAAATTTGCAAACAGCTTGGATGCAGATTAGATGTTACTGTTTGAATCTCGGTCCATAGCTTGTAAAACGTTTCATCGAATCAAAATGAGTGAAACGTTCAGCAAATCAGAGAATGAACACACATGTTTTCAGCAGCTGGTTTTGTACTTAGAACAGTAACGATTTCTTTTCATTTCGTTTAAGGTAACGTTTGAAGCGGAAAACAACACCAACATTACCGCAAGATTTATCAAAAGGCGCTTGTTGATTGAAAGGAAATGCGCCTCTTCCAATTTAACACTAAAAGATGTACACATGGTTTCTGGACACGCCCCATCTAACCTGACCCTGTGTGTAGTACCTAAAGCTGCCTGTACAATTTGGCTTCGTCTTTTCACTTTCCTTGTGAACAAAGGCACGTCTAATAGATCGATAACTGATTACTCAAAGTTCATAGTACACTTCACTCCGGGGAAACCGTTTGTAACATATAACATTAGTGGTAAGGACAAAGAGCTTGTTGGAACATCTATTCGTGCAATGACTACAAGAGATCCATTTACAAGACTTTGGTCAGCATACATCGATAAGTTCCTTCTTATTGACTTCTGGTTTAATAAGGGAAAACAGATCATATATATGGTGCGTCCTAATGCAACTTCTGAGGCGAAACGCTGTGGCAATAATGTCACATTCCCGGAATTTATTCAATACGTTATACGGATAGGTCATAATATAACTGGGATGGGGACTGACTCTCACTGGCTGCCAGTAACAGATATATGCAATCCGTGTGTTTTCAAGCCGGATTTTATCGTGAAGCAAGAAACCTTTCTGCCAGAATTTACTCATGTGGTGAATCGTGTTGGTTTGATGCAGGCAGTCACTCCAGTACTTCAAAATAACCAGGACAACTACGAAATCCAAACTGAAATTGACTACAATTTCAGCAGGTATCCTGACTTTTCTGCATGTGTTACAAAGCTTGAACTAGCCAAGCGAATATGGACAGCGATGAAATTAAACGGTTATCTTCACCCAAGGGACAAGTTTCCTATTCATATAGAAGAAGAGAAACTTAATGCATCTACAGTAAAACAAATGGTGTTCACCGCCCGTAGGCGCAGTGGTGCAAATAGGAACTTAAAGAAGGCATGGCGTAGAAAGTCATTGACTGATGCCTACCGAAAGCTTTCTAAAGAGCAAATAATAGCGCTCCGGAAGTTGTACCAAACTGACTTTGATTTTTTCGGTTATGAAGGTTCTCCGCCAGTGTAGTTGACCAACAATTATACTTTGTATACTCATTGACTATTTGGGTTCGTCTTTTACTATTGCTGAGGTAGAAAAAGTAATTGCGTCATCAAAAAGACACACAAGTTGTGCCTTAGATAACAATGTGTCAGACTTCTTTATTGATGCGAAAACTTTCATCACCCCTATTTTTGTACTGTTTTAATCACATATGTTGTTCTTGTACCTAGAGGCATGGACTAAATGGTTCAATACATAAGAAAGGAGATATAAATAATCCATCCAATTACAGAGGTATAACTTTGGTTAATGTTACCTAAAAAATAGTGTCTTTGTTAACCGTATTAATAAGCGGGGTAAAGAAAATCGTATTTTGACAGATTGTCAGTTTCGATTTCCAGACGGTTATTCAGCTGTGGATGCAATATTGTTTCTTCATTCAGTTATTAGGGAAGGTATAGTCAAAGCAGTCTAAATTGTACTGTATATTAATTTATTACCAGCGAGCTTACGATACAGCTAATCGAGATGCCTTGTGGTACAAGTTAATTCAATCGGGTATTAGTTGTGAATTTGTAAATATGATTTATGTATGTACAGTAAAGTGTGTGACACTATCAAGGACAACTATATCTGAAATCTTCAAAGTCACTGATGGCTTGAAGCAAGGTGATCCGTTATCTCAGATTCTATTTCTTCTTTTCGTCAATGACATTGTTGATAATCTTGATTTCAATTCGTTAACTGATAAATATTTGGAGCTATTATCGAAATATTTAATCTTATTTGCAGATGGCACTGTATTGTTTACAACAGACCCGGCTAGCATACAGTCTCGAATTAATAGCATGTCTCTATTTTCGGTTAAATGAGGTCTAACAATAAATGTCAAAAAGACAAAAGTATGTATATTCGAAAAGCGAAAACCCAACCAGAAGAGAAAATGTTACATAAATGGTGACGAAATTGAGTATAAGATTTGGTATATCTAGGCATTAGATTCAATCGTCAACTGGGTCGGTTCCAATTTCTGTTAAATTCTGTTGGAAAATCTGAGTAATGTTGGTTCGCCTTCGCATGAAGTCTGTCTCGACAAGTGACATACTGTTAATGGGTCTTGCTGGACCAAAAGAATTACTTCCATTATTGATCATCTTGGATATACAAATATTCGCCTCAACTTTGATCCTATTTACTAGTGCTTACCTGTACTGGAAAAAGGTTAAGAGACCAGCATGTTCAAATTTGGACTCTATCAATTAAAACTATGCGAAAATTAGATACTTATTGTAAAATTCAAAACACAATTTTGCTTCGAAAGATATTTACATAAGATATCAAATGATAATTTACGACAAAATTTGACTCGTTTTAGGCGCAGTTCTCATAAATTATGAAGGGTGGTGATCCCTCGAAAGCAAAAATTGCAACACAAAAGGAGAAAATTGCAGACTCGGTTTTATTGAGTCTGTTCATGAGCAGTAATTGAAAGTGCAACACTGCTCACGCCCCCTAGCACCGGCTTAAGCGGTATTCAAATTTCAGAACAAGAAGTACTGAAATTCATGATCTCGAAGGATCAGAAGGTATAACAACATTGAGAATGAAGTACGGGACGACGTTTTACGGCCGCCACACACCTTGAAGTAGAAAGAGGACGATATAGTGGAATTAATAGAGACAGTAGATTCTGTAAAAAGTGTAATCATAATTTAGTCGAAAATGAATATCAATTCTTACTGTGCTGTTCAAAATACACAGAGTGTCGTAAATTCCGATTATATTCATTGGCCAATTATAGAGATTGAGACAAAAAGTGCAGTCCCTGACCAGACGCCGCCTTGAAAAGACAGCGTCTGATCTGGGACTGCACTATTTGTCGTGGTGCATTTATGCGACATCGGTGGTAAAAGGATTAATGAGCAAATCCATGTAAATATCCATAAAGCACAACCAATTACGCAGACATTTAGTTGGTTGTGATTACAAAGACATGTAATTGGTCGTGCTTACACTGCTACACAGACGTGTAGTTGGTTGTGCTTACACAGACGTGTAGTAGGTTGTGCTTACACAGACGTATAGTTGCTTGTGCTTACACAGACATGTAGTTGGTTGTGCTTACCGGTGGTGTGAGATGTTTATAGTGACACATGTATATATTGTATCTCTCGCCAGGTTGGCAAAATACCAGTGCTAGTTTGAATTCGATTTTTTTTTACAAATATGAACCTATCTCGTGATTAAGAAATGAAAACGGAAGCTAGCTATCATTAGATCTCTACAAACATGAGTATTTGTTTCCGATTGTTTGGCGCAGGGGTTGTTTGAAATAAAGTCATTTTTTTATCAATTTACCTATATTATGGACGGCATTGTGTTTTAAAACAGTTAAATCTGATAAAACTATGAAGTACGCAATGTGCTCAAACTGTTATAGTTGTGAAAATGTACGCTATGCCTGGTGCATCCGTAATTTTGTTCGGTGAAACTTGTCGGCAGCGAGGTATACTGAGCATTATTCATGTCAAGGTACGTGAAAACGGAATGCAATTGTAATACTGCAGTTTTCCGTATTGTTTATTGATCCTGTAGTGCACACTCGTGCAGTAATGTAGTATTGACAAGTACGTTAAGCCATGCTAAATCGACCGACAATTGATCAATGGATGCTTACGAAACGAGCTTTTTGTTTGGTCGGGTACAATATTCTCTGAAAGCAAATACATGTGCGTTCCAAAGAAGGCCTTGTCCTAATATGAGCTTTAGTTCCTGTCCATAGATAGGCGCAGTGGCGCCTGAACTAACCCATTTTCTCACATACTTATTTTAGATCCTACCTCTTTGAATAAATCTACCGAAAAGGAGCATTTACTAGAGGAATGGAACATTTTAAAACTGTGTAGTTTTGAAACCATTGTGACAAATGCAACATTTGCCCCCTAAGGAGCAAATGCTCTATTCATCACAATGTTTTCAAAAAGTAACTTACAGAGGCGCCAAAGGCTTCAATATGTCAATATGAGGGAATGGATTAACCCTCTCCCTGTTAAACTTTCATGTACATGATATCATGAATAATTATAAGCTAGATATTTATAGTGATATATGTATATCATATTGTGTTTGGTATTGCTAGAAACTGTAATATCAGATCTATTATTATTTCATAAACATATAGAGCAGACTCTGATCAGACGGCTCCTATAGTAGCCGTCTGATCAGGATTCGCTCTGTTTGCAAAGTCGCAAAAAAGAGTGTGTATATAAGGGAAAGGTTTCAAAGACCATTCATTTATCGATCAAAGGGGTCGTAAAAAGATCGAGGTGTCAAACAGTTTGGATCCTGATGAGATGCCGAGTAACTCGGTGTCTCATCTGGATCAAGACTGTTTGCATATGCATTCACTTATCCACCCATAGCAGGCAAAGGTTAAAATGAATATGTCCTATAGCCCTGAATATGTCATCAGTTGAATGTCATGTTTGATCTGATATAATATAAGCTTGCACAAGGGAATCGATCGTACTAATAGGAACCTGCTATCCTGTTTCTGAAATGGCAAATAAATCAATATTATCGGTCATAACCAGTCATTCAATTTAATGTTAAAAGCCAATTTCTGTTTGCAAAGTGTTTTGAAAGAAATTATTATAATTTTAATAAAATCGATGCAAAAATCAATACCATGACAATAACGTCTGTGATAACATTGATGTAAGCACTCACTGTGTGGGACACGAGTCACATAGAGGAGCCCTCTCATCAGGACTGTTTGTCATGTAACATCTTTTCTCCTTGATAGTCTCCATAAGCTCGGTCTGTTTGTCCAATTGACATTGAGCTTGCTGTGTAAACCTTGATTGCTAGAGACTGTATTCGATATCGGTTGTCACGGTTGATTTATCTTGGACTTCTGTTCAACAACACGGCCGGAGTATCCAAAGGTTTTGATCCTCGGGAGTTACTGGGCGTCGCATATTGGTCTAGACATTGGCAATTCACTGACTAACATGTACACTGGAAGTATTGGGGTTAACCTTTACCCTCATATATACGTGTTTTCACGCATTTGAAAACAGAGTAGACCCAGATCAGACAGCTCCTGTGGGAGCCGTCTGATCAGGTTCTGCTCTGTTTTCTAATGGAATTTGAAATATCGGTTTCTTTACTTTATAAAATGGCTACACTATTTCATTATTACTATTTTGTCCATGAATATTCATTAGGTATTGAAATTTGGAATACACATAGAACATGGAAAGGTTAGAAAATGGTTTTGAAAGGATCAAATGATAGTATTTACTTAGCTAATACTATTATTTTAGAAATACACAAGGGCATAAATTCTGAAAATGGGTGATCCTATGAAAGCAAAAGTAGAAATGCAAAAAGAGAATATTGATTCTGTTCAAGAGTAGTGATTAAAAGTGCAACACTACTCACGCCCCTTAGCACCTTTCATAAATTAGTGTTAATTGTAACAAAAAGGGTGAGATGTTTGCTCAATTATATAATGAGAATGCATTTTTAGGGATTTAAAAAGTTTAAAATTTGATAGCATTATGCAAACATCAGATGCTAACGAAGCATTATCTATGTTTATGGAGTTATTCTCATCTATAATTAATACGCACGTTCCTTTACATGTTTGAAAGGGAATTCAAATTATACAACATTTTAAGTTCATCGAGTTTACATGATTATAAGAGGGCACGTCGTCCTATTATCGCATTATATAAGCAAAATATTTCATTTTCAGGACCTTTCATTTGGAATGAATACCTGATTCAATTCGATCCATGAATAGTATCGAAAGCTTCACATCTCATTTCATTCGATGGCTTAAATCACAAAATTGATTTTATCCATTGCCTGTATTTACCTTCAATCTCAATCAATGCTGTTTTATCAGTTAACATGTTCATGTTTTATATTCACTCAAAAACGACTGAGAGCTAGAACTTAACAAGTTGGAGGTGTATGCATACCATTTTTCACATATTGTTGTGTAGTTGTGTATTTTATAGTTAGAACTTGTCGCCCCGTACTTCATTCTCAGTGTTGTTATATTTTCTGGTCCTTCGGGATCATTAGTTTTCATGTTATTAGTTTTGAAAATTGAATACTGCTTAACCCTTTCCCTCATATTGACGACTTTTGATGACTCTGGAAAAGTCACTTTGTGAAACCATTGTGATAAATAGAGCATTTGCTCCTATAGGAGCAAATGCTCTATATATCACAATGGTTTCATACTACAAAATTCTAAAAAAAATCCTTTTCTCTAGTTAATGCTCCTTTTCGGTAGATTATTGAAAGAGGTTGTATCTAAAAATAGCCTATGAGGTAATGCATTAAGCCGGTGCTAGGGGGCGTGAGTAGTGTTGCACTTTTAATTACTACTCATGAACAGACTCAATAAAACCGAGTCTGCAATTTTCTCTTTTTGCATTTCTACTTTTGCTTTCGAGAGATCACCCATTTTCAGAATAGTGGTTATTGTACATGTTTATTCTTTAAGAATTCAGCATACTCAGACCAAAACCTTTTTGAAGACAATTATTCTTACTCTAATGGAATATCTAAAGATGAGTCTCAAAAGTACCATTTGGACTAGTCCATTTTAATATTGCTGATAAAAGGTTTTGAACCCAACATAAATGTAAATGACTGGTTAGCATTTTCATTAGTTATGAACAATTAGCAATACAAAGTAAATATATGTCTTTTTTAGATATAACTCTATCTTGTAAAGCGTTAGCATCTTATAAAACATCAGTGTGATTTTTTTTAAAGTTTTTTGTAAAAGTCTATTATTGATGTGTTATCTTCTAAAGACTAAATGTTCACGTCATAGGTGTTATTTATTCAGCACCGTCTTTTTCGTGCAGAGGGCTGAATTAATATTGCCTATTCTGAATCACTATCTCAAGATGCCACACATGCTTAGCACTATTTGTACATATCTTGTTATTTTGTTGTTCATAACCATTTTCCTTTTCTCAAAGTAACTCTAGTTTTAAATCCATTTTAGCATTTTTCTTCACAAAACTACCATTATTGAACAACGAAAGTACTATCGGAAGCTTTCCAAAGCACGCATCTGCATCTGCAATGTTTAAAATAATCTTAAACAAGAGCTGTCACAGTCACATGACAAATGCCCCAAAATGATATGACAAATTAATTGTACCCTGTGACCATGACCTTTAACCCATCGACCAGGGAGTTGAACGCGACACATCATCTTTGTGTGGTGAACATTTGTGCCAGGTTATTTTAAAATCCATTCTAAGATGAAAAAGTTATAGAAGGGACACGAAATTTGGGACGGACTGATGAAAGGACGGACAGACAAATGGACAGACGGAAGGACAGACAATGCGATTACTATATGCCCGCCATTGGGGCATAAAAACTATATAACCAGCATTCAAAACTATACATTTCTAAAAGTTTCCTTTTCTCTAGTAAATGCTCCTTTTCAGTAGATTCATTCAAATATATTGGATCTAACAAGCTTTTTGTAAAATCGAGGTCAAAGGTCAAAGTCAAGGCAGCAGTTACCTGAAAATGGTACGCATCACTCCGCAATCCTGAGATGTACTCACACACCAAATTTGGAATCCGTAGCTGGTACGGTATAGGAGATATGCACCGGACAAACTTTTGTAAAATAGAGGTCAACGGTCAAGGCCATAGTGACCTGAAAATGGTATGCGACACTCCGCAATCCTGAGATGTACTCACACACCAAATTTGGAATCCGTAGCTGGTACGGTATAGGAGATATGCTCCCGACAAACTTTTGTAAAATAGAGGTCAAAGGTCAAGGTCAGAGTGACCTGAAAATGGTACGCGACACTCCGCCATCCCAAGATAAATGCACACACCAAATTAAAAATCCGAAGCTGGTAAGGTATAGGAGATAAGGAGGACAAGTAACTTAGCTTTTTGTAAAATCGAGGTCAAAGGTTAAGGTCCCAGTGACCTGAAAATGGCACACGATACTCTGCCATCCGAAAGATGAACTCACACACCAAATGTTGAATCCATAGCTAGTAAGGTATAGGATACTTGCTCCTGGCAACCTTTTTGTAAAATCGAGGTCAAAGGTCAAAGTCACAGTGACCTGAAAATGGTACGCGACACTCCGCCATCCAAAGATGAACTATAGGAGCAAATGCTCTATGTATCACAATGGTTTCACAAAGTGACTTTTACAGAGTCGTCAAAAGTCGTCAATATGAGGGAAAGGGTTAACCCGTTCTCTCTTATATCGCCTTTTTACTGGAAAACTCATTTATTGAAACCATTGTGATAAATAGAGCTTTTGCTCTTGAGCAAATGCTCTATTTATCACAGTGTTTTCAAAACTACACAATTCTAAAATCTACACTGTTCTATAGTTAATGCTCCTTCTCGGTATATTAATTCAAAGAGGTTGAAAGGGAATGAGTTCATATATTAATTGACAAAGAGAGGTCATGCATTTGTGATACGTTGTATACCCATTTATATATTAATTATGCATTCGATACCCCCCCCCCCCCAACACACACACACACGCACGCACGCGCACCCGTTCGGCTGGCCCATCCATGGATAGATAGATAGAAAACAAATGCATCTCCTATTTTCATATCTTTTAAGGCGTCTTTTGATCTTTACATCAATGCTTTTCCTATATCACAGTATTCGTGTTTACACAGCCACAGGTTTGGTAATTCTATCTCTCTACATACTTTCCGGTGTAACGAAGTAAAGTGACCCCCATAGAATACTGACCCCCCGGTCACTATTCTTCAGAAAAAGCGACCCCCTTTCTGAAAAATATCGACTCCCCTCTGAAAAATAGTGACCCCCTCTGCGATATCTATAAAATATTGACCCCTGCCCGAACTATTACTAACAAATTAGTAACCATTGCAAATACTTGAATACCTAATATTGTTGCGGCTGCAGCTTTGTTTTTGTTGTTGTCGCTGCAGCATCGGGTGGGTGGGTATGTGTGTGTGTGGTAGGGTGGGGTAGGGGGGTTAAACGAAATTTAACGCAAACGCTTTTTTATTTAGAAACAGTCAATATTTTGAAAAATGTTGACACTAGCAGAAGAGTGACAGTGGGTGTGAAAGTAATAGTTGTATTAGTAGAAGTAGTGGTATTATACCTTATTTTAAGGGGACATTTACAATGCATTTTGAGTATAACAAACTTTTCTGTGCGATCTAATAAATGGTTCTATACTTCTAAATGCGACCGACCTTACTTGTCAAAGTCATGTTTTTAAATCTTTACAGTAAGTAAACTCTTCTTTTTATAAAGGCAAATACTACTACTTGTGTATTTCATTTTGTATCTTCTAGTAATAATTCACAATATAAACGAACACAAAGACAAATTAACTTCAATTGAATATAGAAGGACAAAAGTGGACGATTAATCTCAGTCTGATTGGCAAACTGTTTTGAAACTCAAAGGGTGCTGATATTTTCGATGTCATACATTTGACTTACTAGGCACCCACAAATAGTTGACGAACAAACAAGGAAAACTATCTTCTCTAGGTTATGTTATGAATAAAATATAAGATTCGTGTTCGTGATTAATTGGATCTATTAAACTCGTCCTTTTAGACAAAAATAAACACGCGACAAGTCCTTGCTGTTGTGTTTTTTTACAAAGCTCGTTTAAAATAAAAGTAAAAGTAAAAACCATTATGAACAACTAATCTAATGTTAATTATCTGCATGATCGCCGCAAGACTGCCGCTCGGAAAATGGCCTGTTGCAAATGTACACACTATATCGATATGGTATATGTCACACGTGCTTGACCTTTTATATAAGAAAATCAACAGCATCTCTTCGAAATAATTGACACAATTCTCTATAAATGAAATTGTATTCCGATGTTGTGTAGGGGTCTGTAAATGCGTGGGTGCGTGCGGAAGGGTGTTTATTTATAAGCGATTGTGTACGTGCATGTGCGTGTGTGTGCATGCGCGCGCGTGTGCGTGCCTGCTTGCGTGTGTGTGTGTGCTATTCTGTACGAACAACGATTACAAGTCGTATTACTTGGCGTCCATTGCGCGCATTGGTCATGATATATTAAACGGGGCTCAAAATGATATTACTAGGAGTCACAACATCTGTAACAATTATGACCAAGGTTAAATATATTTTTCGAAATACGTGAAACCCTTTCTTTAAAGTATACTTGAGGCAAATTTAAGTTGCTGGTGTTGTTCAAAATATCACGAAGGTGGGCCAAAGCATTATGACCGGGGATCACTATTGTTTAAAAAATACTGACGGGGGTTCGATATTCTTCAGAAATAAATGACACCCATCCTTTCTACAACATACTTGAGTTCAATTAGCATTGGGCGCATTGGTCATTATATAATAAACGGGGCTAAAAATAATCTATGAAAGGGGGTCACTACATCTGTAAGAATTATAACCAAGGTTAAATGTGGAAAAAGTAGTAAAGTCAAGCAGGAAAAGCCACACACAAAATGCCACCATCACCAAAACACCTACAGAAAGCATAGCAATTTATACTCATACACACATACAGTAGCAATTCACATACAAGACGCAATCACCACCAACACATCAATAGACAGCATGCCACACACACACAACCAAACACACGCAAACACACGAGAAGAACACAGAAAACACCAACAAATACACGATCACCAGAGAAAAACATGAACAAAACACAAGCACAAAGTCACAAGACAAACAAAAGTAAGGGTGACAAAGAGAGAACCGCCTTGGCACGGTCAGTAGCAAAATCACCACTGGGGGTTTAAACCGGTTTATGGACGTCCTAGCCTCACACTTATCTCAAAGTCACCATAGCTAAACAAACATTGTAAATAAAGGTATCCCCGCCGGACTTCCCCACAACATAGAAGACAGTAATCACAGTACAAAATGTAAAACATAGCATAGCAACTGTGAAAGTCCGTCAAATACGTACTCAATGACTTTGCTGAATACAGAGCAACTGCAGGGAAGCCGTTAAGGGCACGACAGAGAAAAGGTAATATATGAGTCTGGTAAGTTCATCCCATTTCTGGGTTTAAGAGTATGCATCATAGAGTACTACCCTCGGCCTGTCATCGTGCAAGCAAAGAGGAAAGCGTAGCGACCGACTGTAAAGTGGTCGATAACCAAATATGCAGTGTGTTGCAATAAAATAGGGTCATAACCTTTCTTCCTAAAAGTTTTAATGCGTTTAATAAACAAGTGAAAATGGATATGACCATGAATTTTCCTAAGTTTGTCACCATAGAAATCTGTTTCGAGTAAAGTTAAACCCTTTCCTTAAATTATACTGGAGATAGATTTGAGTTTCAGGGAGTTGTTCAACATATCATGAATGTGTGTCAAAGCACTATGACCGGGGTCGCTATTTTTTAAAAAATACCGAACGGGGGTCAATATTCTTCAGAAAATGTGACCCCCTATGTACACAATACTTTGTGCGTATTAGTCTAATATAATAAACACGGTCAAAATGCAATGACCGGGGTCACTACATCTACAAGAATTATGACAAAGGAAAAGGTCGATTAACGTGAACCCCCTTTTTTTAATTTTTTTTACTGGAGTTAGATTAAGTTTACGAGAGTTGTTTAACATATCATGAACGTGAATCATAGAGTTATGACCGGGTTCGCTATTTTTAACAATATACTGGCCAGGGTCGATATTCTTCAGAAAATGTGACCCACTATGTACAAAATACTTATGGGTCACAACATCTGTAAGAATTATGACCAAGGTTAAATAAAATCAAGTAAAGTTAAACCCTTTCATAAATTATACTGGAGGTAGATTAAATAAAAAAGTTGTAAAGTCAAGCAGGAAAGGCCACACATATAAGTTCGCGGGAGCTGTTCAACATATCATGAACGTGTTTCAAGGCACTATGACCGGGGGTCGCTATTTTTTAAAAATACTGACCGGGGGTCGATATTCTTCAGAAAATGTGACCCCCTATGTACAAAATACGTCGGTTCAATTAGTAATAAAATCGAGTAAAGTAAAACTCTTTCTTAAATTATACTGGAGGTAGATTAAGTTCGCGGGAGTTGTTCAACATATCATGAACGTGTGTCAAAGCACTATCACCGGGGGTCGCTAAGTTTTAAAAAATACCGACCGGGAGTCGATATTCTTCAGAAAATGTGACCCCCTATGTACAAAATACTTGGGTTCAATTAGTATTGCGCGCTTTAGTCATGATAGGATAAACTCGGCTGAAATTGCTATGACCGGGTGTCACTACATCTGTAAGAATTATGACCAAGTTTAAATAGTTTACGAGGAAACTTAAACCCTTTCTTTAAATTTTACTGGAGGTAGATTAAGTTCGCGGGAACTGTTCAACATATGAACGTGTTTCAAAGCACTATGACCGGGGGTCGCTATTTTTTAAAAAATACTGACCGGGGGTCGATATTCTTCAGAAAATGTGACCCCCAATGTACAATATACTTGGGTTCAATTAGCAAGGCACGCTTTAGTCATGATAGGATAAACTGGGCTGAAATTGCTATGACCGGGGGTCACTACATCTGTAATAATTATGACCAAGGTTAAATAGTTCACGAGTAAAGTTAAACCCTTTCTTTAAATTTTCCAGGAGGTAGATTAAAGTCGCGGGAACTGTTCAACATAGCATGGACGTGTGTCAAAGCACTATGACCGGGGTCGCTATTTTTTAAAACATACTTACCAGGGGGTCGATATTCTTCAGAAAATGTGACCCCTTATGTACAAAATACGTCGGTTCAATTAGTAATAAAATCGACTAAAGTAAAACTCTTTCTTAAATTATACCGGAGGTAGATTAAGTTCGAGGGAAGTGTTCAACATTTCATGAACGTGTGTCAAAGCACTATCACCGGGGGTCGCTAAGTTTTAAAAAATACCGACCGGGAGTCGATATTCTTCAGAAAATGTGACCCCCTATGTACAAAATACTTGGGTTCAATTAGTATTGCGCGCTTTAGTCATGATAGGATAAACTGGGCTGAAATTGCTATCACCGGGTGTCACTACATCTGTAAGAATTATGACCAAGTTTAAATAGTTTACGAGGAAACTTAAACCATTTCTTTAAATTTTACTGGAGGTAGATTAAGTTCGCGGGAACTGTTCAACATATGAACGTGTTTCAAAGCACTATGACCGGGGGTCGCTATTTTTTTAAAAATACTGACCGGGGGTCGATATTCTTCAGAAAATGTGACCCCCTATGTACAATATACTTGGGTTCAATTAGCAAGGCACGCTTTAGTCATGATAGGATAAACTGGGCTGAAACTGCTATGACCGGGGGTCACTACATCTGTAATAATTATGACCAAGGTTAAATAGTTTACGAGTAAAGTTAAACCCTTTCTTTAAATTTTCCAGGAGGTAGATTAAAGTCGCGGGAACTGTTCAACATAGCATGGACGTGTGTCAATGCACTATGACCGGGGTCGCTATTTTTTAAAACATACTTACCGGGGGGTCAATATTCTTCAGAAAATGTGACCCCCTATGTACAAAATACGTCGGTTCAATTAGTAATAAAATCGAGTAAAGTTAAACTCTTTCTTAAATTATACTGGAGGTAGATTAAGTTCGCGGGAGTTGTTCAACATATCATGAACGTGTGTCAAAGCACTATCACCGCGGTCGCTATTTTTTGTTTTAAAAAATACTGACCGGGGGTCGATATTCTTCAGAAAATGTGACCCCCCTATGTACAAAATACTTGGGTTCAATTAGTATTGCGCGCTTTAGTCATGACAGGATGAACACGGCTGAAATTGCTATGACCGGGTGTCACTACATCTGTTATAATTATGACCAAGGTTAATTTTTTTCGAGTAAAGTTTAACTTTCTTTAATTATACTGGAGATAAATTAAAGCACTATGACCGGGGGTCAGCATTTTTTCAAGAATATTAACGGGGGTTGATATTCTTTAGTAAAAGTGCCCCCTTTCTACATAATACCTTTGTTCTAATTAACGTTGTGCACATTGGTCAGTATATGATAAAAAGGATTCAAAATGCTATGACCATGGGGTCACTATTTTTCAAAGAACACCGACTGGGTATCAATATTCTTCAGAAAAAATGACCACTTCCGACAAAGTGCTTGATGTCGATTAAACTTGCGCGCATAATAAACGGGTGTCAACATACTATGGTCGGTTTTTTTTTATAAATCTATCTAAAATAATTATGAGAGACGTGGGGTTAAATATTTTTTTTATCGTATAAAGTAATCCCTTTCTATAAAATTACCAGGGCACATTTGGCCAAAACATGTATTTAAATTTAAATTGATCGCATCAGCTGATTAAGTAGACCTTGATCAGACAGCTCCTATGAGAGTCATCTTATCTTGATTTTTTTCTGGTTGCAAATAGGTAAAATTTTATATGAAGGAAAGGGTTAACTCTCTATTTCTGACTTAAATGGTCTGTGGTTGGGAATTCTGCAGCAAAGCTCGTGCATTTTAATTGCATTGTTTACAGCAGCTCTTTCATTCCATTATATTTTATTAAGATTTTTATAAATTTCAGTAACTTGTGATAATTGTGCCAATCTAGATAGCTTATTTCATATTGTTTATATAATTATAGTAATTTAATAGAGCATTTACAACACTGTGATAAACATAATTTATAGATTTCTTATTTTTCCATTAAAGTAAAGTATTTAATTTTTCATAATTTTCTTCATAATTCACGCCTCTCTATGTCAGGCCATCAATAACAAGGACCACAATGGAAATAAGAGAAATATGTTCTCTTTTTTGTGTCATCCTTGATGTTGATTTAACTGACATGGTTCTTAACAGATATAACATTATTATTATTATTTTTTATTTTGTTATAATTCTAAAATATGTATGTGTTGTTAACTATTGTCTTGTTGCTCAATATTGATCAGTATAAATCTATCTATCTAACAATGTTGAAAATATAGATGATTACATGATCATGTGATCATATTCAACAGATCGAGCTATGGAGAAAAACACACAACGTAATCTATTTGCCGCCATCGGTAACATAATCAGATTAGAATCTACTAAGAAAAAACAACTCGTTCATGTTGTGTTTAATGGCATTACGGTTCGCATATACATGTAGATCTACCTAGTGCAATATAGAAGAAAAAATATTTTAAAACGAGCATTTCTTTGACCACTTGAAATAAGGTAGGTAGGTAGGTAGGTTGGTAGGTACGTAGGTACGTACGTAGGTACGTAGGTACGTAGGTAGGTAGGAGGTAGGTAGGAGGTAGTAGTAGTAGTAGTATAGGTAGTAGTAGTAGTAGGTAGTAGCAGAAGTAGTAGTAGAAAGTATGAATAGTAGTAGTAGCAGTTGTAGCAGCAGCAACGACAGTAGTAGGTGGGTGGGTTTGTGGGTGGTTGGGTTTGTGCTTGGGTGGATGGCTGGGTTTTGGGTGGGTGGGTGGTTATTGGATATGTATGTATGTAGGTAGGTAGGTAATAGTAGGAGGAGGAGGAGGAATAGGAGTAGTAGTAGGAGGAATAGTATGTGTAGTAGTGGGATTAATAGTTGTAATAATAGTGGTAGTAGTAGTAGTAGTAGTAGTAGTAGTAGTAGTAGCAGTAGTAGTAGTAGTAGTAGTAGTAGTAGCAGTAGTAGTAGTAGTAGTAGTAGCAGCAGTAATTATAGCAGTAGTAGTAGTAGTGACGGTGATGGTGGTGGTAGACGAGGCAAACACAACAATAACAACAAATATTATTTCCCACTTCGCTAAAATAATTCAAAAGGCATGATGTCGAACCCCTATGTTGCCTCACTTCGATGAGCTTTATTTCAATTAATTTCAATAGGTGATAAATTACAAATGTATACAAAATATGGATATGATATATGGCATTGCACCCAGCATTGACCATACGAAAATTCACTGCCAAATGAAGGGTTTTCTTTAGTTTTACAGTGACTGACACAATTTTCCATCCATGAATTTTTAAGTTAGAAATTAGATTATTGAAATTTTAACAGCTATTTACGTTTTGTAAAGTGTCAGATAAAAGTCAATACAGCTTTTTACAATTCATTAAGTGATCTCTTTATACATGTTTATGCATGCTGGTACATGTGCTCCTACGTGCGCGTATGTGTAAGTATCGGTATATGTGCGTGCGTGCGTGCATATGTGTACCGGTATGTGTGCGTACATGCGTGTTGTGTGTGCGTGCGTGCGTGCGTGCGTGCGCAGGCGTGCGGGTGTATGTTTTGTTGAAACAAAGACATGGAGTCACTATTCTATGGGGGGTCACAATTCTTCGTAAGGGGTCAGTTTTCTTTGTGTGCAGGGGTCGTAATATTATGACCGGGGGGTCACTATTTTTAAAAAATACTGACCGGGGGGTCAGTATTCTATGGGGGTCACTTTACTTCGCTACACCGGATCTGTGATTACCTATGCAAACAGTTTGGATCCAGATGAGACGCCGAGTAGCTCGGCGTCTCATCAGGATCCAAACTGTTTGTTACTGTTACTATGTTTTTGAAACAAAAATGAAGAAAATAAAAATATTGAAAATTTGCACCAGACGACAAAATTAGCAGACGACAGAGTTTGGCAGCGAAAACGTTAATAACCCGATTAATGTCACGAAAACGGGGTCTGTGATATCAAAAGCAAATAGTTTGGATCCAGATGAGACGCCGAGTTGCTCGGCATGTCATGAGGATCCAAATTGTTTGGTACTCTGTTTATTATTTCATAAAGAAATTGAACAAGCGCCCAATCTTTCACTTGAAGCAGATGAAAATGTGCAGCAGACGACAATGCTGGCACTGAAATGAATAAATGACACATGGCGCGCTCAAGCTGCACAGGGTACACATCGCAGACTATCCATTGAAATATATACAGACCTACAGATAATGATGCGTACCCAAATACTAAACTCGTCATTTCTCCACCAAAGGTGGGGAAATAAAGGAGTTATTCTTGAAAATGTTTTAATTATGCATCTTATCTGGAGCTCTCTCTCTATATATATACATGTAGAACATTCGCATCGCACGTTTGAGTTATCCTATGTCTTAGCAAATAGAGTAGACGCAGATAAGACGGCTCCTGTTGGAACCATTTGATCAGGGTCTACTCTGATTGTTTATGGAATTATTCAGGTCTGATTCTGCACTTTCATCCAAGGCCAAACATTCCAGTGATCATATACCATTATGAAACGCATCTGATTAATATTAATTAATATTTATGATGTATTTTCCTTTTCAAAACATATTCACCAGATAAATTATTAAGTTAATAATTCAATGTACTGTTACTGTCTGGTTTCATTTGTCACGGCTTTCGCGTCAATTGCCATTATTTATATTTGCAGGGTTTGTAATTATACCATCTGCATATTTTATCCCTCCCTTGTGAACGATATATGGCTTTGTTGTGCATGTTCACTTCAGATCATGCGGTACTTCTAGAAAAACCTATTATGTTTCGTAGACCGTGATAAAATAATAGAAATTCTCCTACTTGCAAGATATCCATGATTAATATTTAACTGTTTGCACGGCAACCGTGATGTTGTGACTACCTACGCAAAACAATGGTCCCAGATGAAGACGCCAATTACTCGTAAATCTGTATGTATTTGATCTGGATCCATCATCCTCTGTCTATTATGTTTCATAGACCGTGATAAGATAATAGAAATTCTCCTACTTGCAAGATATCCATGATTAATGTTTAATTGTTTGCACGGCAACGGCGAAGGATTAAAATTATACGTCAACAGAGATCCAGTGAAAACGCGTAAGTTAAAATATTTTCAAGTATAACTTCTTTATCTCTCAACCAAACCCTATGCTGTGACCACTCGTTAGAATCGTCTCTTCAAGACGTTTCTAAAAAAGTGGCCATATCATAGGGTTTGGTGGATAGAGTTTGGTGGAGAAACGACTATTTTAGTATTTTAGTACTTTATATGTTGCTCGGCATCCTATTAGAGATCCAAACTGTTTGCCAACGTGACCATGTCCACTATCAGAAATACAAGAAAGACATAACGAAAAGACGATATGTTCCACTAAAGAAACTTTACTTAGCATGACGAAGGTTAAGGGCCTTCGATGAACATGCATATTAGCGTTGATGGTATCATAGGTATTGATTAAAAGGTATCTGAATATAGTAAAAACCCTCACGTGCGATCACCAAAAAGGGGTATAATTCACATTGGCAAAGGCAGGATGTAGCTTAATGCAGGAAGAAGTTATGCAGAAAGCTCATTTGGGAGCTTTCTGCATAACTTTCGTCCTGCATTAAGCAACCACAGCTTATGAAGACAGCTGTGTTTATTCATTAAGTGGTCGCATTAGACGGGTTCGACTGTATATGGTCAATACACAAACTGTAAAACAAGATCTATGGAATATAATTCCATGGACAAACAGAGCAAAACCTGGATCGGACGCCTTGTTTGTCTGCAAAGGCGTCGATGTATTAAATGTAACGACATAGCATCTGATTGCTTATTCCTGTAAACATTTTCTTTAATTGTTTAGTTCTGAAACCATTGTGATAAATAGAGCAAATGGAGCAAATGCTCTATTTATCAGTGATTTCAAAAAGTGATTTTTACGGAGGCGTCAAAAGGCGTCAGTTAATGTTAATGCAGGACGATGGTAATGCAGAAAGTTCCTACGTGAGCTGTCTGCATTACTTTTGACCTACATTAAAATAACACCTGCCTTAAGACCCTTAATTAGACCCCTTTTATATTCAATAAATGAATGGCCGCATAGAATAGGTTCTGTTCTATGTGTATTTCTTTACACATGATATTATGCATGAGTAAGGTGAATGCCTCTATCTTCTGATTTTCGTTGAATACTTTTTAATTCCATGTTTACATCTAAATGACGGAACGAAGTCTAGAAGTATTGAAATGAATGACGTGAGAGGTCTTGAAATGAGTACTCTTGATATGAGATATCGTGAAATGACTAGTCTTGATGTGAGAGGTCTTGAAATGAGTAGCCTACTCTTGATTTGAGACGTCTTTAAATGACTTGTCTTGATGTGAGTGGTCTTGAAATGAATACAGTAAAACCTCTCTAAACCGGAGGTTAAATTTGGCATACATTTCAGTATTGGAGATAGGTGGCAGCTTAATGCAGGGTGAAAGTCATGCAGAAAGCTCCTCTATGAGCTTTCTGCATGACTTTCACCATGTATTAAGCAGCCACCTGCCTAAAAGTATCTTAATTCTTCTCGACTAGAATTCCGGTTTAGAGAGGTTTTACTGTACTCTTGATGTAAGAGGTCTTGAAATGAATAATTTTGATGTGAGAGGTCGTCAAATGAATACTGTCCCGTCAAATGAATACTGTCAGTTGGTGAGGTGAGTGAGTGAGTGAGTTGGGTTTTACGTCCGACCAACAGTATTTCAGTTATTTGCAGACTGTACCAGCATGAGAGAAGTTATATTGCTGCCTTACTGGAATACCCCTGCCGCGAACACATGGCAAGAGCACCCCACCCAGTCGCATTATTCTGACACTGGGCCGACCAGTCCTAGAACTACCCCTTTAATGTCGAGCGTAGACAAGGGAGCTACTAGTACCAACATTTAACGACTTTTGGTCTGTCGCGGCCGGGGATCGAACCCATGACCTTCCGTACCACAGGCGGACGCTCTACCACTGAGCCACGCGGCCGGTCATCGGTGGGAGAGGTCTTGAAATGTAAACTATTGGTGTACGAAGTCTTGAAATGAATAGTTTTGATGTGAGATGTCTTGCAATAAGTTATCTTTAGCTGAGAGGTATCGAATTGAGAAATAGGAAAGTGTCTCCATTTACCTCTTTGCATATTAGTGGTGAAACTGTGATTATTTATGTAAATTATTTGGATCCGGATGAGTCTGCAAATTGGTAACCACTCACGTGTAACGTGTATACTAAAGGCTCGCGGTCAGATAGTTACGTGGTACTACTCACCGTGACATGCATGCTAAAGGTTTTTAACGGATAGATAACCATTGGGTACAATGCGCTAAATACGAGTTCGAATTAATTTTCATTTAATTTGAAGCATACAAAGGTATTTAAATTAAATATTCAGAGGTAAAACATGGCCTATTAATCCATTAACTTTGATCGGTTCCATGAATTCAAGAGATTATTTGCACAAATGCATTAACCACGTTATTTGGTTTTGAACAACATCGAACATATTAATCATGTATGTTCGAATTTAGCAAGCTAAAACGCAATAATGTAGTCCACTCACTTTTTCAACAATATGGACCAACAAATTGTTGAACAAATAGTTTTAGATTTTAGAAGTACATGGGAATAAAACTACTTTTGTTTTGTAGTAGACAACTTTTGCAGACGAAATAGTGATGGAATGGATATACAGCTCAGAGATCAAGACAAGATGCGTCCATTAAAACATTTTCAAATGTAACTTCTTTTTTTCTCAACCAAATCCTACGTTGTGACCACTCTTTAGAATCGACCCGGAGAGACGATTCTAAAGAGTGGTCACAACATATTAAGGTTTGATGGAGAAAGGACGATGTTAGCCTTAGAGTACGCACCTTCATCTGTTGCTCTGCATATGAACGTGTGTATGAATAACATGTATCTGCATACCAATCCATGTCTCTGTATTTAACCCTTCTCTTGCTGAATTTTAAAATACATGTCTCCTTCTTTACCTATGCCCTGTTGTATAATTACATATATCTTCACTGTGTACAAGTATTTCGCAAGGCAATCACTGTTGTGGAGTGCACTGGTTGCACAATCAACTTGTAAATAGTGCAGACCCTGATGAGACAGCTCCTGCAGGAGCTGTCTCATCTGGGTCTTCACTATTTACAGGTAGGTATATTGACGTGAAAAGCAAGCGAAGGGTTAAAGCTTCGCCGCCTGAGCGTTTGTCTAAAGCTCAGCTTTGATACCGATAGTTTGATGTTGTTCAAAATGTAATTGTCACACCTGACCACTATTGGTTATCGTTAAAGGGGTCTTCTAATACTCTTACCGTAAAATTTGGTTTAAGCGACTATTCACATATTAAACAATACCATTTATCGTTATTGTTAAGGTAAATGATAGATTAATGCAGGACAAAGGAAATCAAGCATCATCATCATAATCGTCGTCTTCTTGTCATACATTAATTGATTTCCTCCTAGATTATTTTCATACCAAATCTCTTTGAATTAATCTACCGGAAAGGAGCATTATCAATTTAAAATTCTCCTTTTCTATTGATAATGCTCCTTTCCGGTAGATTAATTCAAAGAGATTTGGTATGAAAATAATCTAGGAGGAAATCAGTTAATGCTGCAGGAGCTGTCTCATCTGGGTCTTCACTATTCACAGATAGGTATATTGACGTGAATATGGAGCAAATGCTCCATTTATCACCATGATTCCAGAAAGTGACATTTACAGAGGCGTATCAGTCAGTATGTACAGGTGCAGTAGAATCTGTCCTAAGCGGTTATTCGTATATTGAACATGGAATTCTAAAATGTACCTGGTTGCTTACTGCAAGTCAACAGCAATGCTGGAAGCTTGTCCCTTCATTATTGACAGACATTTAGACATGTTTGATGGTCACCTAAACAGGCTCTACTTTAATCATATACAGTAAAACCTCTCTATAACGGCCACTGAATTATGTTAATTAGTTGGTATTTAGAGCAGGTGACTGCTTAAAGCAAGGTGAAAGTAAAACAGAACGCTCCTATAGGATACAAAATACTTGATGTAATTTAGTGACCGTTATAGAGAGGTTTTACTGTACTTCAACAATTGCAGCTGGGGATTTCACCATTTATGGAAACGTCTTTTCACACATTCGCAAGCAGATAAGACCCAGATCAGACAGTTCCTGTAGAAACGGTCTGATTAGAGTTTGCTATGACTTCTAATGACATAATATGGGTATGATTCTACAGCTTCTGCTATACAAGTAAAGTATTCCCTGACTTATAGTGCTTTTAGAAAACTTGAGTTAATCAATTTTAATAGTCATTATTTCTTAAATATTCATAAGGGAATTTATTGCTGCAAACCTTTAAACCATGCCTTAAAATTGTCTATTCAACACATCATTTGGTTACTCTTTACCTGATGAATATTCATGTAAGAAATAAAGACTCTTCACCAGAACCTGTCTTAACCCATTACCTCATAGGCTATTTTAGATACAACCTCTTTGAATAAACCTACCGAAAAAGAGCATTAACAAGAAAAAATGAAAATGTTAGAATTTTGTAGTTTGAAACCATTGTGATAAATAGAGCATTTGCTACTAAAGGATGGTTTCACAAAACGAAAAAGAGTCGTCAAAAGTCGTCAATATGAGGGAATGGCTTAAACAGCAATCAACGAGAGGTCTAATTATTAGTCTGTAAGCCCCGGCGCTGATGCTAATGTTGACGTCCGGTTTAGAGGGGTTTTATCAGAGCTACGGATATGGGTGCGTACCCAAATAATAAAATCGCCATTTCTCCATCAAACCCTATACTGTGACCACTCTTTAGAATCTTCTCTTCGAGTATAGGGTGTGGTGGAGAAATGAATGAGTTATTCTTGAAAATGTTTTAATTTATGCACTTTATCTGGAGCTCTTGGTCCATGCTTATAAAAGTTTTAGTTGAGTCTGAGTTCGTTCTCAAGTTTTTGATTGGTCAGATTGACTAATCAAAAGCTTGAGAACTTAAATCTGACAATCAAAAGCTTGAGAACGAATTCAGAGTCAACTAAAAAGCTTCATAAGAATAGACCCTGGTTTTACTATATGTGAAACAAGCGTTTGCATGAGGTAAAGGGTCAACGAGTGATTGTCGTATACTAGAGTTCCGTCAAGACTAGTCTCTTCTAAAATGTACACACAGTGCTATCGTTGTATTTGAACGAATCCAAACTGCTTACATAGGAAATTACAAATTAGTCGCAAGCGTGAAAATGACTCTGAACTAGGAACGGACCGAGTATCCAACAGTTTGGATACTGATCAGAGGCCTTGTTCATTGGACCTTGATCTATATCCAGTCTATATTGACAGTTGTTAATGTTCTATGACATTCTGATTCATGAATAGTTTAATTAATCAATGAATTGTATATTTTAAAGAGACAATTATTACGAATGACAATTACAAAACCGTTAAAATATGCAAGCCATAAAACGTATCTAATAAACTGAGTCATAAAATTACATTTCATAAAAGAACAAAACTCTTCAGAGAATAGTTTAAAACATTTGTGGAGGAAACTGATAGTCACAATTGCAAGTGCCATCTTCAGCTTTTGCTGATTTGCATGAGAGTGGCCGGTGTCAGTGGTTTGGTGTCAACAGACTATTACAGAGGGGTAGTTTAACCATTTGAATGCAAGGCACACATGCACTGTCATTTGCAGATAGTGTAGACCTGATCAGAGGGCGCCTAGATTGTTATTATTATTAGCAGTAGTGGTGTTGCAGTAGTATTTTAATCAAGTTTATTCTTATCATCGTTACCATCATCATCATCATCATCATCATCATCATCATCATCATCATCATCAGCGTTTTTATCAACAGCGTTATCATTATAATAATCATATTTAACCCTTCGCTTGCTATTCACGTCAATATACTCACCTGTAAATAGTGAAGACCCAGATGAGACAGCTCCTGCAGGAGCTGTCTCATCAGGGTATGCACTATTTACAAGTTGATTGTGCAACCAGTGCACTCCACAGCAGTGATTGAACAGCGAAATACTTGTACACACTGAAGATATATGTAATTATACAACAGTGCATGGGTAAAGAAGGAGGTATGTATTTTAAAATTCAGCAAGCGAAGGGATAATATCAAGCTGCGCATTACATTCTTTTGCGAAATATAGTGTAGTTATAAAACCATGTTTGAAGATAAAGTGGCATCTGCGCTCCTAAAGAGTACTTCAAAATTGCAATGATGCATTGTTCATCACTATTGCAAAAAAGTAAAACGTAGATTACTCTCGGACCAAACCTGCACCTGGTGATATTGGGATAACATTTGCAAACGGATTGGATACGGTGGTAATTGCATGTAAAACGAAAACGTATTTAAGTGAAACAAACTGGTCCCACCTGTCGCTACTGTACACAATGACCCAACAGCGATCAGAGTAACTGCAAAACAGTAATAAAGGGTACACAACGCGATATCAGAAATGTTACAAAAATGATTTACTACGTATATCATGAGTATCCATTATCTAACGTTACCATGTATCAAGATAAAACACTGAGTCGCTTACTTATATTAGTGGTCTATATAGTAGAACCTGTTTTCAACGACCATTCATTAATTGAACATAGGAGTCTTAAATAACAGGTGGTCACCTTATGCATGACACAATGTATGCATTAATTTTGACCTGCATTAATCTATTACCTGTCTTAAAGACTCAGATTTATATATATTGTTAATACCTAAGGTTCTACGACACCATATGGTGTCCCTTGTGTAAATATGTAAAATACAAGTATTGTTTCTGGGACTGTCGGAATGGTTGTGAGTTTCCAAAGAAATAAAGTGAACAATGTCCATTGAGGATCAAAGGTTTGCAAATGACAGGAGCCGTATGACCTGTATCTACTATGTTTGTAAAGTGGTTAATACGTGTATATATGGAGTTACTGGTTAATATTTAGCCTGCTAGTGTTTTTAATTGCAGTTTTGATACAGATCAGATGCCGACAAATGTTAGACCTCATGCGAATCTACAATCTGGTCACGTTTCTGAAGCGCAATGTATGTAACAATATGTTCAGTGTCTAATTAGGGGCAAAATTGTTTGACACTGAGATTGTATGTTTGTTGTGAAAGGAAATATAGATTAGTTTTAGAAATGAAAAACAGACCAAGGTTTTGATTAAACAATCTGATTATTTGCGATTTTGTTTATATTTAAACAGCGCTGTAAAAGACCCCCGCTCCATGTTTCACAAAGGATAAGAAAGGAGGTGCATCCACTTTATTGGTAGGTATTGTCATTAAACAACTACCAGCTTTCAGAAGACATGTGCTCATTAATCCTATGTATGATGAATTATACGTGACTGCATCCATTATGGCAATTTAACTTATAAACTAAGGCAATCTTTGACAAACAACATAGAATATGCAAAATATAGATAAAATGAGCTGACCTTGATCAGACAGCTCCTTCAGGAGCAGTCCGATTTGAATCTGCTCTGTTCTGCGTCAGTTCGAAATTTCTGAGACGCTTCCCAGTGTCTCCCAACCGCACGAGGTTGCCTCTTCTCCATATAGAGATTACAATAGGTACCTCTGACTGTCACTAGCCGGTATTGCAGCTGGGTAATCGCGCTATATGTTAGCACTTAGCAGTGTTCATTATTGTAGGCGAATGGCTCAATGACCAGGGGAGTAAATGTACAGTCGGCTGAACGGTCATTCGGACTGAATGTAGACTGTAACTAGGTACATAGTTATGATAAATTGAACGATATATCAAACGATATATCAAACAAACGAGATTAAAATGCAAGAAATACGAGCAATATATATGTATTGCCTCTCAATCTATTTCACCGGAGCGTAACTGCCCCGTACTTCATTCTCAGTGTTGTTATACCTTCTGATCCTTCGAGATCATGAATTTCAGTACTTCTTGTTCTGAAAATTGTATACCGCTTAAGCCGGTGATAGGGGGCATGAGCAGTGTTGCACTTTCAATTACTGCTCATGAACAGACTCAATAAAACTGAGTCTGCAATTTTCTCTTTTTGTGTTGCAATGTTTGCTTTCGGGGGATCACCACCCTTCAGAATTTATAATATTCACAACAGCAGGTGTTAAGTGATTGTGTGGCGGCCGTAAAATGTCGCCCCGTACTTCATTCTCAGTGTTGTTATACCTTCTGATCCTTCGAGATCATGAATTTCAGTACTTCTTGTTCTGAAGATTGAACACTGCTTAAGCCGGTGCTAGGGGGCGTGAGCAGTGTTGCATGTTCAATTACTGCTCATGAACAGACTCAATAAAATCGAGTCTGCAATTTTCTCTTTTTGTGTTGCAATTTTTGCTTTCGGGGGATCACCACCCTTCCGAATTTTTAATATCATATCTATGGTGAATACAAAATCAAAATACTCATCACTAATTCATTTGCTCGGGCGTGTGAAACAGATGGCACCGATGCCTTAAAGCTATAAAAATGAAGAACAAATGCAAAATTGATTTCGGTAGAACTGGCAAACATTTACGACTTAGTGACTTATCTGGATTTCAGCTGTTTGCAAGAACTACAGTCAACTATTGCCATAATCATTTTCTACTACATCAAGGTCCATTTAGAGCGACCCTTTATGAATAAACATAACTGTCTTTGGAAGCAAACAGTTGCCTAAGACTACATGGTTATTTAGATTCAATTAGAGAAACAAAGGTATGTTAACCCTTCGCTTGCTATTCACGTCAATATACCTACCTGTATATAGTGAAGACTCAGATGAGACATCTCCTGCAGGAGCTGTCTCATCAGGGTCTGCACTATTTACAAGTTGATTGTGCAACCAGTGCACTCCACAGCAGTGATTGCACAGCGAAATACGTGTACACAGTGAAGATATATGTAATTATACAACAGGGCATAGGTAAAGAAGGAGACATGTATTTTAAAATTCAGCAAGCGAAGGGTTAAAACCAAAGGTTTGTTCATACATCCGATACGTCTGAGATGTTAAACATAAAATACATAAAGGGTACAAATGAATGACAAAATCCCTATTCAATAGAATACGGTAAAATGCAAATGCTAAACGATAAGTGAATGAATACTGCGTTCTATTGTTCAAATTAATTGATTCCTACATCTCTTCATGTGATCACCTCTATTAATGTCATTTACAATAATTGTTAATTCTTAGTTATATTCCCTATAATATATATTAATAGTGCACGGTTTTAAACTAAATGTAATAAAATAAAGGCGTTTTTGTTAAAATTTCACTTCTTAAATACTTCTTTCTACGCCTTTGACAACAGAGCAGACGTGTAGAAGCCGTCTGATCAGGGTATTCTCTGTTTGCTTATGCAATAATATGGATATGATTATATAGTTTCTGTCATTTATGATATGATTATTTCTTACAAGAATATTCATCGAGTAAACGCTAATATTGCCTTACAAGCTGACGGTAAGTAAATTACAGTGTACGAAGCTTTAACCCTTCGCTTGCTATTCGCGTCAATATACCTACCTGTAAATAGTGAAGACCCAGATGAGACAGCTCCTGCGGGAGCTGTCTCATCAGGGTCTGCACTATTTACAAAAAGTACAAAAATGAGTCATGCAGGAAATACCACATACAGAACAAACACTCGCCCGAACAGCAACACAAGGAAACAGCAAATGTACATGGGTAGAAAAAACAACAAGAGACGCACAAAGACAAAACAAACATTCAATAGGAGGAAGATGGAAGTACCGCCTTGGAACGGTCAGTGACAAAGTCACCGGGGGTTTAAACCGGTTTATGGGCGCCCAAAGTTGATTGTGCAACCAGTGCACTCCACAGTAGTGATTGCACAGCGAAATGCGTGTACACAGTGACGATACATGTAATTATACAACAGGGCATAGGTAAAGGAGGAGAAATGTATTTTAAAATTCAGCAAGAGAATGATAAAAGTTATAGAAATACAACAAGAACTGTGTCAGACTGAGTTCAGTCCCTGATGCAACATTGTTTGTATTAGATACAGTAGAAACAATCTGAAAGGAGATCTTATGAAAGCAAAAGTAGCAATGCGAAAAATTGCAGACTCGGTTTGTTGAATCTGTTCATGAGCAGTTATTAAAAAAATGCAACACCACTGACGCCTCCTAGCACCGGCTTAAGCGCTATTCAATTTTCATAACTAAAAGAATTGGAACTGATGATCCCGAAAGACTGCTGTAGTAGTTGCGATTAATCATGTATTAACAAGGCAATTCTACGCGCTATTGTTGGCCGGTAACGAAGTAAAGTGACCCCCATAGAATACTGACCCCCCGGTCACTATTCTTCAGAAAAAGCGACCCCCTTTCTGAAATATATCGACTCCCCTCTGAAAAATAGTGACCCCCTCTGCGATATCTATAAAATATTGACCCCCGCCCCAACTATTACTAACAAATTAGTAACCATTGCAAATACTTGAATACCTAATATTGTTGCGGCTGCAGCTTTTTTTTTGTCGCTGCAGCATCGGGTGGGTGGGTATGTGTGTGTGTGGTATGGTGTGTGTGGGGGGGAGGGTAAACGAAATTTAACGCAAACACTTTTTCATTTAGAAACTGTCAGTATTTTGAAAAATGTTAACACTAGCAGAAGAGTCACAGTGGGTGTGAAAGTAGTAGTTGTATTAGTAGAAGTAGTTATTTTAAGGGGACATTTACAATGCATTTTGAGTATAACAAACTTTTCTGTGCGATCTAATAAATGGTTCTATACTTCTAACAGCGACCGACCTTACTTGTCAAAGTCATGTTTTTAAATCTTTACAGTAAGTGAACTCTTCTTTTATAAAGGCAAATACTACTACTTGTGTATTTTATTGTGTACCCTTTAGTAATAATTCACAATCTAAACGAACACAAACGCAAATTAACTTCAATTGAATATAAAAGGATAAAAGTGGACGATTAATCTCAGTCTGCTGGGCAAACTGTTTTGAAACTCAACAAGTGCTGATATTTTCGATGTCATACATTTGACTTACTAGGCATCCACAAACAGGTGATGAACACACAAGGAAAACTATCTTCTCTAGGTTATGGATAGAATATAAGATTCGTGTTCGTGATTTATTGGATCTATTAAACTCGTCCTTTTAGACAAAAATAAACACGCGACAAAGCCTTGCTGTTGTGGTTTTCTACAAAGCTCGTTTAAAATAAAAGTAAAAACATTATGAACAACTAATCTAATGTTTATTATCTGCAAAAATGGCCTGTTGCAAATGTACACACTATATTGCTATGGTATATGTCACACGTGCTTGACCTTTTATATAAGAAAATCAACAGCATCTCTTCGACAATAATTGACACAATTCTCTATCGATGTGTATTCCGATGTTGTGTAGGGGTGTGTGAATGCGTGGGTGTGTTCGGAAGGGTGTTTATTTATAAGCGATTGTGTACGTGCATGTGCGTGTGTGTGCATGTGCGCGCGTGTGCGTGCCTGCTTGTGTGCGTGTGTGTGCTATTCTGTACGAACAATGATTACAAGTCGTATTACTTGGTGTCCATTGCGCGCATTGGTCATGATATATTAAACAGGGCTCAAAATGATATTACTAGGGGTCACAATATCTGTAACAATTATGACCAAGGTTAAATATTTTTTCGAAATACGTGAAACCCTTTCTTTAAAGTATACTTGAGGCAAATTAAAGTTGCTGGTGTTGGTCAAAATATCACGAAGGTGGGCCAAAGCATTATGACCGGGGATCACTATTGTTTAAAAAATACTGACCGGGGTTTGATAATCTTCAGAAAAATATGACACCCATCCTTTCTACAACATACTTGAGTTCAATTAGCATTGGGCGGCATTAGTCATTATATAATAAACGGGGCTAAAAATAATCTATGAAAGGGGGTCGCTACATATGTAAGAATTTTAACCAAGGTTAAATATTTTTCGAGTAAAGTTAAACCCTTTCCTTAAATTATACTGGAGATAGATTTGAGTTTCAAGGAGTTGTTCAACATATCACGAATGTGTGTCAAAGCACTATGACCGGGGTCGCTATTTTTTAAAAAAAATACTGACCGGGGGTCAATATTCTTCAGAAAATGTGACCCCCTATGTACAAAATACTTGGGTTCAATTAACATTGTGCGTATTAGTCTAATATAATAAACACGGTCAAAATGCAATGACCGGGGTTACTACATCTACAAGAATTATGACAAAGGAAAGGGTAGTTTTCGATTAACGTGAACCACCTTTTTTAGGAAAAATAAATACTGGAGGTAGATTAAATTTACGAGAGTTGTTTAACATATCATGAACGTGAATCATAGAGTTATGACCGGATTCGCTATTTTTAACAACATACTGGCCGGTGTCGATATTCTTCAGAAAATGTGACCCACTATGTACAAAATACTTATGGGCCACTACATCTGTAAGAATTATGACCAAGGTTAAATAAAAATCGAGTAAAGTTAAACCCTTTCTTAAATTATACTGGAGGTAGATTAAATAAAAAAGTTGTAAAGTCAAGCAGGAAAAGCCACACACATAATTATCAACATATCAACATATCATGAACGTGTGTCAAAGCACAGTGACCGGGGGTCACTATTTTTCTTTAAAAAAATAAAGATCGGGGGTGATATTCTTCGGAAAATGTGACCCCCTATGTAACAAGAGTACCGCATACGGTACATAATACGCCCACTTGCAAACTTTCTCTAATTCAACATGCCTTATAAGTGTTGACATTTTCTAATCTGTGCTTCAGATCTTGATTTCCATATTAAGGTGATACTATTCTTTTAAAAAAATGAAGTGAATATCTTATTAAATAAAAAAGTTACAGCTAATCTTCATTTTTGCAGATTTTTGTAAAGTGCAACGACCATAACTCTGTAAAGACATACTGAATGAACCTCAAAATAAACTCAGCTTCAAATTTTGTTGCTTAAAACATTTGTGTTAAGTTTCATTTATATCATTTTAATAGTTTTCCCAGAAAACAACAGACAAACTAAAAGTTGACCGACAAACAAAGCAACGAACACACAAAGTTCAAGGACCATAACTTTAGAATAAAATGACATATCAAAACCCCGCAATATATGTGAACATTCACATTAAGGTTTAACCATATAAAAAAAATTGAAGTAAATATAATTTCAAATGAAAATGTTATGGCCATCCTCATATTTGCATAGATTTGCATTATTTTTTTAAGTGCAAGGGTCATAACTCCAAAACAACAAATCAAATGATCCTCAGAATCAACTTAGCTTCAGGTCTTGATGCATTAAACATGTGTATGAAGTTTCATTAATATCTGTCAAACAGTTTTGCCAGAAAACAGCGGACAAACTATAAGCATATATTTGTATTATTTTTTAAGTTAAAGGGCCATAACTCCGAAACGACAAATCAAATAAACCTCAAAATCGACTCAGCACCAGATCTTGATGCATTAAACATTTTTGTGAAATTTTATTAATATCTCTCAAAATAGTTTTCCCAGAAAACAGCAGACAAACTATTTGCATGTATTTGCATTATTTTTTAAGGACAAGGGCCATAACTCTGAAACGAAAAATCCAATGATCCTCAGAATCAATTCAGTTTCAGATCTTGATGCATTAAACATTTGTGTGAAGTTTCATTAATATCTCTCAAATAGTTTCCCAGAAAACAGCGGACAAACTATTTGCATGTAATTGCATTATTTTTTAAATACAAGGGCCATAACTCCGAAACGACAAATTACATGAACCTTAGAATTGACTCAGCTTCAGATCTTGATGCATTTAACATTTGTGTTAAGTTTCATTATTATCTCTCAAATAGTTTTTCCAGAAAACAGCGGAAAAACTATTTGCATATTTTTTAAGAACAAGGGCCATATCTCTGAAATGAAAAATCAAATGAACCACAGAATCGACTCAGCATCAGATCTTGATGCATTAAACATTTGTGTGAAGTTTCATTAATATCTGTTCAATAGTTTTCCCAGAAAACAGCGGACAAACTATTTGCATGTATTTGCATTATTTTTTAAGTAAAAGGGCCATAACTCCGAAACGACAAATCAAATGAAAACCAGAATCGAATCAGCTTCAGATCTTGATGCATTTAACATTTGTGTGAAGTTTCATTAATATCTCTCAAATAGTTTTCCCAGAAAACAGCGGACAAACTATTTGCATATTTTTAAGGACAAGGGCCATAACTCTGAAATGAAAAATCAAATGAACCTCAGAATAAACTCAGCTTCAGATCTTGATGCATTAAACATTTGTGTGAAGTTTCATCTGTCAAATAGTTTTCCCAGAAAACAGCGGACAAACAAAATGTTGACGGACGAACGAACGAACGAACGAACGGACGGACGGACAGGGCCACGACAATATACGACCACCTTTATTAGGTGGGCGTATAAAAATACTTTGGTTCAATTATCATGGCGCGTATTAGCCACGATATGATAAACACGGCTGAACTTGCTATGACCGGGGGTCACTACATCTGTAAGAATTATGACTAAGGTTAAATAGTTTACGAGTAAAGTTAAACCCCTTCTTTAAATTAAACTGGAGGTAGATAAAGTTCGCGGGAACTGTTCAACATATCATGAACGATTGAATGTGTTAAAGCCCTCTGACCGGGGTCGCTATTTTTTAAAAATACTGACCGGGGGTCGATATTCTTAAAAAAAATGTGACCCCCTATGTACAAAATACTTGGTTTCAATAAGCATTGCGCGATTTAGTCATTATATAATAAGCACGGCTGAAATTGCTATGACCAGGGGTCACTACAACTGTAAGAATTATGACCAAGGTTAAATAGTTTACGAGTAAAGTTAAACCCTTTCTTTAAATTATACTGGAGGTAGATTAAAGTCGCGGGAACTGTTCAACATATCATGAAAGTGTATCAAAGCACTATGACCGGGTCGCTTTTCTTTTAAAAAGTACTGACCGGGGGTCGATATTCTTCAGAAAAGATGACACCTATGTACAAAGTACTTGTGGTTCAATCAGCATTGCGCACTTTAGTCATGATAGGATATCATGAACGTGTTTCAAAGCACTATGACCGGGGGTCGCTTGTTTTTAAAAAATACTGAGCGGGGGTCGATATTCTTCAGAAATATGACATTCTATGTACAAAATACTTGGGTTCAATTAGCAAGGCGCGCATTAGCCATGATATGATAAACTCGGCTGAAATTTATATAACCGGAGGTCACTGCATCTTTTACCACTGTATTTGCCATCGCGGTTGTTGTAGTTTAGTCGGAGAGGGGATACGTTTATTTACACTGTTTGTCTTTTAGGGTGGGGATGGAATAAGTATGAGATTGGGCGCCCATAAACCAGTTTAACCCCCCAGTGGCATTTGTCACTGACCGTTCCTAGGCGGTACTTCCATCTTCCCCCTATTGTTTGTTTGTTATGTCCGTGCGTCTCTTTGTGTCTTTTATATTCATGTACATTTGCTGTTTGTCGTTATGGTGCTGTTTGGGCGGTTGTGTGTTTTTATGCGGTATTTCCTGCATGACTCATACATATACTTATATCATGAACGTGTGTCAAAGCACTATGGCCGAGGTCGCTATTTTTAAAAAATACTGACCGGTGGTCGATATTCTTCAGGTAATGTGACCTCCTATGTACAAAATATAGTTTACGAGTAAAGTTAAACCATTTCTGTCAATTATACTGGAGGTAGATTACGTTCGCGGGAATTGTTCAAAATATCATAAACATGTGTCAAAGCACTATGACCGGGGGTCGCTATTTTATAAGAAATACTGATCGGGGGTCGATATTCGTCAGAAAATGTGACCCCCTATGTACAAAATACTTGGATTCAATTAGTATTGCGCGCTTTAGCCATGATAGGATAAACGCGACTGAAATTGCTATGACCGGGGTCACTACATCTGTAAGAATTATGACACAGGTTAAATAAACTCGAGTAAAGTTTAACTCTTTCTTAAATTATACTGGAGGTAGATTAATTTCGCGGGAGTTGTTCAACATATCATGAACGTGTGTCAAAGCAATATGACCGGAGGTTGCTATTTTTTTTAAAAAAAAAATACTGACAGGGGGGGTCGATATTCTTCAGAAAATGTGACCCCCTATGTACAAAAATACTTGGGTTCAATTAGCAAGGCGCGCATTAGCCATGATATGATAAACTCGGCTGAAATTGCTATGACCGGGGGTGATTACATCTGTAATAATTATGACCAAGGTTAAATAGTTTACGAGTAAAGTTAAACCCTTTCTTTAAATTATACAGGAGGTAGATTAAAGTCGCGGAAACTGTTCAACATACCATGAACGTGTGTCAAAGCACTATGACCGGGGTCGCTATTTTTTAAAACATACTGACCGGGGGGGTCGATATCCTTCAGAAAATGTGATCCCCTATGAACAAAATACTTGGGTTCAATTAGTATTGCACGCTTTAGTCAAGATAGGATAAACACGACTGAATTTGCTATGACCGGGTGTCTGATCGGGGGTCAATATTCTTCACAAAATGTGACCCCCTATGTACAAAATACTTGGGTTCAATTAGTAGTGCGCGCTTTAGCCATGATAGGATAAACACGACTGAAATTGCTATGACCGGGTGTCACTACATCTGTAAGAATTATGACCAAGGTTAAATTAAATCGAGTAAAGTTAAACTCTTTCTTAAATTATACTGGCGGCAGAATAAGTTCGCGGGAGTTGTTCAACATATCATGAACGTGTGTCAAAGCACTATGACCGGGGGTCGCTTTTTATTAAAAAATACTGAGCGGGGGTCGATATTCTTCAGAAATATGACCTTCTATGTACAAAATACTTGGGTTCAATTAGCAAGGCGCGCATTAGCCATGATATGATAAACTCGGCTGAAATTTATATAACCGGAGGTCACTGCATATTTTACCACTGTATTTGCCATCGCGGTTGTTGTAGTTTAGTCGGAGATGGGATACGTTTATTTACACTGTTTGTCTTTTAGGGTGGGGGATGGAATAAGTATGAGATTGGGCGCCCATAAACCAGTTTAACCCCCCAGTGGCATTTGTCACTGACCGTTCCTAGGCGGTACTTCCATCTTCCCCCTATTGTTTGTTTGTTATGTCCGTGCGTCTCTTTGTGTCTTTTATATTCATGTACATTTGCTGTTTGTCGTTATGGTGCTGTTTGGGCGGTTGTGTGTTTTTATGCGGTATTTCCTGCATGACTCATACATATACTTATATCATGAACGTGTGTCAAAGCACTATGGCCGAGGTCGATATTTTTAAAAAATACTGACCGGTGGTCGATATTCTTCAGGTAATGTGACCTCCTATGTACAAAATATAGTTTAAACCATTTCTTTCAATTATACTGGAGGTAGATTACGTTCGCGGGAATTGTTCAAAATATCATAAACATGTGTCAAAGCACTATGACCGGGGGTCGCTATTTTATAAGAAATACTGATCGGGGTCGATATTCGTCAGAAAATGTGACCCCCTATGTACAAAATACTTGGATTCAATTAGTATTGCGCGCTTTAGCCATGATAGGATAAACGCGACTGAAATTGCTATGACCGGGGTCACTACATCTGTAAGAATTATGACACAGGTTAAATAAACTCGAGTAAAGTTTAACTCTTTCTTAAATTATACTGGAGGTAGATTAATTTCGCGGGAGTTGTTCAACATATCATGAACGTGTGTCAAAGCAATATGACCGGAGGTTGCTATTTTTTTAAAAAAAAAATACTGACAGGGGGGTCGATATTCTTCAGAAAATGTGACCCCTATGTACAAAATACTTGGGTTCAATTAGCAAGGCGCGCATTAGCCATGATATGATAAACTCGGCTGAAATTGCTATGACCGGGGGTGATTACATCTGTAATAATTATGACCAAGGTTAAATAGTTTACGAGTAAAGTTAAACCCTTTCTTTAAATTATACAGGAGGTAGATTAAAGTCGCGGAAACTGTTCAACATACCATGAACGTGTGTCAAAGCACTATGACCGGGGTCGCTATTTTTTAAAACATACTGACCGGGGGGGGGGGTCGATATCCTTCAGAAAATGTGATCCCCTATGAACAAAATACTTGGGTTCAATTAGTATTGCACGCTTTAGTCAAGATAGGATAAACACGACTGAATTTGCTATGACCGGGTGTCTGATCGGGGGTCAATATTCTTCACAAAATGTGACCCCCTATGTACAAAATACTTGGGTTCAATTAGTAGTGCGCGCTTTAGCCATGATAGGATAAACACGACTGAAATTGCTATGACCGGGTGTCACTACATCTGTAAGAATTATGACCAAGGTTAAATTAAATCGAGTAAAGTTAAACTCTTTCTTAAATTATACTGGCGGTAGAATAAGTTCGCGGGAGTTGTTCAACATATCATGAACGTGTGTCAAAGCACTATGACCGGGGGTCGCTTGTTATTAAAAAATACTGAGCGGGGGTCGATATTCTTCAGAAATATGACCTTCTATGTACAAAATACTTGGGTTCAATTAGCAAGGCGCGCATAAGCCATGATATGATAAACTCGGCTGAAATTGCTATGACCGGAGGTCACTATATCTGTCAGAATTATGACCAAGGTTAAATAGTTTACGAGTAAAGTTAAACCCTTTCTTTAAATTATACAGTAGGTATATTAAAGTAGCGGGAACTGTTCAACATATTATGAACGTGTATCAAAGCACTATGACCGGGGTCGCTTTTCTTTTAAAAAGTACTGACCGGGGGTCGATATTCTTCAGAAAAGATGACACCTATGTACAAAATACCTGTGGTTCAATCAGTATTGCGCACTTTAGTCATGATAGGATAAACACGGCTGAAATTGCTATGACCGGGTGTCACTACATCTGTAAGAATTATGACACAGGTTAAATAAAATCGAGTAAAGTTAAACCCTGTCTTAAATTATACCAGATGTAGATTAAGTTCGCAGGAGTTTGTCAACATGTCATGAACGTGTGTCAAAGTACTATGACCCGGTCGCTATTTTTTAAAAATTACTGACCGGTGGTCGATATTCTTCAGAAAATGTGACCCCCTGCGTACAAAATACTTGGGTTCAATTAGCAAGGCGCGCATTAGCCATGATATGATAAACACGACTGAAATAGCTATGACCGGGGGTGATTACATCTGTAAGAATTATGACCAAAGTTACATAGTTTACGAGTAAAGTTAAACCCTTTCTTTAAATTATACAGGAGGTAGATTAAAGTCGCGGGAACTGTTCAACATAGCATGGACGAGTGTCAAAGCACTATGACCGGGGGTCGCTATTTTTAAAAAAAATACTTACCGGGGGTCGATATTCTTCAGTAAATGTGACCCCCTATGTACAAAATACGTCGGTTCAATTAGTAATAAAATCGAGTAAAGTTAAACTTTTTCTTAAATTATACTGGAGGTAGATTAAATTCGCGGGAGTTGTTCAACATATCATGAGCGTGTGTCAAAGCACTATGACCGGAGGTCGCTATTTTTTAAACAAAATACTGAGCGGGGGTCGATATTCTTCAGAAAATGTGACCCTCTATGTACAAAATACTTGGGTTCAATTAGCAAGGCGCGCATTAGCCATGATATGATAAACAGGCCTGAAATTGCTATGACCGGGGGTCATGACATCTGTAATAATTATGACCAAAGTTACATAGTTTACGAGTAAAGTTAAACCCTTTCTTTAAAATATACAGGAGATAGATTAAAGTCGCGGGAACTGTTCAACATATCATGAACGTGTGTCAAAGCACTATGACCGGGGTCGCTATTTTTTAAAAAATACCGACCGGGGGTTGATATTCTTCAGAAAAGATGACACATATGTACAAAATACTTGGGTTCAATCAGTATTGCGCACTTTAGTCATGATAGGATAAACACGGCTGAAATTGCTATGACCGGGTGTCACTACATCTGTAAGAATTATGACACAGGTTAAATAAAATCGAGTAAAGTTAAACTCTGTCTTAAATTATACCAGAGGTAGATTAAGTTCGCAGGAGTTGGTCAACATATCATGAACGTGTGTCAAAGTACTATGACCGGGGTCGCTATTTTTCAAAAAAAATACTGACCGGGGGTCGATATTCTTCAGAAAATATGACCCCTATGCACAAAATACTTGGGTTCAATTAGTATTGCGCGCTGTAGTCATTACAGGATAAATACGGCTGAAATTGCTATGACCGGGGGTCACTACATCTGTAAGAATTATGACCAAGGTTAAATAAAATCGAATAAAGTTAAACTCTTTCCTAAATTATACTGTCGGTAGATTAAATTCGCGGGAGTTGTTCAACATATCACGAACGTGTGTCAAAGCACTATTACCGGGGGTCGATATTTTTTTTTATAAGATACTGACCGGGGGTCGATTTTCTTTCAGAAAATGTCACCCCTATGAGCAAAATAATTGGGTTCAATTAGCATTGCGCGCTTTAGTCATGATATAATAAACACTGCTCAAATTACTATGACCGGGGGTCACTTCATCTATAATAATAATGACCAAGGTTAAATTTTTTCGAGTAAAATTTAACTTTCTTTAATTATACTGGAGATAGATTAAAAAGCACTATGACCGGGGGTTGCCCTTTTTTAAGAATATTGACCAGGGTCGATATTCTTCAGTAAAAGTGCCCCCTTTCTACATAAAA